>JAJOZX010000066.1:22500-127500 GCA_023014485.1 Bathynomus jamesi | reverse complement strand
GAGCCGGTGGCGGACGTACCTTCAACTGAAGGGTGCGTCGAAGTACAGGTGGGTGACCCTCCTCCTACGTTGGAGGGGGCTCAGTCTCCTGCGGAAGTTGCCCCCTCGTTAGTGAGGGGCTCTTCAACTCCCGACAGCCCTGGCTGTTCGGGAAACGGGTCGTGCTAGGGGCGGTCAGAATAGGGAAGGCTCCCTCCGTGCAATGCTTTTTAATGCTAGGTCAATTAGGAACAAGTTTTGCGAGCTACGGCGCTCTTAGCATCAGAATACCAGGATATCGTTGCTATCACCGAGTCCTGGATTCATACTGATCGTAGGACTACGTTGGGGAGTTCGAAATTCCCGGGTATAGAATGTTTCGCAAAGACCGCACCCGTGGGGAGGGGGGTGGGGTACTAATATACGTCAGGACACGTTGAGTCCGGTTGACTGCCAGTTCCGATCGGAACGGGAGCTGCTTGGTGTCGATCTGAACGTGGGGGGACGAACTATAGGTTAATCTTGGTGTACAGACCTCCGCATCTCCTCCTCAGGAGGATACAGCCCTGTACACCGAACTCAGTAGCCTGCTAGGGATAGGGTGTGTGTAGTTTTAGGAGACTTCAACTGTCGCGGCATAAAGTGGGAACAGGACTGCTGATGCTGAAGGGAGGAGGCTAGTTGACTTTGCTGATGAGAACTTCCTCACTCAGTGGGTCAACGAGCCTACACGAGGCGAAAGCGTTCTAGACTTAGTATTCACGACCGAAGACAACCTCGTCACTGGCCTCACCGTTGACGAATCGTTGGGCGGGAGTGATCACGGTCTGATTAGGTTCCGTGTGCGTCCCTCGGGTGAAGCGTAGTAACTCGAGAGGCAGTAAGCTCGATCTCCGGCGGGCGACTTTGTTAGCCTCAGGGATAGCGTAGGTGAGATGGGGTTAGAGGTCGGCGGCGATGTTGAGGGGTGTGGAGTGCATTCCGGGACGAGTTTATGGTGCTGCAGTCTGCTGCCATACCCCAAAACCGGTCACCCCTGCTTCAACGCAGCCTAAGTGGTTCAATCGTGACATCGCTTCGGCTATCCGAATAGGAAAGTAGCGTATAGGAGGGCGAAGGCCAATCGTTCCCACGAGAACACTGAAGCGTATGTCCGCCTGTGTAGGGAAGTGAAGGCGAAGGTTAGGCTAGCGAAACGTAACGAAGAACTACGGGTGGCAAGCCTCTGCAAGGGGAACCCTAAGGAGTTCTTCAGTTATGTTAATAGTAGAAAGCATTAGAAGCATGATAGGTCCGTAAAGGACGGAAGCGGCGTTCTGCGGACCTCCGACGCGGACATCGCTAATGTGCTTAATGAGTACTTTGCGGGAGTGTTCACCAGGGAGGATACCCGCGTCATCCCCGAGCCAGGCGTGAGGCACGAAGGTGCTGGCCTGGATAGTGTTGATGTACCGCGACAGTCGCCGATAGAATAGACAAACTGAGCGCGTTAAGGCTCCTGGGCCAGACCAGTTTCTCCCCAGAGTGTTGCGAGAAGTGCGCGACCAGGTGGCTCCCCACCTGGCTACAGTCTTCAACAAATCGTTGGAGATGGGCCAGGTGCCTGGTGACTGGAGGGAAGCCAACGTGACCCCTATCTTTAAGAAAGGGGATCACGAAAGTCCAGGGAACTATCGTCCCATTAGTCTCACTTCAGTTGTAGGTAAATTATTAGAAGGGATAATAGCTGATAGGATCGTTGACCATTTGGATTCCTACAAGCTGCTTGGGGACTCCCAACATGGGTTTAGACGGCATAGGTCGTGTCTCACCAACTTGCTCGAGTTTTTCCACGTCATGTTGAGTGAGTACGATAAGAGTAGGGCGATTGATATACTTTATCTCGACTTTCAGAAAGCCTTTGATAAGGTACCTCACCGCCGGCTAATGGCGAAAGTGCGCGCGCTGGGTATCGGTGGGGAAATAGGTAGGTGGATTGAAAACTGGCTGAGGAATAGGCGGCAGAGGGTGTAATTAAAGGGGCTAGTTCGGGTTGGGCCTCGGTCACTAGTGGGGTTCCTCAGGGTTCCGTTTTGGGGCCACTGTTGTTTATCATTTACATAAATGATATCGACGGTGGCATCGTCAGTCGGATCGCCAAATTCGCTGATGACACCAAGCTTGGGGCCAATGTTGGGACGCCCGAAGCGATCGAGGAACTGCGTGCGGACCTAGGTAGGATAGGAGAGTGGTCCGAAAAATGGCAAATGCCGTTTAACTTGGGTAAATGCAAAGTGATGCACATTGGCTACGCCAATCCCAAGTCGGACTACTCGATGTTGGGTAGTAATATCGAGGTGACTGATTTAGAAAAGGACTTGGGTGTGCTAATTAGCAGCGACCTTAAGTTTACGAAACAGTGTGTAGAGGTGGAAAAGAAAGCCCAGAAACTATTGGGTTATATCAGGAGGCAATTTCAGTTTCGGAACAAGGAGATTGTGCTCTCACTGTACAATTCCCTTGTTCGGCCGCACCTGGAGTATGCTGTGCAGTTCTGGTCGCCCACCCTCAGGAAAGATATTGAGAGGCTGGAGCGAGTGCAGGCGAGGGCCACAAAGTTAATCCCTTCCGTTAGGCATATGGGCTACAATCGACGGTTACGCGCCCTGAACTTGTTTTCGCTTGAAACTCGGAGGCTGCGCGGTCAACTGATCGAGGTTTTCAAGCTCTTACGCGGGTTCAACGATGTCGATTTTAGAAGTATGTTTAGTTTAAATGATAACCCAACTCGCAACAATGGTTGGAAGTTGGATTTGAAACGGTTTAGGACTAGTGTGTGTGGGAATTACTTTACGTATAAGATCTGTGACACATGGAACAGGTTACCTTCGGAAGTTGTGAACAGTTCCTCTGTGGATCAGTTCAAGAAAAGGTTAGACCAAATCTTGCACACTATTTGAGTGTGTACAAAATTTTCCGTGGCACCCGTTGCCATTGGTACCTCCTCGGTATGGGCCGCAAGGCCTTTTGAGGTACTTCTTTTCCTTGTAACTCCTTGTAACTCTCTCTCTCTCTCTCTCTCTCTCTCTCTCTCTCTCTCTCTCGCAGGGGGTATAAAGGTTATGACATTTCTTCTGGATGTTGTAAACTTTATACTTGGGGTGTGACAGCCCTCCGGTCCCGAGTCGTGGGATTCTAGAGAAATTGGCTGCCAGTTCCTTTAGGTTCTCTCTCTCTTTCGGGAGGGCGGGTAAAGTATGTTGTACAATCCTGTCCCGTGGGTTACTAGGACCCCATCCCATCCCTACTCTGTCCTTTTAGCTTACATTAAGGATGTTCTCCTCTGACTGAAAAAAAAAAAAAAAAAACCTTTTCTTTTAGTATAAATTTTTTCTCTTCTTTTACTATTAGGACCCTACTGCTACCTCATGCGTGGGAAGAGAGGCTTTGGAACCTCTATAAATAACACCATTTAACGCTCGTAGGTTGTGAGAGACTGGGATGGAGGGGTCCCAGGCGTAGGGGCGCGATGAATGGAGTGTGGCTAGTGCCCCGTTAAGCCCATTCCTAACGCGTAATGGCCTGACCAGCCCCCTGCGACCGTTCTTTGGTGACCAATTGATGGTGCTTGGCTGTACTGCTCTGAGGTGAGAGAGCTTTACTGCCCAGCTGGCTGCCAGGCCAGCGTAAAGTCTCGGGCGTAGACTCTGGGTCTGGTGGGATATCCCTTGAACACTGGATTCTAAGAGTCTGGCCGCTTGTGAGTGACTAGTAAGACTTAGTAAGGGGCTGCATCTCGCTGTCGCTCCTGGCGGAAATCCGTGATGCCTGCGTCGCGAGTGTTTGTCAGTTGGTAGCTGCGACACGTTTGGGATTGTCCGGCCCTGGGGAGACCTTTGGTCGGTGCGGCAGCAGCGAGAGGTGTAGTCTTCTGGAAGGGATGAACGTCACTTGCAAGTAGGTGGATGCGTCTACGCGCGGGATGAATTCCCCCCCCCCCCTTTTATATACTGGTCAGAACGTTTTTGATAGTTTTCATTGCTAGAACGCTTTATCTTATTCAGAGTATTCAGAAAAAAAAAGAGAAAATATGGCAGGGCCAACTAAATTGAAAGCAGAATGCTTTAAATGTAAAGTTAATCATTGGTGCGTTGACTTCCCTGAAGGTAGTATCAGCGATATCACATCCCTTAGTGTATGTTTGTTTTGTAAACTTAGAGACAACCACGAAAAGGAAGTTAAAGAGCTAAAGGAATTAGTAAAAAAGCTTGAAGCTAGGGTCGTCGCACTGGAAATCCAACCCAGTGGACAAGATCAAACTAAAAACACACCAGCAGATTTAAACTGTAAGATTAAGCATCTAGAACAAAGCGTGGCACGCTTGGAAAACACGGTGACTATTCCGGAAAATAGAACGGAGGAACAAGAATTCAAATTGGTCAAAAATAAAAGACCCTCCAAACCAAAACCAAAACATAAGGATTTGGAACCCATTACCATCAAAAATAAGTTTCACTTACTTGCTGATGAGGAGGATGAATCCTTTTTAATTGGGGATTCTATGGTAAGGAATCAAGGGGACTTTTTCGGAGCAAGACGGGCGACCAAGAGAAAGCTCCGATGTTTTCCGGGTGCCACAAGCCAGATAATTAATAGGGAATTAGGCAAAATTAATATCAAGAATAAGAGTTGCCCTATCATTGTCCATGTTGGTGGCAATGACGTTTTTCTGGGAGGGACAGGAGGGCAGACAGAGCCCATTATAAAAAATTTAAGAACCTAACTGACAAGGTTAGGGATAGGACAGACATGGGTATGGTCGTAGGAATTCTCCCTCGAATGCGTGCTAGTGACTATACTCTAAGTAAAGCCATTAGCATAAATAAAAGAGTTAAACGCATGTGTGATGATAAAGGCCTAAAGTTTGTTGATTTTTGGCCTACATTCTACGGAAATGGGGAATACTTTGGTTCGGACGGGATACATTTTAACCAGAAGGGGAAAAAGAAGTATGGTGATTTACTGAACATTAATTTGTATAATCTTTTTAAACTAGGACCCCCCAAACCAGCAATTGATCCTGCTCCCCCAGTTAGTCCCCCCCCCCCGCAGTTAGTCCCCCTCCCCCAGCAGTTAGTCCCCCTCCCCCAGCAGTTAGTCCCCCTCCAACAGCCGGTAGTCCCCCTCCAACAGCCGGTAGTCCCCCTCCAACAGCAGGTAGTCCTCCTCCAACAGCAGGTAGTCCCCCTCCCCCAGTAGTTAGTCCCCCTCCAACAGCAGGTAGTGACTCTCCTTCAAAGTTGGAGGGGGCTCAGGCTCCTGCGGAGATTGTCCCCTTGTTAGTGAGGGGCTCTTCAACTTCCGACAGCCCTGGCTGTTCGGGAAACGGGTCGTGCTAGGGGGTGGTCAGAATAGGGGAGGCTCCCTCCGTGCAATGCTTTTTAATGCTAGGTCGATCAGGAACAAGTTTGGCGAGCTACGGGCGCTCTTAGCATCAGAATACCAGGATATCGTTGTCCTGGATTCATACTGATCGTAGGGACTATACGTTGGGGAGTTCGAAATTCCCGGGTATAGAATGTTTCGCAAAGACCGCACACGTGGGGAGGGGGGTGGGGTACTAATATACGTCAGAGACACGTTGAGTCCGGTTGACTGCCAGTTCCGGTCGGAACGGGAGCTGCTTGGCGTCGATCTGAACGTGGGAGGGACGAACTATAGGTTAATCTTGGTGTACAGACCTCCGCATCTCCTCCTCGAGGAGGATACAGCCCTGTACACCGAACTCAGCCTGCTAGGGGATAGGGTGTGTGTAGTTTTAGGAGACTTCAACTGTCGCGGCATAAAGTGGGAAAACAGGACTGCCGATGCTGAAGGGAGGAGGCTAGTTGACTTTGCTGATGAGAACTTCCTCACTCAGTGGGTCAACGAGCCTACACGAGGCGAAAGCGTTCTAGACTTAGTATTCACGACCGAAGACAACCTCGTCACTGGCCTCACCGTTGACGAATCATTGGGCGGGAGTGATCACGGTCTTATTAGGTTCCGTGTGTGCGTCCCTCGGGTGAAGCGTAGTAACTCGAGAGGCAGTAAGCTCGATCTCCGGCGGGCGAACTTTGTTAGCCTCAGGGATAGCGTAGGAGAGATGGGGTTAGAGGTTGGCGGCGATGTTGAGGGAGTGTGGAGTGCATTCCGGGACGAGTTTATGGTGCTGCAGTCTGCTGCCATACCCTCAAAACCGGTCACCCCTGCTTCAACACAGCCTAAGTGGTTCAATCGTGACATCGCTTCGGCTATCCGAAATAGGAAAGTAGCGTATAGGAGGGCGAAGGCCAATCGTTCCCACGAGAACACTGAAGCGTATGTCCGCCTGTGTAGGGAAGTGAAGGCGAAGGTTAGGCTAGCGAAATGTCACGAAGAACTACGGGTGGCAAGCCTCTGCAAGGGGAACCCTAAGGAATTCTTCAGTTATATTAATAGTAGAAAGCCCATTAGAAGCATGATAGGTCCGTTAAAGGACGGAAGCGGCGTTCTGCGGACCTCCGACGCGGACATCGCTAATGTGCTTAATGAGTACTTTGCGGGAGTGTTCACCAGGGAGGATACCCGAGTCATCCCCGGGCCAGGCGTGAGGCACGAAGGTGCTGGCCTGGATAGTGTTAGATGTACTGCGACAGTCCTGCGCCAGACCAGTTTCTCCCCAGATTGTTGCGAGATATGCGCGACCAGGTGGCTCCCTACCTGGCTACAATCTTCAACAAATCATTGGAGATGGGCCAGGTGCCTGGTGACTGGAGGGAAGGCAACGTGACCCCTATCTTTAAGAAAGGGGATCACGAAAGTCCAGGGAACTATCGTCCCATTAGTTTCACTTCAGTTGTAGGTAAATTATTAGAAGGGATAATAGCTGATAGGATCATTGACCATTTGGATTCCTACAAGCTGCTTGGGGACTCCCAACATGGGTTTAGACGGCATAGGTCGTGTCTCACCAACTTGCTCGAGTTTTTCCACGTCATGTTGAGTGAGTACGATAAGAGTACGGCGATTGATATACTTTATCTCGACTTTCAGAAAGCCTTTGATAAGGTACCTCACCGCCGGCTAATGGCGAAAGTGCGCGCGCTGGGTATCGGTGGGGAAATAGGTAGGTGGATTGAAAACTGGCTGAGGAATAAGCGCCAGAGGGTGGTAATTAAAGGGGCTAGTTCGGGTTGCGCCTCGGTCACTAGTGGGGTTCCTCAGGGTTCCGTTTTGGGGCCACTGTTGTTTATCATTTACATAAATGATATCGACGGTGGCATCGTCAGTCGGATCGCCAAATTCGCTGATGACATCAAGCTTGGGGCCAATGTTGGGATGCCCGAAGCGATCGAGGAACTGCGTGCGGACCTAGGTAGGATAGGAGAGTGGTCCGAAAAATGGCAAATGCCGTTTAACTTGGGTAAATGCAAAGTGATGCACATTGGCTACGCCAATCCCAAGTAGGACTACTCGATGTTGGGTAGTAATATCGAGGTGACTGATTTAGAAAAGGACTTGGGTGTGCTAATTAGCAGCGACCTTAAGTTTACGAAACAGTGTATAGAGGTGGAAAAGAAAGCCCAGAAACTATTGGGTTATATCAGGAGGTAATTTCAGTTTCGGAACAAGGAGATTGTGCTCTCACTGTACAATTCCCTTGTTCGGCCGCACCTGGAGTATGCTGTGCAGTTCTGGTCGCCCACCCTCAGGAATGATATTGAGAGGCTGGAGCGAGTGCAGGCGAGGGCCACAAATTTAATCCCTTCCGTTAGGCATATGGGCTACAATCGACGGTTACGCGCCCTGAACTTGTTTTCGCTTGAAACTCGAAGGCTGCGCGGTCAACTGATCGAGGTTTTCAAGCTCTTACGCAGGTTGAACGATGTCGATTTTAGAAGTATGTTTAGTTTAAATGATAACCCAACTCGCAACAATGGTTGGAAGTTGGATTTGAAACGGTTTAGGACTAGCGTGTGTGGGAATTACTTTACGTATAAGATCTGTGACACATGGAACAGGTTACCTTCTGAAGTTGTGAACAGTTCCTCTGTGGATCAGTTCAAGAAAAGGTTAGACCAAATCTTGCACACTATTTGAGTGTGTACAAAATTTTCCATGGCACCCATTGCCATTGGTACTTCCTCGGTATGAGCCGCAACGCCTTTTGAGGTACTTCTTTTCCTTGTAACTCCTTGTAACTCTCTCTCTCTCTCTCTCTCTCTATATATATATATATATATTTGTGTATCATATATATATATATATATATATATATATATATAAATAAGCTATTGGTGGTATGACTGATAAAACTCTTTGAAATATGCGCAATGATGAAGGGGCTAGTCTTTACTGAAAGAAAGTACAGTCACTAGGTTCCTGTCAGGTAGATGTACCCTCACAGCCTCGATTTAGAAGAGTTCCAGCTAGGCTAGAAGAGGATTGTGTTCCACCCGAAGGTAGCTATGCATCTGAAGATCATTACAGAAAGGCACATTATGAAGCTCTGTATCTCATTATAATACCCATAACTGAGAGTTTTAACGAAGTATAGTGCAAAATGTATGTCCAGTGTAAAGATTTGCTTCTCGAGGATGCAAAGGATAGACGTCCACAGCATAATTAGTGAGTGTAACTTCATTCTAGGGCTCAGACTTCCTTCCTGCAAGACTACATACTCATCTAATAACCTCCGTATGAACTTTGTGTTCACGAATCCCCTGAGCAGTTAATCCTACGTAATGTAGTTACACACGTGCAATCACTGACACCTGACCAGTAATTTCTTATCTCCTCTGTGATTACGTAAACAAAGTTAATTATAGTGATGCCTGCCTCCATTATGTGTTGTAGTGAACGCTCGTTTAGTAATATCGTGCGTATTAAATCTTATCTGAGTTCAAACACGACTCAGAGAAAGCTTAACCAATTGATGCTATTGCATGTACATAAAGAAAGGTACGATCAAATGGGAATAGTTGATGTTGAGTATGGAAATGTCCAGAGTCCTGAACATAGGTAATCCTTGTTTGGTAAATTTAACACATTGTGCTTTGTCAAGACCATAGTTCTGGTACGATCTAAGGTCACAATGACTGAAAGGGCAGTGAAGCATGCTGTTATTGACATGAAATCAGCGTAAGACCTAATACTTTTTGTCTAAATATATGCAATTTTCAAACTCCTCTAAAGTGTATAATTATAGTCAGTCGTAAGATGGAATAAGTCTTCAAACTACTTTTGTATATTATATATATATATATATATATATATATGATACACACATGGAAGCAATATATATATATATATATATATATATATATATATATATATATATATATATGATACACACATGGAAGCAATATATATATATATATATATATATATATATATATATATATATATATACATATATATATACATATACATGACCATAAGGAACTTTCGTTTCTGTACAAGTGAAGCTAAAGACACACTCTTTCATATTTTCTGCAGTAATATATACGGTTAGCAACTCTGGGTGAATTATAAAAAAGGTTCTGGCAGAACCCTAAATTTGATGTACAACAGGTCTTTTAGACTCTTACATAAATTACCCCCGTGATGCTCAGCTTCGCAAATGTTTGCTACCCGCAATGTTCCTAGCTTCCCGGAGGTAACAAGACGTGCTCAACACAGTCTAATGCAAAGAATTAAAAAGTCAACCAACCCGATCATCCAAGCTATCCAAGAGTCTTGCCATTTATCCTCTAAGCTATGGACTTCTTGGTACGAAAACGTCTGTCTGTAGCTCCACTTAACTTCGACAGTGCAGTATTATTTCTAATCAATTGCATATATTTCTATCCTTAGTGTATGAACTGTCATTGTATTAATAATATTTGTCATATGGACTATAGTCTGCCAATAAACCTTTTCATTTTAATTTTCATATATATTAATATAATCTTGTTTCATGTCTCATGATTATGCTAAGAAACTAGTCCGTGGCGGGGTTATGCTGCTCAACATAATACTTAAATAATATTGAAAAATCGGTTGTGATACCCATTACAATAAGGAAAGCAATAAGAGAGAACTTTATAAATTGGTTCGTAATATATACGATGCATGCAGGAAGGAGAGGCCAATCGCGAATCTTCGGGACTACTGAAATTACACCTTTTTGAAAAGACTGTGTAGTGTGTAAGATGCATGCGTGTGTAGTAAGGAATATAGTGAAAAGCGCGTGTTTGAGAGTATGCTGGACTGCTCACAGGGTAGACGAGACATGTAAAAAGGCCAGGTGAGGATGACAGTGATGTGAGAAACAGGGTTCAGACACTTCCTGCCTTCTGTTGGAATGCCACATACAAACTCCTTATATATATATATAATATATACATTTAACTGCAATGACCACGCAGTATATTAATGTATAGAAACGACGTAAGTATAGAGGAATGTTCTGCACACGAGGAAGAGAAATAACGAACAAATGAAAAATGAGGTCCCCGCCCGGGAATCGAACCCAGGATCTTCCGATTGCCGGTCCGATATGCTAACCACTACACCACAGGGCACAATAGTCAGAAGTCGTAATTCTCCTACATAGGGCAGAAACCAATGCCTTGAGAGGGCACCCTCGCAAATCGTGAATATGTACATTTAACTGCAATGACCACGCATTATATTAATGTATAGAAACGACGTAAGTATAGAGGAATGTTCTGCACACGAGGAAGAGAAATAACGAACAAATGAAAAATGAGATCCCTGCCCGGGAATCGAACCCAGGATCTTCCGATTGTCGGTCCGATATGCTAACCACTACACCACAGGGCACAATAGTCAGAAGTCGTAATTCTCCTACATAGGGCAGAAACCAATGCCTTGAAGATCCTGGGTTCGATTCCCGGGCGGGGACCTCATTTTTCATTTGTTCGTTATTTCTCTTCCTCGTGTGCAGAACATTCCTCTATACTTACGTCGTTTCTATACATTAATATACTGCGTGGTCATTGCAGTTAAATGTACATATTCACGATTTGCGAGGGTGCCCTCTCAAGGCATTGGTTTCTGCCCTATTTAGGAGAATTACGACTTCTGACTATTATGCCCTGTGGTGTAGTGGTTAGCATATCGGACCGGCAATCGGAAGATCCTGGGTTCGATTCCCGGGCGGGGACCTCATTTTTCATTTGTTCGTTATTTCTCTTCCTCGTGTGCAGAACATTCCTCTATACTTACGTCGTTTCTATACATATATATATATATATATATATATAATGAGATCGATGTACAGTTCCCTCGAAAGAGCTGTTAAATAATTTTAAATTAAATGTTAAGGCTCACTTACGTCATTGCAGAATCTAAGATCGCATGATGATACTTTTACGTTTTCAATACAGTTGGAAAAGCGTATGTTGCATACTATACGTACATATATTAGGATTGAAAGTATTTTTGTGGCCATTTGTACAAAAAAATGATGTTTTTTATACGAGATCTGATATCATAAAGCATTAAATTATAACATTTTAAACGTTGTGTAACGGTACGCTTCAGTTTGTAAAACCATGTTTAGTACAACTGGTGACAAAAACAATAAGCATGTACATTCTGTGTGATTGATGTAAATACTGAGACTTGTCTGGCGTGAAAGAAAAGTGAAAACAAATACGTTTATTATGAGAATTATGAGGAATTGTGAACAGTCGATAAATAAGAGAAATGATAATTAAAGTAATGTGAATAGGCAATAACAATGACAGCAACAAGAAAGGTTCTTGATGAAAAATCTCTCAACTTTCAGTACCTATTTCCCACTGAATCTAATTAAAAATGCCAATCCCCCACAAATTCGACACCCCGTTTTCTTTAATTGCATCTAATAAGAAAGTTTTTTTACCCGAACCTACTTATTTGGATGTTGTAGATATATATATATATATATTTTTTTTTTTTTGTTTGAAAGTATGACCGCTCATGGCCACCAAAAGAAAGGTGGATAGCAGAGCGAACACAGGACGAAGACTATGAAACAGCGAAAGGAAGTGAACAATAGACGGGGAGGAGGAGGAAGGGGTAAAAAAAAAAAAAATTATCAGAGTCACGACCGGTAAAGAAGTCGGGAGCGAAGGAGGAAGGAGAACAACCCGGTTACCGAAAAGTAGGGACCTTCCGATAGAATAGCGCCAAGCCTATCACAAGGCCCGACGCTCTCCAAAAAGGGAAAATACTCTGCGCGCAGCGCAGAGTAAAGCGGACACTCCACCAGCAGGTGGGCAATTGTGAGTAAGATGTTACAATCGGAACATCGGGGCACCCGATCCCCGGCCATCAAATAGCCATGGGTCAGGTGGGTGTGGCCAATACGGAGGCGGGCCAAAGCCACCTCCTTATGGCGCGACCGATGGAAGGAAGAGGCCCAACATCCCAATTTGGGTTTAATCTTGCAGAGTTTGTTATTTGCAGCGCCATCCCAGCGACTCTGCCACCGGGAGCGCAAAAACCTACGGAAGCCAGGGATATAATCGGAAAAGGGGAGGGACACGGGTGAAACCTGTAGTCGGCACTCGGAACGGGTAGCTCGATCGGCAGCCTCATTTCCAGCCACGTTAACATGTGCAGGAACCCAGCAAAATACCACCTCCTTGCCACCAGAAGTGACAAGGATATGGCACAGTAGCTGGATTCGTCGGACCAGTGGGTGGACAGGGTCAAAACACTCCAGGCCATCCAGGGCACTGCGGGAATCCGAATAGATGACAAACGACCCAACCGGATGCTCCCGCACCACCTCCAGAGCGCTCAGAATGGCATAGAGCTCCACCGTGAAAACGGAAGCCTCATCAGGGAGACGGGTACATCGGGGAGCAAGGGCAAACGACTGGGGAACAGCCGCGGCCCCAACGCCCCCCGACGACCTCGAGCCATCTGTGAAGACCGCAACACATGCAGAGTGACACGCTGCATGCTGAAGGAACAGAGACCGAAGTAAGGCAGAGTCAGAATCGGCCCTGCGAACGGGGCGCAACGCCCTACAGCATGCAACAGGGGTGCTCTCCCAAGGTGCAACACCCCTGAAAGAGACCGGTATAACGGATGGAGGAGGAGTGCCCATACCATCGAGGAGGGAGGTCACCGTGTCGGTGAAATACCAACCCCCATCCCGGCAGAACGCCCTCTCAACAACCTGGAACAGAGGAGAGGTGGGAAGACGGAGGATCCGGAGATAGTGTTTAGCAATGAGGAACGACCTCCGATCCTCCAAGGGAGGGATGTCGCACTCAACCTGCAGACTATCAACCGGAGAGGAGCGGAAGGCACCAGATGACATGCGCAGTCCTCTAGAGAGGACCGGATCCAGTATCCGAAGGGCCGTGCGGGAGGCGGAGCCATACACCACACTCCCATAGTCTAATTTGGACTGTACCAGGGACACGTACAAACGGAGGAGTGTCCGCCTATCCGCGCCCCATTTAGTATGCGACAGATGTCCCAGCAAATCCAGGGTACGTCTCGCGGACTCGCGCAGCCGGCGAAGGTGGGGAACCCAGCTCAAACGGCTGTCGAAAACCATACCCAAGAAGCGTACTGATGGAACGAGGGCCAGAGGCTGACCCTCGAGTGTAAGATTAAAGGCCGGGATGGCGCCGGATCCCCGTCTCCTCGACGGAAGGAAGGCCACACACGAAGTCTTCGGGGAAGACAGCGTAAGGCCCACCGACGACGCCCAGCGTTCAACCCGATTGACCGCGAGTTGGACTTGCCTCTCCACGAGGGGGGGACTCATCCCCGCGGCATAGACAGCCAGATCATCTGCGTAGATGGAACAGCGCACCGAGGGCGGAAGAGCTCCCGGTAGCGCAGACATAACCAGATTGAAGCAGGAGACGCTTAAAACACACCCCTGGGGCACCCCCTCCTCCTGAACATAGAGGTCAGATAGGGCCGCCCCATTACGGACGCGGAAAGTGCGATGGCAGAGGAAGTTGCGAAGAAACGTGGGCAAAAAGCCCACAAAACCAAGAGACTTCCTACGGTCCATGACAACTCCCCGACGGGTCGTGTCATAGGCCTTTTGGACGTCGAAAAAGACGGCCAGAACAAGATTCCGGCGGGAAAATGCCTCCCGCACATCATGGCCAAGGAGGAGAAGGGGGTCCAGAGTACCCCGAAATCGACCACAATCGCCGCCCTCCAACGGGAAGGGAACGACCCCTCAACCCACACCCGATTGAAAGGATCCAGCAAGAAGTGCAGGGCCATCGGGTGCAGATTCCAAATAAAGTCATACGGAATGTCATCAAGGCCAGGGGCGGAAGAACGACGGGTTGCCAAGGCAGCCCGAAGTTCCCGCATCGTAAAGAGACGGTTATAGGGCTCGTTCCCAGGGGGCGGGAACGCGACCTCCGATAAAGGGCGATCAGCAGCTGAAGGCGAACGGGAAACCGCAGCAAAAGCACCGGCCAGCCGATCAGCCACAGCAGCAGGATCCGAAAGGAAGCCGTCCCCGTCCCGAAGGACAGGGCGACTAGCAGGGACCGGCTTCCCCTCGATACTACGTACCTTCCGCCACACAGCAGCAGAAGGGGTAGATGAGGAGATGCCGGACACAAAAGCACGCCAAGAGGCCCGACGGGCCAACTTGAGAGTCCGGCGGGCGAAAGCCTTCGCCCGCCACATCTCAATCAAGTGGTCCGCGCGCCGGGTGCGGTGGAAGCGGCGCGTTGCCCTCTTCCTCTCGCACACTGCCTGGTGACATGCTGGAGTCCACCACGGGACGCTACGAGTCCACGGGTTACCGGAAGATCGAGGAATACAGTCCTCCGCGACGCCCATCACCACCCGCTCGAAGAACTCCAAGCTCTCATCCACAGAGCCAAAGCTTAATACCGAACGGACAATGACGGAACGAGCTCTGAAAGATGGCCAGTCAGCCCGCGCAAGGCACCACCTCGGTCGAGACGAGACGCCCGGCTGCGGTCCGACCGGCTCAAGACAGACTGGGTAATGATCACTGCCATAAGAGTCCCCCAACACCTTCCACGAAAATTCGAGTAAGGCATCGAGGGACACCAAGGAGAGATCAATACAGGTAAATGAACCCGTGGGTTCGTGGAAGTAAGTAGGTTCACCGGAATTGAGGCACGCAAAGGAAAGTTCCTCCATTAAGGAGAATAACATACCAGCAACATTAGTCGACCGAACATCTCCCCAAGCCGGGTCGCGACTGTTAAAGTCCCCGAGGAGGAGAAACGGTCGAGGCAGTTGCAGCACCAACTCGCGAACCGCGTCGCGAGAAGGAGGGTCATGAGGAGGAATATAAATCGAGCAGGCAGTGTACTGGCGATCTAAAAAGAGCCGCACAGCCACAGCCTGCAAGGAAGTGCGAAGAGGCACACCTCGCGATGGTAACGAATGATGCACGTAAATCGCCGCACCCCGCCGGCGTGTGTGCTCATCCGGGGTGCAAGGGAAACCAACATAGCCAGAGAGACGAGGGAGTCCCCGCGCAGCCAGGATAGTCTCCTGGAGACAAACACAGGAAGGCCGCTCGCTCTCCAGCAGGGAGGCAAGGTTCTCCCAGTTAGCTAAAAGCCCCCTACAGTTCCAATGCAAAATGGAACTGTAAGGGGAAGCGGCATTAGAAGAGGCAGAGAAAACAGCGAAATAGCCACGGACCAAGCTGAGCAGCAAACTCAACGGTCCGTAACCAGGGACGGAATCGGCTTCCCCGACTCATCCCGAACTGGGGGGGGGCACCGACCCCGCAGCTGCTTCACCCGTAGTAGAACGAGAAGTGGAGAGTAGAACAGGGAGGTCAGAGGGGGGCTCCCCTGGCGGGGGGAGAGACGACGAGACGGGCCCAGCCGAAACCCCCAACTCCCCACCAGAGGGGGACTGGGGGGAACCAGTTGTTCGAGGGCTCGTCAAACCAGACAAGCACTGACGGGGGGGGGAGGAAAGGTCGACCACAGGTGGGAAAGGTAGATCCAGGAGAGAGACCCTACCACTCTCAGCAGGAGCCGAAGGGAGAGAGACTCCATGAAGAAGGGCCAGGCTCCTCTCGACCGGGTCTATCATGGGAACAGAGTCAGGAATCGAGGGTGTCATGGGGCGGTGCACCTCGACCGACACCCGGACACTGGTTGGGGCACCGGGAGGTGATGCCTCACCAGCCCTCCATATAGTGGGGGGAGTCCCGAGCGGATCAGGAGCGGCGCGCCGCTTCCCCTCCGGTGAAGAAGGGGAAGCAGGGCGAGCAGCGGTCACGATCGGGTCCGGAGGACTCCGACTCCGACCACGGGGACGCTTCCTCCTCCCCTTCGGGGCATAACCCTCCCCACCCGAGAGACGAGTAGGCAAGGATCCAGACCCCAAGGCCGAAGAGGAAGAAGGGGCACTTGTAGGCAGGGAATCAGATGGGATGTCTGAAAGTGAGGCAGAGGAACAAGAAGGACCCGCGGCGCCAGGAGGACCACCAACCCCCGGAACTTCCAGGGGGGGCACCACTCCGGTAGACGCCGGGGTAGCACGGGAGGGGCCCGAGGACCCGCCAGGGCCAAGAGCCGCAGCATAGGACAACCCCCGCCGCGGCTCCCGGTCACGGACCCTATCGCGCGCCTCCCGCGCACTAAGGAATTCGGTAGTCCTTAAGGACCGCACCTCGAATTCAAACTTGAAAACGGGGCAGTCCGGAGAGGAGGAAGGGTGGGCCCCCGAGCAGTTCGAGAACCGCGGGGGCTTCGTGCACGGGGTAGGGTGCGCAGGCCCACCGCAGCGGGCACATAGCTTACCCTCACGGCGGCACGCAGAGCTAACATGGCCGAACCGGTTGCAGCCAAAGCAGCGAACCGGGTCAGGCACATATGGTCGCACCGAAAACTCACACGACCGGCGATCACCCATGCCCCAGAACACCTGGGCCGGAGGCACAAGGGAGTCAAAGGTCAGGAGCAGACGAGCCGACGGGGTAGGAGCACCATCCCGGCGCGACGAAAAGCGGAAGACCCTCGTTACCCCCTGGGGGGCAAGATCCTCCTGCAACTCGCCAACCGGGATTGACAGCAGACGGGAAGCGAAAATGGTGCCCTGACAGCTATTCAATTGCGGATGGGGAGTCACAGAAACTCTGCAACCCAAGACATCCTGCAACTGTAGAAGGGACCCAGTCACCCCCGAAGAACGGGACTTCAAAAGAAGAGACCCATCCTTCAGAGGGCGGATATCATAACGACAGGGAACCCCTATCGTCTTAAGGCGCTGAAACACCCGTTCCGAGTTGCCCGGAAGGGAGCCAGCGGAAGGGCGAGAACAAGGAACCTGTCCACCGGACAGAAATTGACAGCAGAGACAGGTCCATGTGTAACGGTAACCGAGAGTGGGCGAGAAAACAAGGGCCGCGAAGACCCCGCCCTACGGCCACCACGAGTCCGGCCACGAGAGCCAGACGCCGCAGAGGACGAGAGGGGGCCATACGGCTTGAAGGTCAATCCAGCGGAGGCAGAGGCCGCTGAACGATCAGAAGTAGTAGTCTTATCCAAATCCAAGGGCGGGCCAGAGTCGTCAACAGGAGGGGAGTGAAGTTTAGAAATAGAACCCATAAACAATAGCTTTACAAAAAAGGCAGCCTCGGACCCAAGGCGATGCACCATCCGCCGCTGTATCCTTCAAGGCGCAGGCCCAACGTCACGGGTAGCCCGCCCCCCAACCCGACTGTCGTTTTAAAAACAGCAGATTGGCACTACGGAGATTTGTCCGTGAAGGGCCAAGCAAAGACCCAATCCAGACGCAGCAGCGGTCCGGACGCCCGTACCATCCCCGGAGCACGGCTCAGCCACGGAGCCATGCCCCCCAGCCGGTGCACCCGATGACCCCAAGACTGCAAATACAAACAGAGGGGGGGGATACTACGATTGACAGAGGCACAGGACCGAGTCAAAAAAAAGAAATTCCGGGAGAGACGGAAAAAAGGGGGAGAAAAAAAAAAAAAAACGCAACTAGGTAACTCTTCGCCCACACCCCGCGAGGAGTTGAGGAAACCTCAACAACCCAAGAGGTGTACGAGCCCCCTCGGCCCGGCAAGCCGGAGTACCTAATCGAGGGGTATATATATAAAACAATGATAATAATAATAATAATAACAAGATTAGTAGCAACTAATAGTCATTAAAAGAAAGTTAAACTTAGCTACTAATCTGAAAACAATTACTGAGAAAATGTAGGAGGGGACAATCGCGAATCTCGGAGATTACTGAAATTACACCTTTTTTGAAAAGACTGTGTAGTGTGTAAGATGCATGCGTGTGTAGTAAGGAATATAGTGAGAAGCGCGTGTTTGAGAGTATGCTGGACTGCTCACAGGGTAGACGTGACATGTAAAAAGGCCAGATGAAGAGGACAGTGATGGGAGAAACAGGGTTCAGACACTTCCTGCCTTCTGTTGGAATGCCACATACAAACTCCTTATATATATATATATATATATATATATATATATATATACACAGTGGTGTAGTGCTGTGGGAACGGCGTTCCCTTACTTTTTTGGTAGACGGAACGGCGTTCCCTCACTGTTTCAAATAAATCCGAACTTACAAATCTCTAACGTCATGAAATTTTAATTCCCACCCCTAGAAGAAATATAAAAAAGAATCATTAACTGTTTCATTTCTTTTAGCTTCGACTGAGGCAATGCTAGTCTATAAAGATCTGATGAAACAGTCACCACGGCGTACTAGTTGTTAACTTTTTTTAGTTAATCATTCCAGTTGTTAGCTATTTTTATTGATCGTACTGGATGTCATATATCTAATGACACTGGAAAAACTGCATCTTCAACCTTGGAATATATCCTAATATCCAATGCATATGACCTCAAAATATCCCTGAAATTGGTCAGATTTCAAAAGATTTCCCGGGGGGCTTACAGTGCCCCCGGACCTCCAGCTGTATGGGCTCGCCGCGCTCGCCATTGTCCCCCCCGCATCTGAGTAACACTTTCAAAATGCGTTCCGTCACTTCTTTATTTAGCACTACACCACTGTATAATATATATATATATATATATATATTTATATATATATATATATATATATACTGTATATTTAAATTGAACTCGTGTAAATATGTATGGCGGGTTATTATGAGTCAGAAGTTATAATGAGATCGATGTAGAGTTCCCTCGAATGATCTGTTAAATAATTTTAAATTAAATGTTAGGGCTCACTTACGTCTTCGCAGAATCTAAGATCGCGTGATGATACAACTTTCAGTTTTACGTTTTTAATACAGGTGAAAAAGCGTATGTTGCATACTATACGTACATATATTAGGATTGAAAGTATTTTTGTGGCCATTTGTACGGAAAATGATGTTTTTTATACGAGATCTGATATCATAAAGCATTAAATTATAACATTTTAAACGTTGTGTAACGGTACGCTTCAATTTGTAAAGACATGTTTGGTACAGCTAGTGACAAAAAGAATAAGCATGAACATTCTGTGTGATTGATGTAAATACTGGGCTGACTGGTAAGAAAAGTGAAAACAAATACGTTTATTATGAGAGTTATGAGGAAATGTAAACAGTCGATAAATTAGAGAAATGATAATTAAAGTAATGTGAATGGGCGCTATGACTGCAACTAGAAAGGTTCTTCATGAAAAATCTCTGACGTTTCAGTACCTATTTCCCACTGAATCTATTTAAAAATGACAATCCACACAAACTCGACATCCCGTTTTCTTTAATTGCATCTACTAAGAAAGTTTTTTACCCGAACCTACTTATTTGGCTGTTATATATATATATATATATAAATATATATATATATATAATATATATATGATAATAATAATAATAATAATAGCAAGATTAGTATCAACTAATAGTCGTTAGAAGAAAGTTAAACTTAACTGCTACTCTGAAGACAGTTACTGTGAGAGAAATATAGCAAGATTGGGGTAGAGTTGCCAGATGCTTTTATTACGAAGGGAATTGAAATCAATATATTTAATTTAAATACTCTTAACACGTGTACATATATATGTAATAATAACAATAAATCAATATTAGTAATAATATTTAAGTGGATGTTTAGAGGACGAAAACAACTTTGATGATTTAGTTTAAAGCATCGTTACGCAACTTGTTCTTTTAACACATGTAATTTTATAACGAAATTTGATGAACGGTAAAATTATTAATTCATATACCAGAAGATGGCATGTGAAAGTGAATGTGATGGTATATAGCGATGTAAATAACAGAAAACTACATATTTAAAAGTAAATAAACATATATGCGTGTACTGTAAGTATATATTGTATTTGAAGGTCATCTCGTTTGAAAATAAGCCAGTTTCCCTTACAAAAGAGAGAAATTAATTTATTTAAATTAAAATAATAAATATTCATTTTATTTTTCATAATACAGATATTAAACAAAGAACTTGTTTTCGATTTAAAATATGTTCAGTCTGATTTTGATTTATGTATTGAAAGGACTTTTTTCAAGGAGGAAGGCGAGGCTCAATCCTTTCTTTAATTTTTTTTTTAGGTGAAGACGAATCCTCTTTTTTCTTTTTCTTCCCCCCCCCCTTTTTTTCCCCCCTTTTTTTTTTTGGAAGGACTATGAAAGACACCTCATAAAGGAGGGACCGTCATGAAGGACGGTGAAGGATCCTCATGAAGGACGGTGAGGGGGTAAATTTTCAAATTGATCCATTTTCTCTCTTCCTTTTTGACACTGTACTACTTACGGGTTCGAAACTCGTCACAGATGTATCCTTACTAAAGTACGGAGCAGGAAGATGCTTCCTGTATTTATGTCAAAAGGACGTTATTCTCAATCTTATAATGATTTATATGAATAGTTTTTCTTTTTACATGAGAACATGTGATTTTTTTGGATTTACCACCTTTTGAAAGTATTTTTTCAAGTTTTGTAGCCAAAATATGTGAATAAATTAGCTAAAATGCATGTTTTTCAACGAAATTTTATCATTTTACACTTAAAACACATGATATACATTAGGCATTGTCTCCTCTTGGGATAAAAAATGATATTGAGTTGCTACATCTATAATTAGTTATTATGTCTTCAAAAATGACGAGTTTACCTATCGCGTATGACGAAAATTGGGTCAAAAACCATAACAAACTTTAATTGCAAATCCGCAAGCAGACCCTTATCCATTTGCTCTAAAAAATGTTTGTGGTTCATTTCTCAACCAAACGTAACTACTGGGCACTTATTCACCTCGCGATTTCAAAACATGTGGAAAATCGACCCGCCCTAATATATATATATATTTAAATATATATATATATATATATATATATATATATATATATATATATATATATCAACAGAGAGAGAGAGAGTTACAAGGAGTTACAAGAAAAAAGTACCTCAAAAGGCCTTGCGGCCCATACCGAGGAGGTACCAATGGCAACGGGTGCCAGGGAAAATTTTCTACACAATCAAATAGTGTGCAAGATTTGGTCTAACCTTTTCTTGAACTGATCCACAGAGGAACTGTTCACAACTTCTGAAGGTAACCTGTTCCACGTGTCACATATCTTATACGTAACGTAATTCCCACACACACTAGTCCTAAACCGTTTCAAATCCAACTTCCAACCATTGTTGCGAGTTGGGTTATCATTTAAACTAAACATGCTTCTAAAATCGACATCGTTGAACCCGCGTAAGAGCTTCAAAACCTCGATGAGTTGACCGCGCAGCCTCCGAGTTTCCAGCGAAAACAAGTCCAGGGCGCGTAAGCGTCGATTGTAGCCCATATGCATAACGGAAGGGATTAACTTTGTGGCCCTCGCCTGCACTCGCTCCAGCCTCTCGATATCTTTCCTGAGGGTGGGTGACCAGAACTGCAGAGCATACTCCGGGTGCGGCCGAACCAGGGAATTGTGCAGAGAGAGCACAATCTCCTTGTTCCGAAACTGAAATTACCTTCTGATATAACCCAACAGCTTCTGGGCTTTCTTTTACACCTCTACGCACTGTTTCGTAAACTTAAGGTCGCTGCTAATTAGCACACCCAAGTCCTTTTCCATATCAGTCGCCTCGTTACTCCCCAACATCGAGTAGTCCGACTTGGGATTGGCTTAGCCAATGTGCATCACCTTGCATTTACCCAAGTTAAACGGCATTTACCATTTTTCGGACCACTCTCTTATCCTACCTAGGTCCGCACGCATTTGCTCTATCGCCTCAGGCGTCCCAACACTGGCCCCAAGCTTTGTTTCATCAGTGAATTTGGCGATCCTACTGACGATGCCACCGTCGATATCATTTATGTAAATGATAAAGAACAGTGTCCCTAAAACGGAACCATGAAGAACACCGCTAGTGACCGAGGCCCAACCCGAACTAGCCCCTTTAATTACAACCCTCTGCCGCCTATTCTTCAGCCAGTTTTCAATCCACCTACGTACTTCCGCACCAATACCCAGCGCGCGCAATTTGGCCATTAGCCGGCGGTGAGGTACCTTATCAAAAGCTTTCTGGAAGTCGAGATAAAGTATATCAATCGCCCTACTCTTATCATACTCATTCAACATGACGTGGAAAAACTCGAGCAAGTTGGTGAGACACGACCTATGCCGTCTAAACCCATGTTGGGAGTCCTCAAGCAGCTTGTAGGAATCCAAATGGTCAACGATCCTATCCGATATTATCCCCTCTAATAATTTACCTACAACTGAAGTGAGACTAATGGGACGATAGTTCCCTGGACTTTCGTGATCCCCTTTCTTAAAGATAGGGGGTCACGTTGGCTTCCCTCCAGGCACCTGTCCGTCTCCAATGATTTGTTGAAGACTGTAGCAACACTGGCCCTGGAGCCTTAAACGCGCTCAGTTTGTCTATTCTATCGGCAACGACTGTCGCGGTACATCGAACACTATCCAGGCCAGCACCTTCGTGCCTGACGCCTGGCTAGGGGATGACGCGGGTTTCCTCCCTGGTGAACACTCCCGCAAAGTACTCATTAAGCACATTAGTAATGTCCGCGTCAGAGGTCCGCAGAGAGAGAGAGAGAGAGAGAGAGAGAGAGAGAGAGAGAGAGAGAGAGAGAGAGAGAGAGTGAGTGACAAGGACAAGAAGTCCCTATCCTGGAGGCCAACAAAGTCCGCCCCTGATCTGTGAGTCCCCAATCAAAACGGTGTCTTCCTCCTTCGCGCACAAGGGACTAAAGCGGTTGGAGGTCCTGACAACGGCAACCGGGGTCTCAGGTTTCGGCTTCGCAGCCTTGTTGCCCGATACCTTTCGATACCCGTCGCCACCCGTAGACTCAGCCGCACTTACAGTACCCGACCCACACCGACTGGCAGCGACATCCTTCGGTTTCTTCGGGCCATCAGTAGGCCCCTTCCCACCCTTTTTCTTTATCAGCCCCTTCCTACCCTTCTCTATCGGCCCCTTCTTTGGGCCCTCCCTTTCCTCCACTTTGCATCGCGGTTCCGAGCATTCCACCTGGGTCGCTGGCGATTCCTCACACTGATTTTGCACCTCTACCCTTTCTCCGCGGTCTCGAGCTTTGTCCAGTCCATCATTGGACTGCCTTTCCAAGGCAGCTATCCTATCAATAAGCTCCGGGGTGGAGGGCGCAGCCGCGTCAGCGACCGCCGCGCCTCCAACAGCCGACCGATCTGGATGACTCGAGCCGCCGGACCTTCTCCTGTAGCTTCTCGTACAACTGCATGAGTTCGCAAAAGCGGCACATGCTCGAGTGGTTGATCTTCTCGAAGCAAGCTTCTTGAAGTTCGTCACCCACTGGTTTACTCCACACCTCGCACACTCAGCCTTCAGTTTCTGTGGTCCAGTCATTGTAACTTATTTTTTTCTAACTCCGAATTCATTGAATAAGATAAAGCGTTCTAGCAATGAAAACTATCGAAAACGTTCTGACCAGTACATAAAAAAGGAGGGGGGGGGAGGAATTTGACGTTCATCTCATCCAGAATACTACACCTCTCACTGCTGCCGCACCGACCAAAGGTCTTCCCAGGGCCGGACAGTCCCAAACGTGTCGGAGCTACCAACTGACAAACACTCGCGATGCAGGCGTCACAGATTTCCCGTCAGGAGCGACAGCGAGATGCATCTCCTTACTAAGTCTTACTAGTCACTCACAAACGGCCAGACTCTTAGAATTCAGTGTTCAAGGGATATCCCACCAGACCCAACAGCTACACCCGAGACTTTTCACTGGCCTGGCACCCAGCTGGGCAGTAAAGCTCTCTCACCTCAGGGCAGTACAGCCAAACACCATCAATTGGTCACCAAAGAACGGTCGCAGGGGCTGGTCAGGCCGGTCAGGCCATTACGCGTTAGAGAGAGAGACAGAGAGAGAGAGAGAGAGAGAGATTATTCCAATTATATCCATGTATTGTCTATTTAGAAATTTTTATCTTTGTCTTGTTCGTTCATCATTCCAAAGACAACATTGTAATTCATATTTGAGTCACTTTATCTTATGCTTAAGAATTCATTCGAACAATCTGAGTAATGTTTTAGCTTAAAAATTTCGAAAGAGGAATTTTAAGGAATTAATGACACTTTGGTCGGCATAACCCAAGATTTATGAATTTGCCACTGTTCTTTCAAGTGAATTTAACACAACTTAAATCATTAAATTTGGCTCACACAAACTGTTCTTGAGAGGTGTGCACTGTGCACCCTCTGCGATGTCCCTGCTTTTCTTTATAATGCAATCTGACAGAGTGGGTATTTCATATTTTCCAATAATCAGAGATTTTCAGAAGGTATATATTATTTTAGAAAGCATTTTAATGTCCTAGAGAATCAAAGGTCATCGCTATTAAATGTTAATATTAGTAGTATCAAGAGCAACTTTAATGTTTTCTAATCTTTCTGCATTATATAAATTTGAAGATGTATATATAACAACAACAAAGACTTAGCTTTAAAGGGGGTGAACTTTACTGGTTCATCAAGTAAAAAAAAAAATGAAGAGGGCGTCGAAGGTAAGGACGAAGGTGGTAACGTGGCCTCAACGATAACAAATAGATAATAAACTGGAATATAATACGAAGTAACACAACCGTAGGAAACTCAGACGAACTCACAACACTCCAAACTAAGTGCAGGCTACTAAGTGTAACTGTCACTTTTTATAACCACTTTTTTCTCAAATTAACTATAAGAGAAATCACTGAGTACTACAACAAGGCTAAGCCGACGCAGGAAAATCTTATAAAACAAATATATAAAACAGTAGTGAAACACACGGGAATAAAACAATAAAATTCAAGTTTTACTATTATGTTCACATATTTAAAACGACTGTTAAATTACGTTATCTGACAATCGTGGCTAGAGTAGTTGGGAAATTCTTGCCGAAAGGGAAATTAAATTTCAATTAAGAGATTAATTTCATAATGGAGAGAAGACCTCTTACGGAGACCTACTTTAAAAAAAGAATTAAAATGAATACGGAAATAAAATGAGAAAGTTTTAAGGCGCTGACACTCCTGAGTCGAATTTTCTTCATTCTCTCTCCACCTCTCCACCTTCCAGAATATTCTTTTCCAGTTGTCATGTTGCATCGAACCGTATTTTCTTTATATCAAGTACATACGTAGATCTTGGAACAATAATTTAAGTTTCTAATATTAAAAACTATAATTAAATATATTTGTTTTACTTTGTTTATTTACCGAACTCAGGGTGGAGAACCTGCCGCCCGCGACTTGTTTTTAATTGCCTACTGACAGTTTGATTATTTAAAATTATAGGCTATAGTATTTACATCTTAATTATGTCCCAAGCTATTTTTAAAGTTGCAATTTGCTCGGTAGAGAGTATTTTAGTTGAAATTTGTCCTCCAAATAAAGGTTCCCTACCCCTGACCTAACTGAACCTATCATTATATTACTGCCTATTTATAATTAAAAAAAATTATGAGGTTCAATGAAAATAATTTCGTGCCTTTACAACATTCTGGGGTGAACGTTCATTATTAGTCACTGTTCGAGCGCGCCAAAAACAAACTGACACCACAGGGAATAAAGGATCGTGACTAGTTGCAACGCAATCACCTGACACAAGATGACGCCGCGCATACGTGCTATAGCACCGAGTGTTACGTGGTAAACTACTACGCAGTCACGTAACGCCATGTTGATGGGAATAAGACCCTCGAAATCTTGTGCGAGATGCACGGAAGTAATTAGATCGAGTAACGTTACTGCACAAAATGTCTAAAATTGTTTTAAATTCTATATTTTTTATATACGTTTACCTTATGCTAGCCTTTATTAAAAATTATACAACTTCTGAAATTTAAATCTGCCACTTTATACGACGTCGAAGATTACAAACATGTAAACTTCCCATCATGTAAGTTCTCCCATCTGAGAACTCCCAGTGCTCTGAAACTAGACCCAATCAGCACCTCCTACTACATTTATTGCAAAAGGGAACACCACAACTTCTATATAAAACTATAAAACTTTCTCTATGTAGCTAAGTTAGATATTCAGCGATTTACCTGAAAAGTACTAACATTCCTACACTATAAACCGAAGTAACGTCCCTAAAATTGAAAACATCTATTCAGAGGTTTTGGTTCCCGAGAGATCCCATCAAGCTTCCAGTCTCTACCAATGGGGTATCATCTGAAAACTCCCAGTGCTCTGAAACCAGACCCGAACAGCGCCTCCTACTATAGTTATGACAAAGGGAACAATACTACTTCTACTCGAACTCAACTAGCGTTCCCTCAAGCAGCACCCTTTTAATAATGAAAAAAAGGAAGGAACAGAGGAAAGAAAGGGGGAGAGGAGTGGCTTCCTAAAATAATTTAATTAGCTATTCAGAAGTTTCGACACCCGAGAATTCTTATCTATTAGAAACACAAATAAAAATGAGTAAAAATGGTCTATCATTTAAGAACTCTAGTGCTCTGCTACCAGACCCAACCAACACTACCTACTACATTTACTATCAAAAGGGAACATCACCACCCCCAATTCCACCCCAACAAACTCCCATTATAACCCCCCTTGTTGGTTTATTCAAAGGTTTAGACTCCCGAGCGTTCTCACAATGACAACAACCTGCAACCACAAAAAATCTGTTCTAATTACAAACTGAAATTAAAGGCTTTCATTCTTTTGATTTGTAAAGTATTAATACTGACACTATTCAAGCTCACTGGTAATAGAATGCTAAAAAGCATAATTTATTACTCTGCCCTGTTTGCATATTAATTTAATTTTATAAATTAAATTAATATCAAATTTTGAAAATGGCAAAAGGGAGAGAACATAAAAACACTTTATGTTCATGTTTTTTTTGAGACTTTAATTGCAATGCAAGTGTGTGGTGCTTTTTTATTAATCTCATAAGAATCTGAATGAGAAATTTTTAACGACAAAATTTAGATAAAATTAATAATGGTGTACCACCCATTAGTATTACGCGAATTAAACCTATATTCATTGAAAAAGGAGGAGAGAGTGTTACATCATTATTTACACTTGGAAAATAATGGAGAAACTATTCCCTAATCTTACTCTGAACCCTGTAACTCCCCAAACAACAGTGGAAAGTAGAAAAGGAAGACTGTGTCATGTTCCCAAATTAAAGGCTAGACAGGGAACATCCTTAACTCTGAAAGAAAATAATTTTGTTGTGAGAGGACCAAGACTGTTTAATCAGCTGCCCGAAGACCTAAGGAACACGAGTGGTGTTGCGGTGGACATCTTCAAAAGAAGATTAGACACCTGGCTCAGAACAATCGCCGATGAGCCGGGCGTACCTGTCTATGTGAGGTGGAGAGTACATGAAACCAACTCACTACTTCACCAGGCCAACTCGAGAGGAGGGGGCGACAAGCTTGTCCTTCGTGAAATGAGGAATCATCGCACGGAACATTTGAAAGGTTGAAAGGTGGGAATAAATAAATAAATATTTATTTATTTATTTATTTTCCCAATAATATGACTAAATCTTCCACCAGTTAGCATCCAAAACTTTACTAGTGCGCTTTCGACAAATACATATATATCATACGTATCCATACAAGGACGTCAATGAGCTTTCCTCCGCAACTGTATAATGTACTATATATTGATTTCGGTGTTTCACTTTCCTTTCGGAGAGTCTCAACTGTTCTGAACTTTCAGAATTCCATCTTATTTCTATTAATTCGGAAAAAATGCTTCAAAATTAGATATTTGAAATGGGTTTTTTTACGTACTGTTATTTAATGGTTGTATGATTCAATAATGTAACTAAAAAACCTCGGATGTTATTTATAACCAAAGCTACTGTATATTTGTTCACAAAACAAAATGTATCAGTTCATCGTGGTCATCAGTAGTAACCTTTCCCAGTAATTTAGTTCTTTGCCCCCAATGACCTTGGCTGTGAAGCTTCTCTGAATCCCTTCTAGCTGTGTCTAATGTCTTCTTTTTTATATGGGCATGTTAGGACCAAGCAGTATTCCAATTTGGTTATGATCAGTGTTTTCAGTAGAGGAATCATTATATTCCTATCCCTTCGTTTAAAGGTTCTCAGATCTGCCCAGTTACTCTCTTTGCTCTGTTTATTGCTATCTTATTTTGTGTTTCAAATTTCGCATCGTCAGTCATTACAACTCCTAAATCTTTTGCTTTAGAATTGTTCTGAATTTCTTGTCCATTTGGGGTATAATATTCCATGGATTTTAGGTCCTCACTTTTTCCGTACCGTAACAGGTGAAATTTCTCAGTGTTAAACTTCATATATATATATATATATATATATATATATATATATATATATATATATATATATATATATATATATATATAATGAATAATTTTAATATTCATTTTTGCATATAAGTCCAAACTCGCATGACATGCTACTGTACAGCGGTGTTCGAAAAGTCCCGTCACCCCCTAGAAAATGTACTCGTACATATTGCAATACCAGTTTTATTTTTGTGTGATTAATTGAATTTATATGCGATTCATTGACAGTTTTTTCTTTCCCAGGTGTGAACAATGGCAGACCAGTCCACTTACTCTCTGGAGGAAAGGATAGTGATGAGCACATGGTCTCATTGAAAGGTCACATACTGGCAAAACGATGCATGATATCCAGAATGATTTCAACATAAGATTCAATAAGGCTGCACCACCAAACAAGACGGTATTACGCTGGGAGAAAAAGCTGTTTGAAACGGCTCCATGAAGGACAGACCACGGTCGGGAAGACCAACAACGCAAGCAAAACAATGTGAAGGCGTGATCGCATCGGTGGCTCGTTCACCGAAAAAAATCACTTCGGAAACGATCACAAGAACTTGCAGTCCCCATGTCCACAATGAGAGATCACATGACAAAAGATCTCGGCATGAAACCATACTGCCCGTCATTTGTTAATGAATTAAGCGATACAAACATACAGAAACAATATGAAGCCTGTGAATGGTTTCAGACTGTTCCACGTGCAAGAATTATTGGAAAACGGTGATTTTTTCTGACGAGTGTGCAATTTACCGTAGCTCCAAAATGAGAAATGTTTAATTTTGGAGCAAGGAAATCCACACTTCTTTGAGAAATTGGAACACCATCCACCGCTCGTGATGATATGGGCTGCAGTGTCTGCCACGAACTTGTTCGGTCCATATTTTTTTTTAAGGGTCTTGTCAACCAAACTGCCTACCTCAAGATGTTACGGGACTGCTTTGTGCCTGAGCTCGAACGTTTAGGGCTGCCTGGTCGTGTGTGACTTCAACAAGACGGGGCTCCGGCTCATTTTGCCATTAATGTGAGGGAATTCCTCAACGAAGTGTTCAGAGACAAATGGATCGGCCGTGGTTTGCAACATTTACCTGCCCCTCTTGAGTGGCCGCCCCGAAGTCCAGATGTTTTCATGTGACAAAGCGTTATGGGTTTCGTCAAGCAGAACGTATCCCGGGTGCGTTACCGAACAACAGATGAACTGAAATAAGCTGTTCTGGATGCATTTGGTACAATCACTCCAACAATGCTGCGTCGATTCTCACACCGCACATGGAGATGCATAATCCTTTGTTACTAAAATGATGGTGCACACACACCTATACTGTATTCTTGATTAGTAACTAATTAGTAACCGTTTTTACTGTAATTAAGTAATTGTTGCTAGTGACTTGTTTCTTAAATTACACCTACCACATATAAAGGTAATTATTGAATGTTTTACCAACACTGAAATTAATATCCAAAATACATTTTTCTAATGTATTTTGGCGTGTTCTGTTCAAATATGACTCATATCTTGCGCAAATGAACCGAAACAAAGTTATGAAACTGTTGGTAAACATTCAATAATAACCCATATAAATACAATTAATCACACAAAAATAAAATTGGTATTACAATATGTACAGTTTGTAGAGGGTGATGGGACTTTTTGAACACCCTGTACATAATATTCATGCGGAGCTTGGAAAAATAATTAAAATTTTTATTTTCTTTCTATTTTACCTTTGCTAAGTAATTGATGAATTATTTCTTTTTTTAAATTACCTAATCATTTTTTAGATTAAATTTAATCATGTAATCGTGTTAAATTCTGCATTATTCATTTTTTTGTACACTCTCTCTTAGTTGTAAAAGATGGAGTCATAACTTGCCAAAACTAAATTAACACTAATTTTAAATTTTAAGCATTTAATTTTGGCTCATATGCATGTTTAATTTTAATCCATAATGAAATGCATGCTTCAATTTTAATTTTTAGTTGACATCAGATCTGCCAATATGCTGTTTAAGAGAAAGATGGGCCCTCATCTTCAAATATCTCGCTTATCTGTCAACATGCTTTTACAGCAAAAATTTGTCTTTATCTTCAAAATATTTTGCTTAAGAATTCAGCCTACTGAGAATCGTAAAACACAGTGAAATAAAATGATAATGACGTCACTACCTTCGATAATATACAGTGTTTTTCACAACCAGTCTTCCATACTTTGGGGGGGGGGATTTAGGGGGGATATCGAGTAAAAAAGTTAATACAACATAGGTGCTATTTCTAACCGTTGTGGAGCTACGGACGTTTTAAGATGTGCAAACAATAAATCCCTACTTGTGTTAATTCGATAGATGGCAGCACTGGTGATAGTTTCGGTTAACGAAGTTACCACTACTAATCCTCAGTTTTTTTCTTTCAGTTGGTTCTGACCTGTGGTACGAGACACTGCATTGCGAAAAGGTGAACAATCAAAATTAACTAATTGTTCACACCCGCCGAATACACTGATATCTATTTCATTTATGGATTCTGTGATGGTAACAGCAGAGCGGTAGTTGAGGAATATCGAAGACGTTTTCCGAACTGCCGAATACCGAACATGCAAGTGTTTAGTGACACACACACCAGAGATTAAGGAAATGGGGACAATTGTTCCACGTAACCAAGAATATGTAGCACGACGGCCCGTTGCTGTAGAGGAGCGCATACTGGGCCTAGTACAACGTAGCCCAACTACCAGTGTTCCAAGGATTTCTAGACGAATTGGTCGATCCGCATCGCGTGTATGACGAACCATACATGATGAGGGTTTGTATCCCTATCATTTGCAACGTGTGTAAGCTCTTCAACCGGATGGTTACGATAAACGTGTTCAATTTTGCCAGTGGATGGTTATGCATCGCTAAATTCTTAATTGTATACTGTTTAGTGATGAAGTACAATTCATTCGGGATGAAATTAACAATAGACGAAATTCCCTCTTGTGGTCCGCCGATAATCCCCACTGTATCGTTGAAGAAAACTTTCAACATCGATTCTCGGTGAATGTTTGGTGCAGTATAATTGGAGATCATCTGAATGGACCGTTCATTTTGGAACAACGATTAACTACTGATATTTATTTAAACTTCCTGACGAATGAATTGCCACTTTTGATGGAGGACGTGCCATTTGAGACAAAGCGCAGGATGTTCTTTCAGCACGATGGGGCGCCACCACATTTTGGTCGTCATGTTACGGATTACTTGAATCAGCGGTACGGGAATTGTTGGATTGGTCGTGCTGATCCAATATCGTGGCACCCGAGATCTCCGGACCTAACTCTACGTCCTTGATGATTAGTTAGGTTAAGTCGTGATATTTTCGTTAGTTTAAACGAAAATGACGAGAGCAAACTTTTCTGGTTAATTTTGAGGTGTTTTGCACGTTTCCTGTGGTAATGTGTCGTTTACGAGATCTCTTAACATGAACATGTTAGGTTATGCTTTATTGTATAAAATGTAGTCAAAAAAACATTTTTCAAGTGTATTTTGGTGTGCTTTGTTCAAATATGACCTTCATTTCTTGTGTAAATGAACAGAAATACAGTTGTCATACGTATTTCTGTTCATTTGCACAATAAATGAAAGTTATATTTGAACAGAGCACACCAAAATACACTAGAAAAATGTATTTTTTATTTCAACTTCAGGCCATGTCATTTGCGACATAATTACCGAAAACTGAGGCGGACATTTTTAACATTTATAAGGAGTATCTCATAAAATGTAGCAATAAATATATCAGATTAATGCTCTCGTTTATTTTTTCCGTGCACCTTAAAACGTCCGTAGCTCCAAAACGGTTGGAAATAGCGCCGATGTTGTATCAACTTTTTTACTTGATATCACCCCCAAAATCACCCCCCAAAGTATGGCAGACCGGTTGTGAAACACCCTGTATAAATCACAACTTTTCAAATTCATTCCGTTTTGTATAATCTGACCTAGAGGCTGAAAGCATTACCTGTAATATCTTGAAGCAGTAAAAGTCAGTAAAAGATATTTTTACTTCACTCTTGTGTCCGTATTCTGAAAGAGTATTGTAGTTAAAATAACAGCATTTTCAAGAAGCAGTAAAGTTAGAAATCAGTCAGTCTCAAGTCTGAGACCAGTTTTGCCCCTCCAACTTCTCCGATGCACTACAAGAATAATCTGGGAACCATCAGATAATTTAGTAAGTTTGGTACTTGTAGGTTATCTCCCCCTCACCAATTTTGACAGAATATTTTCCTTAAAACTAACGAAAATATCACGACTTAACCTAACCAATTATCAAGGGCGTACAGTTGATCTATTAGATTGAATGCCGGGTTAAACTGGGCATTCAAACCAATCCTTTGCACAATTTAATTATTGCTTTTTCAGCCAGAATGAATTTACTGCCACTTCATGCTATTTGCCACGATGACAAATGAAGCGTCACATTCCTGCAAGAAAAGGGTATCGTCCACCAAAAGCGGTTATGTGGAAATGGGCATGAAATGGTATTATCAGTAGGGGTGCAGCATAGAAGGCGGTGCAGGATTAGAGATTGTCGCCAAGAAAAAGGTTTACGGACGGACAACTGGCTTCAGGGATCAAGGCTACCGTTACAAAAAAAAATTGGGTTCTTTTGCATTATCCTCCCAACACTAATTTTTTTATATAATGTTGGTTTGGTTCTGGTTATGGTACTTTATTTTCCTTCCATTATAAAAAAATTAGTGTTGGGATTAGGTTAGGTTAGGTTAGGTTAGGTTAGGTTAAAAACAGCCCGCCGCAAGTGTTTTGCTAACGTACTTTATTTTCCTTCCATTATAAAAAAAAATGAGTGTTGGGAGGATAATGCAAAAGTACCAAAAAATTGTCCTGTTCATGTACTGTTGGGCACATAAAATGACGTCGATCACGTTCTGCGAGTGAGTTAGAAATAGAAAAGAGTGCAACGATTGACTGGAATAACTATATGAGAGAAGTTTGCGCAGTTGCATTTTGGCCTCCGGAGTAACGTAAAAAATTTGTTTTAATAAATATATATTTTTATACTCTGTATCTGTGCGTCATAGTAAATACTATTCCAGAAACAAACAATGTTATAATTAATAATAGATCAACTGTACGCCCTTGATAATTGGTTAGGTTAAGTCGTGATATTTTCGTTAGTTTTAACGAAAATATTCTGTCAAAATTGATGGGGGGAGATAACCTACAAGTCCCGTAAGTTTTCACAGAATCCTCCTATCAGCTACAACTTTACAAGTGTGGGAACTCGCGGGGGCTAACCACTCTGACTCAATTGCCAGGCCCAACCAGCCCTCAATCGAGACGTGCTCTGACCTCAACTGCGGTTCGGTGCGGTTTTGATTTTGAGGTCCAATACAGAATGAGAGACTTATGGTCTGGGTGGAACTCACTGAGCCAAACCTCGGATGAACAGCCACAGAATCGAAAGGTGATAGCTCTTCGAGTAGCGAAGTTCTTAATGCCAATCACTACCTCCACCCAAGCGCCGTACCCGAGTTAAACTCGACTGAGTCTGAATGACTCCGTTCGAGTAAGTAATGCCCATTGAGTTAACCACTCCGAGACCTTCTACTCTTAACTCCACTCCGAGGATAAGAGGAATAAAAATTAATAATTCCGTGACTCCTCAAACCATAGAATAGACAAGAGGGAGGTTCGTAACCTAATACGTAATAGTCAATTTAATCCCACGGTAATACCTAGAGTAAATTACCTTCAGCGATCTAAACTTTACTTAAATTTAATAGAAATATTATAAATAATTATGTTCACAGCCCAATTGAAGGGTCTTTTTCGTTTTGGGGCTTGCAGCGAATTTTAATGAAAATCGGGACACTGATGTAGTTTTGGTCACTGATTTCAAAAATAACTTTCTTTTTTTAGAGAAATGAAAATCAAACATGTTAGAGCACTTTAAATAATTAATACGTGTTTTAACTACTTAAACTAGTTACAGAGGATTGTGTTAAATTTAGCCAGAGTCACAAACTGCTACTGTTTACGAAAAAGTGCTCTAAGTGTGGGAAAGTGTGTTCCTTTGATAAAAATACCCAGTTCTTTCGTTGCCAAAAGCGTCGGTCAAACGGTAAAAAATGCAACTTTACTTAGAATACGTTTTTTGAAGGATTCCAGCAGATCTGTAAAAGTAGCAGAAAAAAATTAAGAATTAGTGCCCAGTTAGGTCATTTAAATGCCCGGCTAGTTCAATTGAATGCCAGGTTAGGTCAATTGAATGCCAGGTTAGGTCAAGTGAATGCCAGGTTAGGTCAATTGAATGCCCATTTAGGTCAACTGTACGCCCTTGACGATTGGTTAGGTTAAGTCATGATATTTTCGTTAAAAACACATTAATTATTTAAAGTTCTCAACATATTTGTTTTTCCATTTCTCCAAAAAAAGAGTTATTTTTGAAATCAGTGACGAAAACTACATTAGTATACCGATTTTCATTAAAATTCGCTGCTAGCCCCCAAACGGAAAAGATCCCAATTGAATATTTACAATATATACACAAGGAGCAGAATGGCTCCTGGGTCCGAAATAGGACTAAAACTTAAGATTAAACTATTGAGAACTAGTGGCAATGGAGCCTAAACAAAGTTATTAACACTCCTTTCAATAGAGAGAGATTTAAACTAAGTTAAGCGTTAAGATTTAAAGGAGAATGAATCACAATCTAAGCAGCACCACCTTAAAACAGCAAAACTGAGGAACCAGTGACCATAATTTTTACAACTACGAGCTCCCAGATTCAAGATGGCGCACGATGGGCGGAGCCTACAAATGTTACACATCATTCCTCAAGGGAGCGTTCTCTTGGATTAGAAATAGTATATACACAGAGTGTATCTAATTTTACACCATATAAATTTAAATACTGTGGGAAATAATTCCCACATACTCCCCGGGGTGGGAAGGGGGGGGGGGGAGAGATGTACTGTACATACAACGTATGTACCATTAGTCATTCAACTGACTTCGTATTCTTCGACGCGCTTGTACCGTAGCGTCACGAGTTTGTCGAACCCCTGTCTGTACCAGAACAGGGGGTTGTTTCACTGCTTCCTCATATGAGGAGTCAGATACTTCCAATAGAATTAATTTAGTAATAGTTCTTGATACTGCGGTCCTCTCTTTGGTGCATAACACCACTGACCTTACATGACCGTAGATTAAATCCGTGATTACTGCTAGAGGCCAGTATAATCGCGGACTTTCTTCTTCAATGAGAACTACGTCTCCGACTCGTACGGGAGAAGAAGAACCTCCTTTATCTTTAAACCTATACCTCTCTCTAAGAGATGTAACGTACTCGTGACGCTACCTATTCCAGAACAGCAGCTATCACCTCAAGGCTGTCAGGCGCTAGTTTAAAAATGTTTACTCAGTATACTGTTATCTGATGCTTTGTGTCTAAGACACAGTGTCTTATACAAATATTTGTGTTCTATTATGTAAGCTGTTTAATGATTAAGCACAAAATATGTTTTCCTTCATAAATGCTTGTTGAAATTGTTGCTTATATCTTAGGAAACACCATGTTCAGTACAAATTGCCTTCAAATTGCACGATCGTTATCAGACTAGTCTTCAACTCTTCCAATTCTGTCACGGTAAACTCGTGGCTCGTGAGCGAGTGGGTAGTTTTGGGTGTCGAACTCTCATGTAATATCTGAATAAACCGCTGCACTAAAACCATCGTTTTTATCAGTTTAGACAATTGGCTAAACCGATCAAAGTCTATCACACTAGGACTTGCAATGACAGCTGAAACTAGGGGTTCGTACATGGACCAACCTTCATTACTAACATCACAATTCTTTTGGTTTAGGTAGAGCTTGTGATTTTGGGGCCACACTTTGGGATACGGTAACCAAGCCGGTCCCTGGTCCCATTTGGTAGTTACTACAAGCTGGCTGTAAGTAATCCCTCTCGAAATTAAATCACTGGGATTATCGGCAGTGCTTACATAATGCCATTCTGCGGTCGGAATTAAATGCCAGACTTCATTGTTCCGGTTGCAGTGGAAAGGTTTTAATGGTTTATCCGAATGTAGCCAATATAAAGCTAAGGCACTATCTTACCAGCAATTAATAGCAGTGAATAATAGCTCATTTGAATAACTATCCATCACTTATTTTATGAAACGTGCTGACAGCGTTGCGGCTGTCAATTCCGATTGTGGGATGGTTAAACCCCTTAGCGGTGCTACTCTGGCTTTGGCCAAGACTAATGAGGCACGTTAGTTAGCTACCAGATACGCCGCAGTACCATTAACTTTCGAGCTAGCGTCTGAAAAGGCATGGAGATCGGTTTCGGATGCATTAATTGCCTGACGAGGTACAGTGTATGAGCACACTTCTTCCAAGTCTCGAGCTACTGTGTGCCAAATCTGAGCTAAGTAAAGAGGGAATGGATCATCCCTCTTTTACCCGGCAGATTTCCTGAAACAGTATACGCGTACGTATGGTGACTGGCAAAAGATAACCTAACTGGTCGTATAGACTAGCTGCTTTACTTAGGACACTACGTTTGGTAAGATTATCTTAACCAAACTCCCTTTTCCAGGCCATGCCAAGTACGTTAATTGTCGGTTTTGATTCCAAGAGACCATCACCATGCTTATCAATGATTACTTTCAATGAAGCTGAATTCGTGGCCCATTCTCTTAGGTGAAGGTTGGCCTTTCCCAGAAGTAACTTAGAATCATGGTAGTATTTATTAAGATCAGTTTCATTATCAGCTACTCCAAGTAAGTTATCTACATACAAATTTCTTAGAATAGCAATGGCGGTAGAGGAGTTTTGCTTTTGTAGGTGGTGCGCGATCGTCGCATTCAGCAAGAATTGGCTGCATGTTGCACCAAACAATACTGCTTTAAACCGATAGGTAACTAGACACGAGTGCGGCGTGTGGGGCTCCTAAAGCCACAAAAATCGAGTCGCATCTCGATCCTCCTCGTGTAAGCCTATCATTAAGAAGGCCTTGCCGATGTCGCTGATACATGCGTAACGCTTAAGGTGAAAACGTAAAGGTATGTGGCCAATGTCTTCCACCAAAGAAGGTCCTGAATATAAACATTGGTTCAAACTGGGGTTACCAGCAGAATAATCAAAAACTACGCGCAGAGGCGTAGTCGTGGAATCCTTTTTGACTCCATGGTGAGCTAAGTAATGTACACCTTTACCGTTGGACAGTAGAGTAGTAGTAGGCTTTACCTCCTTTATAAAACCCTTTTCAAGTTGTTCCTTTATCACTGTCATAAAGTTGTAGCTGTTCGGGTTTAAATTTTAAATGGTTTAAAGTAGAGTTTAATCTACCACGAACCAACCCATAATTCTCCTTTAATTTAGGATGGTTGGGCTTCCATGGTAACTCGGTGATACATTGACCATTTCTATATTCAATATTATCATTAAACATCTTCTGAGTTTGGTCTTGTTGAGGATCTGGATCTACAGATCTACAGAAACTAAGGCTAACAAAGACCCTAAGATCCACTCTAAGGTTAGCCAGAGAGAAAGGAAAGAGTAGGGGGTTAAGAGAAGAGAATAAGGGGTTAAGTAAGTAGCAACACCTATCACTCGTGGGTTAACATTCATTCAGAAAAAGAGAAAAAAGACTCACCATCATCATCCGCCGGCCACTGCCGACAAGTCAGAAAAATAGTCGGAGAGCATAGGAAATATTGCAGAACGGTCCTCTACTCCATAAAGAGGTAGAGCCCACTCTGCCGGAAAAAGATGAAAAGAAGTAAAATAAGAACGTTTACAAACCATGCAATACATTCTTAACTCAAGAACAAAACATTCTTAACTCAAAGCAACACATTCTTCCAACTGTTGCAGACCGATCCTCCACTCCATAGGGAGGGAGAAGATGCAGCCCACTAGGATGGAAAGGCGTGAAAGATGAAAAGAAGTAAAATAAGAACGCATTACAACACATTCTTAACTCAAACACTATCATACTATGCAAACATGCAAACTACAGACATGCAATAAAGAGAAAAGAAAAATAAGTATAAAAAATAACAAAAAGTGTGTTAATTTACTCAACAAGCTACAACTAAGTTCGTGTTAGTCTAATTTTTTTTTCTTTTGCTGGCAAATCACACGCTGGCATGTCACAAGTTGGCATTAGACGTCAACAGACTCATCCCCGATTACGACCCCCAGAGCTCCTGTTGCCAATTGTTTTTTATTTTAAACAACGTTAATATTTTTAAAATGTCTATCTAGACGGTTTTTAAACACATTAACGCTGGTAGAGTTCACGACGGGCGCGAGAAGATTATTCCATTTATCAATTACTTTAAACGTAAAGAAGTTTTTAGCGATATTAGTGATGAAACGTCTGCCACGCAACTGAAATCCGTTATTACGAGTATTGCCATTGTCGAAAGTGAAGAGTTTGTCAAAATTTACGTTATCGACGTTATTAACGATTTTGAAAACTTCAATAAGCTCCCCCCTTAATCTCCTAGTTTCGAGTGAATGCAAGTCTAACTCTTTAATTCTATTTTCATAAGGCTTGTTGCACAATGACGGAATTAGTTTCGTGGCACGACGCTGAACCCTTTCTAACCTATCAATATCCTCACGCAAATACGGGCACCAAAACTGAACGGCATATTCTAAATGAGGCCTGACTAGGGACTTGTAAAAGGGCAATATAATATCCTTCGATTTAAATTCGAAATTACGCGCTAAGAAGCTTAACATCCTATTAGCTTTAGCGCAAGACTCCAGGCACTGATTCCTAACTTTTAAATCCTTAGATACGTGTACGCCTAAATCTACTTCCTCGTCAACGCTCGCTAACTCTCTATCATCCATCATGTACATGTAATTATTGTTACGAGAACCTATATGCAAAACTTTACATTTGTCTACGTTAAATTGCATCTGCCACTTATCCGTCCACTCCATAATCCTATTTACATCGTCTTGGAGCCTATTTCTATCGTCCTCGTTAACAACCTTACCGTCTATTTTAGTATCGTCCGCGAATTTTGACACGTTACAAGTCAATCCTACATTTATGTCATTAATGTGAATTACGAATAGCAATGGGCCTAACACTGAACCCTGTGGGACACCGCTACCTACACCCAACCACCCCGATTAACTACCATTAACAACGACCCTCTGTCTCCTAGCACGAAGCCATTCCTGTAAACAGTTAGCTACCTGACCGCGTATACCGTGCGCTTTAACCTTCGCAATTAATCTTCTATGCGGAACTGTATCGAACGCCTTTTTAAAATCTAAATAAATAACGTCAGCCGCTCTATGCCTATCATATTCGCGCACTATTTCGTTATAAAATTCTCACAAATTAGTTAAAGAAGATCTATGGCGTCGAAACCCATGCTGACTACTATTAATCAAATCTCTACTTTCTAAGTGATCGATGATACGATCCCTAACGACGGATTCCAATAGTTTGCCGACAAATGACGTTAAGCCAATGGGCTTATAATCGCTAGCTACTGTGCGGTCGCCTTTTTTAAAAATGGACGTAACGTTAGCTAATTTGAAGTCTTCAGGAATAATCCCCGTTTCGAGTGACTGAATAAAAATCTTCGTTAAGGGGCCTACAAAACTTTTTTGGATTATGTTTACTATCCGCAGCTATAAGGATCTCTAAATTACGCTTCGCATTCCAAACTGATCTTTTAACTTGACGTCTAAGCTCGATATATCTATTAAAGTTAGCTGCCGTGCCATTGCGCTTATTAAGTCTATACGCTCTGTTACGCTCGTTTATGAACTCGCCTACTTCCCTAGTCCATCACTTGGGCCTACCATGATTTCTAGCGCGCTTGGGTCTACGAGGAATAAACTCCCTTTCAATATTCATAAAACTTTCTTTAAACGCCTCCCAATGCAAATTTGTGTCAGTACCCATAAATAAGTTATCCCAGTCCACTACTCTCATCCTATCTGCAAAACTATCAAAATTAGCCCTACGAAAATCAGGGACTTCTATTACGTTGCTATCCTTAGTGTTTTCTATCAATAACTTAAACCTAAGAATTTGATGATCACTACATCCTAAACTGTCGCCTACTTCTAAACCTTCGACTATATTTTCACCATATGTAGGACAAAAGCTCCCTAGGACAAAAGCCCCCTAGGAAAAAAAATAATAAGAATTTTTTTAATCATTATTTTTATTCTTTATTATTTACAGTTTATGAACACTCCTCTGACATGTAAAATATTACATTTATTATATCATAAGACTGCAATAAGGAAGGCATTATAAGTATTATACAGTAAAACACATTAACTCTAATATTTACACAACCATAAAAAATTACATTATAAAAGGATCATCATGCCTTATCTAGGGAAAATCAAACAAATAAAGCACAATATTAAAAAGTTCATTAAGTGTTAAGGTTCATTTAAAGTTCTTTTTACTTCCACCTAATGCTGTGACCTACACCATTCAGAAATTCCTCCAACGTCTTCCTCTCATTCACATAGTCCAGACATAGGTTCTTCAAACGCTGTTGATGCTCTTTTGTGGCACGTTCCTAATCTAACCTAACCTAACCTAACCTAACCATTCAGGTAGACAAAACAGTGATCAACTAGAGTGAATCGACATCGACAAAGATTATAATATTTGTTTAGGATTACTTCATAGCACACAAACAATAATATAAAAAATGGAGGCTTTTGTCCTACTTTGCACTTTAACCTAACCTAACCTAACCTAACCTAACTATTCAGGTAGACAAAACAGTGATCAACTAGCGTGAATGAATATCGACAAAGATTATAATATTTGTTTAGGATGACTTCATAGCACACGAACAATAATGTAAAAAATGGAGGCTTTTGTCCTACTTTGCACTTTAACTGAGGGTTTTTTGTCTTATTTTGCACTTTAACTGAGGGGATTTTGTCCACGGGGCCGTTCGTCATCACCAAATCTAAAATATTGTCACCGCGCGTTGGTTCGGTAACCATCTGTCGTAAAAAATTATCTTCCATGAGCTCAATTAATCTGAAACCCTCCTCATCACCAGTAAAAGTCTTGTAATTAACAATAGGGCAGTTAAAGTCTCCGACAATTATACTATTCCGATTGTCAATAAAGTTACCAAGAAGTGAGTAAAATCTACTATCGGTATCGAGGGGTTGAACGGGAGGTCTATAAACAACAACAAAATTAAAACTAATACTACGCGCCCTAACTTCAACGCATATCGCATTAATTGCTGCAGGAAAATCTATCTTAACCTCGATAGCCCTAAGGGATTACGAATGTACAGCAAAACGCCGCCACCAATCCTATGTAACCTATCATTAGTAAAGAGTTTAAAACCCGGTATATCAAGATCCCCCAACAAGTCCCGAGTCACGGTATTTAACCACTTTTCAGTGATAGCAATTAGATCGTAGTTTCCGGAATAAATTATCGCCTTAAATTTGTTTAATTTATTTCTAATACTACGCGCGTTACAATAAAAGACGTTTAAATTATTTTTTACCACGGGCCGGCGTTTTAAACTATTTTTCACGTCGGGCCCTCGTTCCCCGGACTCGCAACGTTTAAAGAAGGATTCGACCTATACAGCTTTCGCACGTTTTCGTCTATTAACCTATCTAGCCTAGCATTACCTATTTCATTAAAATGCACCCCATCTTTTATAAAAAAGCTAGGATCACTGAATTCGGACCACAGCTTTATGAAGGGTACATTTTCCTCAACACAAATCTCTTCTAATTTAGTATTCAAAAATATCGTTTTAGACGTAATCCTAAGACCCAAACCGTGCCTAGGGGTAATACCTAGAACTAAAGACCTATCTGACCTCGCCTTTAGGGACCTAATTAACCCCTATATCTCCCCTAAAGGTCAGGCACTCTCGTATCGGGCCTATACGAGTCGTTGCCCCCTACCATCATCACCAACATCGAGTGACGGGAGGCAACGTCAATCCTATCCACTTCGTCTCTAACTCTGTCAACCCAGGCCCCTGGGAGACAGACCCTCCTCCTGTTGGTTGGATGCCGTTCAACGAACTCTGTGTCCATATGGCGCACTAAAGAATCCCCAATTAAAAAAGTTTCCCCCTCATTCACGTCCCTTTCCAAATGCCTATCGTATCCGGTGACCATAACCCTTGAAGGGAAGTGGTTATGTCCTCATGTTCCGTTCCAATGTGTAGAACAGTTATTACTTCCGTAGTTATATAAAGGACCAGATATTAAGTACCCCATGGGGGATTTCAATAAATGTACTTTATCTACAACCTTATGGCCAGTTATAAATTGGTAGTAGAAATCTGCCCCGATTAGTAAATCCACATTGCCAATGTAGTCCTACGTAATATGGTCGGCTACCACGATAACCCTTATTTTTACAGAGTGTACTGTAGCCTGCAAGCCTGGGATATTTATTCGAGAAGACAATGTTTCTACCAAGACCATTTGTACGTTACCTCTAGAAGAGTTAATTTGGAAACGTACGGTGTCGTAAGTTTGCGACGTTCCCTTTGTATCATAACCATCGATCGAAAGGATAGTAGTTGAATTGGCTTTTAAGTGCAATTTGTGTGTGGCAAGAGGGTGCGCTGGGCGCACTGATCGAATAACGCCCGCACACGCTTTACGCCTTTACCCGTTCTTAGTTCGAGCATGGCTGTTAGCAACGCGATACCAGCGGTTAGTTTAGGTACCTAGTTAGACGCGGTTGCTGATACAGTAGTCGTATTTTCGACTTGTACCGGTTCTTGCAGCCACTTATAACACAAATCAGTATTATGCCTCAACTCACAACGTCGGCAAGTCCGGTTGCTATGTACATAAGTGCATCTCCTTTGCTCGTTCTGCCCTTTTCTTGCCATCTTTATATGAATCACACTCGGACACAACATGTTCCTCAAAACACAATTTGCAGTATGGGTTACGAACTTCTGAATCCGTCTTTTGCCTGCCTTTTCCCTTTGATTTAGCAGTGACGTTTAAGTTGCCTACTGTAAATTTGTTATATTTCATTTCTCATAGGATGAATCATTTCCTTTCATTTAGTAGTGACGTTAAAGTTGCCTGCTGTAATCAAAGGGAATGATTCCGGTTCGAAGGACCAAATTATGTGGGAACTCGCTGGGGGCTAACCACTCTGACTCAATTGCCAGGCCCAACCAGCCCTCAATCGAGATGCGATCTGACCTCAACTGCGGTTCGGTGCGGTTTTGAGGTCCCATACAGAATGAGCGACTTATGGTCTGGATGGAACTCACTGAGCCAAACCTCGGATGAACAGCCACAGAATCGAAGGGTGATAGCCGTACCCGAGTTAAACTCGACTGAGTCTGAATGACTCCGTTCGAGTAAAGTAATGCCCAGCGAGTTAACCACTCGTAGACCTTCTACTCTTAACTCCACTCCGAGGATAAGAGGAATCAAAATTAATAATTCCGTGACTCCTCAAACCCACATAACAGACAAGAGGGGGTTACATAACCTAATACGTAATAGTCAGTTTAATCCCACGGTAATACCTAGAGTAAATGACCTTCAGCGATCTAAACTTTACTTAAATTTAATAGAAATATTACAAATAATTATGTTCACAGCCCAAGTGAATATTTACAATATATACACAAGGAGCAGAATTGCTCCTAGGTCCGAAATAGGACTAAAACTTAAGATTAAACTATTGAGAACTAGTGGCAATAGTAGCCTAAACAAGGTTATTAAAACTCCTTTCAATAGAGAGAGATTTAAACTAAGTTAAACGTTACGATTTCAAGGAGAATGAATCGCAATCTAAGCAGCACCACCTTAAAACTGAGCTAAACTGAGGAAACAGTGACCTAACCAGAACCCCCGTCAACCTCGAACCACCCAAAGCCATAGACGGAGGGTTAACATATCCTGTATAGTCGTATATGATACAACTCAGAATGGCCCATGCAACGTGTATATATATATATATATATATATATATATATATATATATGATGAAAACCCACAAGGAAAAAGAAAATGATTCCAAGGCCTTTCGTGTATTCAGAAGTACACCTCGTCAGGGAATGACGTCATTCCCTGAGGAGGTGTACTTCTAAATACACGAAAGGCCTTGGAATCATTTTTCTTTTTCCTTGTGGGTTTACATCATTCATTCATTTCACGTGTTTAATTGTGAAATTCATCCCATATATACAGGGCGTCCCAAAAAAATGTATACACACTTTAACAGCTGATAACTCAATTGATGTTTCTTTCTTTCCAAGTTAAACCCATTAGAATTAATAATGGCAGTCAGACTAAGCTTTGAACAAAGGAAATTCATTCTAAAATGCTACTGGAAGTGTGAAAACGCAGTTGAAGTGCAAAGACAGTTTAGGAGGGAGTTTCAAACAGATCCACCAACGCGACTTACCATCACTCGAATTAGAGATAAGTTTGAAGCCGATGGAACTGTTCAGAATGTCCACAAGAAGCGTTCCGGAAGACCACGGACATCGACAAGCCCCACAAAGCAAGAAAGAGTACTGGAAACGTATCACCAAAGTCCAAGAAAATCTGTGCGGCAAGCGAGTCGTGAGGTAGGAATTTCAGAATCGTCTGTCCAACGCATTTTGAAGCGCTGTCAATGGAAAAGTTACATTCCAAGATTAGTCCATGCTATTAATGAAGATGATCCGGACCGAAGAGTGGAGTATTGCGAGTGGTACTTGGCACGATGTGGATGTGGATTGGACGAAGGGGTTTCTTAGAATACCCTCCGCGTTCACCAGACCTCACACCACTAGACTTTTTTTTATGGGGATACTTAAAAGACAAAGTCTACGCTATAAAACCTGCAACAGTCGCTGAATTGAGAGCAGCCATTGAACGAGAATGCACACAAATACCAAACGAAATGTTTCGTGATGTTTGCGATTCCATTGCTTCGCGTTATCAGCAGTGCCTGGACCAGAACGGACGTCAGTTTGAAAACAGGCGTTGACAAAACAATTAAATAATGTCTGTAGATTCTATTACATTTTGAAAATGAAATGTATTTTAATAAACACTGCCTTTATAAGTATTTAAAGTGTGTATACATTTTTTTGGGACGCCCTGTATGTATATATATATATATATATTATATATATATATATATATGGGACTACAGTGGATTTAATCTCCCCAGAAGAGTTCCTTGTTACATGCACGGTCTGTGTGTATCATGATAAAACCTCAGGGGATCATTCTGAGTTCAGTCCCATCATGAAACGGACATGTTATGTGTTTTGAAAAGTGGACGCTCAATTTTGCCAGTTGAGGTTTAAGTTTTGGTTGTTAGCTAAAAATACAATACTTACCCCTTTTTCTTTGATGTATTCAATCCGACACGAATGCAGCGGGTCTTTTGCTTACAGTATATTGAGATTCTGGATATAGTAGGCTAGGTGTAGCTGTAACTCCTAGATCCTGTCCCAAAGCTGGACCCTCTCTGCTTTGCAAATAGGTGGTGAGGGAAGCTAGATTTTTGGGGCCTCTTTGCGAGTGACCCGTTGCCCACGTCGGGGTAACATCATGAAAAAGAAAAAAACTATAGTGTTTGTCATTTACCATTACTTATTCGGACGATATTGGATTTTATTTTCCCAGAAGAGTTCCTTGTTCCATGCACGGTCTGTGTATTATGAAAGAACCTCAGGGGACCATTCTGAGTTCAATCCCCTCTATATATATATATATATATATACAGGATGGCACAAAAGTCACGGATCATAGACATTTTCAGTGTTGACTATGATGAATCGATGAATCGATACAAAATTTAAATTCTGTACCGATTCATCGATTTGTATCTGGTATTCCATGCATTAAAACCAAGCTCACCCTCTCGGAATTGTTAATTTCGTAGTCATCCCCTACCTAAAAGAAAATAAATAATATATTATAATCAACACTGAAAATTCCTATGATGTGCGATTTTTGCGCCACCCGTATATATATATATATAATATTTAGGAGAAATCCAATGACAAGGAGGAATGTAAATGCCATGAAAAGTCTTCTTTAATGCGCAACGTTTCGAGCAATACGCTCATCATCAGGCTAGATAATAACAATATGAAATTAGAATCAATAAATAAATGTGAACAAGACAAAATAATTTCTATAAAACCTATTCAGTAAAAGCAAATTTTAAAAAGACTAAAAGAAGAGAGTTAAATTCAAAGTTATAAAAATTTACATATAAAATTAACAAGAAATTTAAAAAGCTATTTTTAAATTACATATAGTAAATTTGAAATTAGTACACTGGAATAATTAACACTAATACAATGGAATAATTAACACTACGAACCTTTCAATGCTGGTTCCGAGGCACGAGTAATTTAAAACAAAACAAAACAGGAAACAAACTATGAGTTGGGCGGTTGGGGAGTTATAAGTTGGGGAGGGGGGATTATAAAAAATTGGGGAGGGGGGAGGGGAGTTAGGGGAGGGGGGATTATAAAAAATTTAGAGGGACAGCTGAGGAATCCACGTTTAGAGAAGGGGGTCAATGTTTTAATATAAAGAGATTCCAAAATTCTAAGTGAGTTAGGACAAGAATTACAACCGAGAATTTTAAAATTATCTAAAGTGACATCAGTTTTGCATTTAATACTGTGTTCCCGAATGCTAGAGGCTTCTTTTTTATTTAAAATTTTACCTGTTCGGCAACTTATTCCCATATGCGAATAAAATCTAGCCCTGAGGAGCGCACGGTGCTGTCAATGTAAGTACCAAGGAGACACCTTGGCGGTAAATAAATATACAACACCGCTACGCAACGAATCAGGAGTTCGATCCTTCGCTGAGAAAAAGCTACCTAAAGACATTTTGTTAATAAATATAATGCGAAAATCAGTATGATAAAAAAATTTTCTTAACAACTTTGTAAATTTAAGTTTAAATTCTTTATTCATGGGACCCATTTCAGGTACCAAGAAATATTTTATATCTTTAGGCACTGAAATACAGGGAAGTTGAGGGCTATAAACGTTATTTAAGAAAGATCTAATTAGTTTATCTACATATTGAACAGGAAAACTATTATTGGTAAAATATGATCTTAAATTATTAAATTCATCGTTAAGTAAGGTAAAACTAGAGGTCAAATTATATCCTCTGAACAAGAGAGTTTTAATACACGACATCTTATAGTTAAAATCAGTAAAACTAAAGAAATTCATGCCCAAACCAGTAAAAGTGGGTTTCCTGTAAACTGATGTAGTAATAGAATCACCTTTTTTCGAAATTAAAAGATCTAAAAAGGGAAGGGAGCCATTATTCTCAGTTTCCATTGTATAAGTTATATTGGGGTGCAGAGAATTTAAGAACTTAAAAAATTGTTGCGCTTGTACAGCATTATCAAAAACAGCTATCGAGTCATCAACGAAGCGTCGATAGAAAATTGGTTTACAATGGGTGGGAGATTGTCTAAAAATTACACTTTCTAAATGAGTCATAAAAAAATCAGCTGATAAAGGTCCGACGGGTGATCCCATCCCAACACCATCAATTTGTTGGTAAACCTTATTATTGAAAGTAAAATAACATTGCTTAAAAACCAATTCTAAAAGTTCCTTAAAATAAGACCTTGAAAAACCATGAAAACTATCAACAGAGCTAAAAACCCTATCTAAAATAATGGCAATAGTTTCTGATACAGGTACATTCGTGAAAAGCGACTTTACATCAAAACTGACAAAAAACTTTTTGAATCGAAATTCTCACTAAGAAGATCTTTTTGAAATTCATAAGAGTTATTTATAGTATAAGCATTTTCGCAAAAGGTGACAGGAGACCAACAACAAATTTTGCCAATTGAAAGGTAGGTAAGTTATACGAAGCTAAAATAGGACGGAGAGGTGTTCCAACTTTATGGATTTTAGGCAAACAGTATAATTGAGCAAGATCAGAACCAGATACGAACAACTGAGAGTAAGTATCGTTTTTTATTATCTTTAAAGACTTTAATCGTGACAAAAATCTATTAACTTGGTCTTCCAACCCTAAAATGACTTTATTGACGGGTTCAAGAATTTGTTTGAATTTGCTAACATCACTTAGGATTTCATTAGTTTTATTTATGTAATCAGATTTATTCAAAATAACAACTCCGTTGCCCTTGTCCGGTCTAGTCACAACAATCTCCTGGTTCTTTGCCAAATTCTTAATAACCTGCAAGTCACTCTTCTTAAATATGAAAGATTTAAATTTAAGGTTTCTAAGTTTGTGAAAAAATTCATGAGTTAAATTAGCAAACTGACATTTAAAATTATTGAAATCACCAACATGGGGAACATTTTTCAAGCCATTAAAAAAATTTTCAAAGTAAAGAAAAAACGAAGGCTTATATATTTGAAATAACGGAAGCTTGAATTGCAAGCCAAGTGAGAGTAAAAACTTTTCCCGAGGTGAGAGGGTGTAACTAGAAAAATTCGAAATTACTTTATCAGAATTGAAAAAATTAGGTGAATTCAGGCCCAGGGCCTTTAACTTACGTTCATGAGTTTCGGAAATGGTAGAATTACTTTCAATAATAAGGTTTACCAACAAATTGATGGTGTTGGGATGGGATCACCCGTCGGACCTTTATCAGCTGATTTTTTTATGACTCATTTAGAAAGTGTAATTTTTAGACAATCTCCCACCCATTGTAAACCAATTTTCTATCGACGCTTCGTTGATGACTCGATAGCTGTTTTTGATAATGCTGTACAAGCGCAACAATTTTTTAAGTTCTTAAATTCTCTGCACCCCAATATAACTTATACAATGGAAACTGAGAATAATGGCTCCCTTCCCTTTTTAGATCTTTTAATTTCGAAAAAAGGTGATTCTATTACTACATCAGTTTACAGGAAACCCACTTTTACTGGTTTGGGCATGAATTTCTTTAGTTTTACTGATTTTAACTATAAGATGTCGTGTATTAAAACTCTCTTGTTCAGAGGATATAATTTGACCTCTAGTTTTACCTTACTTAACGATGAATTTAATAATTTAAGATCATATTTTACCAATAATAGTTTTCCTGTTCAATATGTAGATAAACTAATTAGATCTTTCTTAAATAACGTTTATAGCCCTCAACTTCCCTGTATTTCAGTGCCTAAAGATATAAAATATTCTTGGTACCTGAAATGGGTCCCATGAATAAAGAATTTAAACTTAAATTTACAAAGTTGTTAAGAAAATTTTTTTATCATACTGATTTTCGCATTATATTTATTAACAAAATGTCTTTAGGTAGCTTTTTCTCAGCGAAGGATCGAACTCCTGATTCGTTGCGTAGCGGTGTTGTATATTTATTTACCTGCACAAGGTGTCTCCTTGGTACTTACATTGGCAGCACCGTGCGCTCCCTCAGGGCTAGATTTTATTCGCATATGGGAATAAGTTGCCGAACAGGTAAAATTTTAAATAAAAAAGAAGCCTCTAGCATTCGGGAACACAGTATTAAATGCAAAACTGATGTCACTTTAGATAATTTTAAAATTCTCGGTTGTAATTCTTGTCCTAACTCACTTAGAATTTTGGAATCTCTTTATATTAAAACATTGACCCCTTCTCTAAACGTGGATTCCTCAGCTGTCCCTCTAAATTTTTTATAATCCCCCCTCCCCTAACTCCCCTCCCCCTTCCCCAATTTTTTATAATCCCCCCTCCCCAACTTATAATCCCCCAACCGCCCAACTCATAGTTTGTTTCCTGTTTTGTTTTGTTTTAAATTACTCGTGCCTCGGAACCAGCATTGAAAGGTTCGTAGTGTTAATTATTCCATTGTATTAGTGTTAATTATTCCAGTGTACTAATTTCAAATTTACTATATGTAATTTAAAAGTAGCTTTTTAAATTTCTTGTTAATTTTATATGTAAATTTTTATAACTTTGAATTTAACTCTCTTCTTTTAGTCTTTTTAAAATTTGCTTTTACTGAATAGGTTTTATAGAAATTATTTTGTCTTGTTCACATTTATTTATTGATTCTAATTTCATATTGTTATTATCTAGCCTGATGATGAGCGTATTGCTCGAAACGTTGCGCATTAAAGAAGACTTTTCATGGCATTTACATTCCTCCTTGTCATTGGATTTCTCCTAAATATTAAATTGAAGCTTTGTAGAAGCAACCCGCATGACTATATATATATATATATATATATATATATATATATATATATATATATAACATATAACCTTGGTTTTCAAACCAAGGTTATACGTTAAATATGGCGGCTCTGAGATTTCATGTTTTTTGTGGTGGAGGTTTGAACCCTACAGAGTTCTGGAAAAATTATTTCTTGTTTAGTTAATTTTAAAACTAACGTTGTTGTGTAATATATTGTTCTGCATTGACACGAAATAATTAAACTGCATGTAATTTTGTTCGGTTAATATAAAACGAACTGAAATGAAATACAAGTTAAATTTCCTCCAATAAATAGCGCCACTCATTCAATAATATAAACTTTATTTTTAAGAAGTATCGTTTTGTTAATTACTGTAGATAAACAATGAATTTTAACAATGCAGACAATGTAAACTTTGATCGAATGAAATATCAATTTAACGAAACCTTGAGTCTTACTGTATACAGTATACAAAAGAAAAACAAATTTTGTTTTTTCTTTGAAAATAGGTGGAATAATACAATTTGGGGGTGCTGATTCCAAATCTGGCAACAGTTTTTTTGCTATCACATCAGATTTTCTCACAAAATCAATAATAAAACTTCCTGATTTTATGCGCATGATATAAACATAATATTACTCGTAAATGAAATATTTAGAAACAAATTAAAAACTTTCAACTTCACACCAAAAGAACTTTATTTATTTAAATCTGAGTAAAAGAACAGTAATACAATAAAATTCACAGAAAGAATCATTTTAGATTACTTTTCATCAAATTTGGGTGAACTTCCTCTTTTTTAGATATCTTTTTGAAATTTGGTTCGGAAACATCTCTTCAAGCACCAACAGTAGTCAGCCATCATATTGACATCCCATCTTCTTTAATATCGTTTTTCCATGTTTTTTATGTCTTCATGGGACCTTTCACCTTGCTCTTCACTAACCGCGCCAAGATTCTCAGGGAAGTACTCCAATTGGCTGTAAAGGAAGTGCACTTTTACATTCATGTTGCAACTAACTTTTTCATAGCATTTCAACATGTGGCTGACAAACGTTTTATAGTCTTTGGTTTTATGGTTTCCTAGAAATTTTCAACAACATTTTTTAATGATATCCAAGCCGCTTTCTCTACATTTGACATTGAATCAAGAAAGTTGTCATCTTTCATTAGTTTCCGTATTTGAGGGTCATCGCGCTTTTATTTTCTCTTCACTTAGAGAAAAGAATTGTCCAGAAATGTATTTGAAACAGTTGCCATCTCTATCTAAAGCCTTTACAAATTGGTTCATTAAACCCAATTTAATGTGTAGTGATGGTAGCAACCCTTTTGCAGGTGTCACAAGAGGTTCGTTGATAACAGTTTTGCTGTCTGATGTTAAGTTAGTTCTTTGGCTCTAATCCTTCTTTTTTCCAATGATCAGTCTTTGCTCTGCTGTCCCACTTATATATGAAGCAAGGCAAAACAGCTTTTAGACTTGACTTTGAATTGTCAATGAGCAATCTCCACTCTTCTGGATCACAGTCTGTGCCCAAAGTATCCATAAGACCAGGTATGCCAGTACACAATACTAGAGAACCATCCATAGAGAAGAATTTAATAAATTCTTGTTCTCTGCTCCTGTACCAGGAATAAGAAGTTGCCCAATAAATTTCTTTCATTCAGCCTGGATCCCAAGAGTTGGGCAGTATCTTTCGGTAGGCCAAGATCTCGTACAAGATCATTCAGTTCTGCTTGAGTGAATAACTGTGTGTCTTTAGAACTCTTATCATCACTTTTAAAGTCACTGTGATCGCTAAGTTCTGTATCAGATTCAGAAACTTCATGAAGTTCTTTGGGACATGCAGGAATGGGAACATCATCCCTGTGTGGAACAGGACGGATGGTAGCTGGTAATGATGGATTCAGAATGGATGATTTATTCTTGGAGCTGGATCCCTTGATATTACATAGACAGAAATAACAGTCTTGGGTATGATCTTTGGGTTCACGCCAAACCATAGGTATACTAAAAATAAAGGACTTCCTTTTGCCTTCAACCCATTGCCTCAAATTCTTCACACATGATCGGCATACACTATGCGGAGCCCATAACTTATCCCGAACACCAAGCTTTACACCGAAATAAGCGAGATATGATTTTCTTACAAATTCTGTGATATTCTGCCTTTGCTTTACTGATTGGAAATTACTACATATGTAACAAAACAAATGTGGGTGGTTCTTGCAAAAACGGGACTTAGACATTGTTGGTGAGGTGAATCCGTGAATCTCTAAAGTGAATTCGTGAATGCGTGAAGTAAATCCGTGAATCTGAAGTGAATTCTTAAATGTGTGAAGTAAATTCGTGAATCAGTGAACTTGCACAGTTATAGAATCTGAAACAGAAAATGAAAAAATTAATAAAAAACAAACAAGGTATTGTTTTAGCAGGCAAGAAATAAGGCTTTCTACTTCATAGAATGAGCTATATTTGAGCTTATATATACATATTGGTTCAAATAATGACTGCCTAATTCTGGAGAACAGTGATGTGATGGATTAAAACAAAAGTAGTTTTCTGTAATCTTATAGGGTAGGGACTAAAAAAATACAAAGAGTTTTCAAACAGCAATTTACTTGTACACTGGTGTTATCAAAGGAATATCTGTAAGAGAATTGACAAAAATGATTTTGCAGGTGATATATAACCATACCACCATTGTTAAATATAGTAATTTCTTTATCAAATTAATAGTATTTTTCTGATTGTCCTTTCGCTGGCTATGAATCTACTGGCCTTGGTTTCGAATTCAATCCTGGTTTCGCCAGTGTACCAACTATTATTAGTTTAGTTATTACAGAGCTTTACCAACTGAGCAAGGCAGCATGAAACCACACCCTCAGTTATTTCTTCCTACATATTTAACAAACCTGCTGAAATGCAGCTAATTGTTTACATTTTTCATTCGCAGTTACAGTATAACGCACAGTTCATACATAATAAAGTTTTCATAAACACTATATATATATATATATATATATATATATATATATATATATATATATATATATATATATATATCAGGTCATCCCATAAGTAATGATTTTTTACCTTTATTTTCAAACAAAAATAAACCTGCATCAAAATAAATTTTAATCGATTATATATTTTCCTTCACTTTCTATGACTCTCTGCCACCTCTACAACCATTTCAATTTAATGTTGATAAAATTCCTTCGGTTTTGAAGCAAGAGATTCGGAGAGGGTAATGTTGACAGCCTCGAAACTTTCAAGTTCTTTCCCGTCAAGATAGTTTTGAAGACTTCTGAATAGGTGGTAATCTGATGGTGCAAGGTCTGGTGAATACAGAGAATGTGGAATTTTTTACCAACCAAGCTGTTCAATTTTGGCAGTGGTGATTCGAGCAGTATGAGGACGCGCGTTGTCCTCTTGAAACACAACACCCTTGCAAATGGCCGAAGAAAGACGTTTTGTTTGCAACGCAGCGCTCAATCTTTGAAGTTACTGACAGTAGACTTAGGCTGTAATGGTTTGATTGGGCTGCAACAGCTCAAAATAAACCACTCTTTGAATATCCCATCAAACGCATAGGAAAACCTTCCTGTGGTACAGATGTCATCTTGGCTGTGGTGTAGCAGATTCCCCAGCACTAACACACTGGCAATGACGCTTAATAGTGTGATAAAGCACCTATTTTTCATCCCCAGTAATGAGTCGATTCAGAAACGGTGCTTAAAGTTGCCGAGAATGCAAAGAAGAGGAAATGTTCCCACTATCTCTACAGTTGTCTGGTGACAAAATATGAGGCACCCACTTCCCAAGTTTCGACACCTTTCCACAGTTCAGGTGGCGATGAACTGTGGAACCGGTTGAATTTAGTCGCTGAGCAAGTTCTTCCACAGTTGCAGCAGGATTTTCCTGAAGTGTAGATATCAGAAGGGCATCATTGAACTCAACACGTCGGCCCAAGCGCGATTCATCAGTTAAGCTAGAGTCGCCAGACTAGAGTTACCAGACGTCCGGCAAAAGGAGGACATTTCCTGTTTTTCAATCTCATGTCCTCTGTCTGGTAGGCATTTTAAATATGTTGATATTGTCCGGCTTTTTACTTAGATATGATCCAGACTTAAAAATGATCTTCCCACAAGCTCAAACGACCCAATTAATACCTGACATGTCCTTCTTTTGTCGGACGTCTGGTAACCCTACCGACCAGACCTAAACTTCTGGAACCATCGTTGACATTTCCTTACATTTAAAGCTTCCTCCCCATAAATATCCTGAATATTTTTTGCGGCTGGTGTCGCGTTATTTCCTTTTCTAAACTCATAAAGCATTATATGCCTGTGTTCTTCTGACACCTACATCTTATCCGTAAGGGTGAAATAAACGAAGATTGTTAACGCGATGAAACTTCAATTAGAATGAGAAGTAACATGTCTAAACACATAAATATTCGAGTTTCCCACAAAATATACACAGAAACATGTGCAAACACTACGCGAGTTTAGCAATGCTAAAAAAAGTCATTACTTTTGGGATGACCTGATATATATATACTTATATTTATTTATGACCGTCTCGTGGCTCAACCGATTAGAGCGTCGCCGGACAGCGCTAAGACTCTGCTGAATCGTGATTCCGAAGCCCGGTGCTGCCTAGAGCTGGGCGGTTGTCTCTTTCTGTATCTTACGTCACGACAAAGCTTAATGAGGCTTAATGAGAAAACGTATTATTTTCACCCAATCTTATGGTTCTATATCTTTCACCAATCAGCATCCAAAACTACACCAATGAGCTTCCGACACATACATACATACATGTCATACATAGCCATATAAGAGCGCCGAAGAACTTTCCTCCAGAACTGTACCTTTCAAGATTAGTGAAGTTTAAGATTTTAAAAATGATGCGATTGCTCTTAATTCAAACGAAAGCCCATTCTAGTTTGAGATTGAGACGGCACAAAAGAAGAAATTCTGCTTCCCAGTTTAATCTTGGACGAATGGCAGGCAATAAATAGAAATTTTTCTTGTCTTATAGTTATACGATCAACAGAAATCGTCTAACCAGCCCTAAATTAAAATGTATTTGGAACAGTTTGTAATTTGAAACGTAACTTTTACGCGTTTAATTTTTAAATACGTTTTCATTCTTCAGTATGCCATGTTTAGGATCACCTGAAGATCAGGGCCCCCAGCCTTCTCTAGTTATCCTTATAAGGCTAACTAACGAAAATATCACGACCTAACCTAACTTATCATTAGGTCAACCGTACGCCCTTGACCATTGGTTAGGTTAGGTCGTGATATTTTCGTTAGTTAGCTTTATAAAGCTAACTAAAGAAGGCTGGTGGCCCTGATCTTCAGGAGATCCCATGTTTATAACAAATTTCGGTTGTTATTATATCTGAATTTCTCACAAGAGTGATTTCTTATGATATGTTTATTGGAAGAGTCCAGGGGCGGATCCAGATGCGCATCGGTAAGATCGGTCTGGATCTGACCCTGGAGCCCATCTGTGTTGGAGAGCATCCACCCCAGAGAGCAATATGATACATTAAATCAAAATGGAATGACGAGAAATAAAACATTTAGTACCATTTAAAGAGATTAAAATTAGCCACGAACTGAGTACACAATACAAACAAACTGTGATAGTTTCGAGTTCATTCCTAAAACATTTTACATATAAGTTGCACATTAGTTGCACATGTTATCGTAACCTTTTTGTAACGCTGAAATCAATGTTTAACACTAACGTAACATTTTCTAGTTCGGTAGCACAGACCCTGATTTTACTGGAACCCTGCATTGTTTGTTATAAAGCAAATTTTTACATATTTTGAAAGCTTATACCACCCCATTCAAGAATCCATCTGGTGTACACCTGACCCCCGCTTGACTTTTTCAATATGGCGGCCATTTTCCAAGCAAGCCGGCGAAACTGAAAAATCCCATATCCTGGTCAATACTTGATGGATTTTGATGATCTTGGTTTCATTTCTAGGGTTTTTTAGGATGATGAGTCGATCTGGAGGGGTTGCAGATACTTTGGGAGTCGTTTTGACCCACATTCGTCAATACTCAAGGTCATTGGAGGTCAAACGCCCCCCGAAATAAGGAATATCCCATATCCCGGGCAGTTGTGGAGATATTTTGGTGATCTTACTGTCGTTTTTATGGTTTTGGGCGAGATTGAGTAGTTCTATAGGGTTTAAAATGAAATCAGGGATTATCAGGGATTTAGGGATTCTAAGCGCATGGACCCAATGGATCCAGAGTCACATCCAGGAGGCAACTTATACAATATTCAGAGAGGGCAGCTTGCATGCCAATGCCGATACAGCTGTTAGTATTGGAAAGACGCAACTGGCACAGTACGAGTCATCATGGCCACAGGGCTTTTATGGCAGCATTTCCAAACATGTCATCACCTTTGCAAGTAAAACGAAACATATCAAGGTGGGTGCCCACTTGGTTATGGACTAAGAAGCGATTTATGCACTCGTCATCGGTTTGCTGATGAGCGAACGCGAACTTGACTTGACCCATGTATTCTCAACAGAGTTTGTGGCATACCCACCCGCATTATTCCAACCAGATGGATTAATGAGAACTGCAGCTAAGTCCGCATTGAAGCAGAACTTGGGAGTGGAAACATCCTCTTGAACATGGGGTCGACCAGCAGTTGTTATCATGGATGTGTCAGCTGTTTTGTGGACAGTCGACTGGCCTGCTAGTGGCACAGTTGCTACATTTATCCAAACCTTCAAAGTATGGCTACCGAAACATCTTTCTCATGCATCTGTAGTACTAGCTTTTGATCGCTACTATGATTTCTCTCCGAAATCAAGCACTCGGGCAGTGAGAAGCAAGAGCAGCAGAGTTCACAAGCTGGACCTCAACATCCCATTGCCTACAAGAGACGCTGTTCTCACGTGCACCGCGAACAAGGAGCAACTAAACAGGCTGCTCTGTGAGCAAATCCTTGCTGACAGTGAGTATCTCGCAACCGTAACCCAAGATCATGAGCTAGTGCTTGCAGGATGGCAGACCATACCAACTTCCATTGTGCGAGGCAGGAGTCGAGCAGCATTGGAGCTCCCATCATCTCATGAAGAGGCTGACGTGATAATAACACAACACGCTATCGCACAAGCTGAGAAAGATTCTGATGCCCGCATCTCCATCATTTGTGATGACACAGACGTGTTTGCCATGCTGACTCACTTCTATGAATTTAAGAAACTAGGCTGTCCCATGAATATGGAGTCTCCAGTGCGTGGCAGAAAATCAGTGGACATCCGAGCAACTGTAACCCAGCACAAAGACATCACCCCACAAATCCTCAAACTACATGCTTTGAGTGGTTGTGACACAGTTGCAGCAATACATGGCATCGGCAAAGCCACTGCCATTGCCACAGCCAAGAAGAGTCAGAAGCTAGACAAGCTGGGGTCCCTTGATGCATGCTTTGACCATATCGAAAAAGAGGCAAAAGCGTTAATTGTTGCATGCTATGGGGCTAAGAAATCCTCATCTCTTACTGAGTGTCGTCAGCGAGTATGGGCTCAGAAGACAGGGAAGTCGGGAACTGCTGCACCCAAACTATGTTCTCTACCACCAACTGAAGCTTTCCATCAAAATGTGCTCAGAGCCCACTACACTGTGGCGAACTGGCTCGATGCACTAAAGTGTGACCCACCACCACTTGATCCTGTGCATTATGGGTGGGAGAGAGACGAAACAAACAGAGTTCTCATCCCAAAAACAGTTGGTGAAGGAGTGTGCTTAGCACCAGATGAAGTTCTGAAGCTAATCAGATGTAGGTGTGAATCAAAATCAGCATGCAGGGGGAGTCGCTGCGGCTGCATGGGACGCGGAATCCCTTGCACAATGTTCTGTGCATGTGGCAGCGGCTTGGATTGCAACAATCCATTGACCCAAAACGCAAACGAAGAGGAGACTGATGATCCTGACGATCATGACACAACCATGTCTTTTGATATTTGCCCCCAATAAATGGTTACCTAATGTGAATAACTGCATCAAAGTTGTCAATGCCAATCCCCCCAGCTAGGTGTGAGCTTTGTTTTGCTTACGAGGTCATATCTTGTAGCTTTGCAACCTTCCATAGAATGCATGTGTCCTGCACTTCAGCATAAATTGTGGTTTATATCCGAATATCCATATCCATATAATGTGGGTTATGTCATTTCAGCATTATGATCTTTCTTATTTGCAGAAAAGATGTTAAGTGCTCAGCAGTTAGCTAGATTGTAGAAATTGTCACTGAAATAAAGCAAATACAGTGATATCACCTGTGGCATTATCATATTTCAAAGCCAAACTTTAACCTCAAATAACCTTGACTTGACCCATGGAGTTGCAAAATGATATCCTACTGTTATCATGTGCCTATAGAACTACTCAGTCTCGCCCAAAACCATAAAAACGACAGTAAGATCACCAAAATATCTCCACGACTGCCCGGGATATGGGATATTCCTTATTTCGGGGGGCGTTTGACCTCCAATGACCTTGAGTATTGACGAATGTTGGTCAAAACGACTCCCAAAGTATCTGCAATCTCTCCAGATCGACTCATCATCCTAAAAAACACTAGAAATGACACCAAGATCATCAAAATCCATCAAGTATTGACCAGGATATGGGATTTTTCAGTTTCAACGGCCATCTTGGATAATGGCGGCCATATTGAAAAAGCAAAGCGGGAGTCAGGTGTACACCAGATGGATTCTTGAATGGGGTGGTATAAGATTTCAAAATATGTCAAGATTTGCTTTATAACAAACCATGCAGGGTTCCCACCCCGTTCAACCGAACTATTCAACTTTAACAAAAGAAAGATCCTTTTTCATTATTTTGCTCCGTAACTTTTGCTATTTGCTTTTAATTCCTCCGTCTGGTCTTGGGTAACTAAGTCAGTTTAGACATTTAGTTTACACAGAGAGTTATGCATATAACTGATTTTTAGAAATTAATGTAAAGTATGTTGATTATGAACATTATAATAGTTATCTTGTATTACAAAGTGTACTCATAGGTTAATAGATTCCATCCGATTAACAATAAAGTGATAAATACATACTGATGTTTGGTTGCAGTAGGATGGGCGCAGAAAGGGAGAGTGCAATGTTACAAAAGGGGAGGGGGAATGTTGCAAGGGTGTAACATTGCAAAGGGGGAGGGGGTATGCAACAATGGGTGGGGGTAACCCCAGGTTGCATGAAGGGGGGCTTTGGGGGAGAACGTGGGACGGCCTCTCCCCCAAAGGGGTATCCTAACCTAAGAGAGAGAGAGAGAGAGAGAGAGAGAATGTTCTCGGCTTCAGCACCTGTTTTATTGGCCTAATCAGCCAGTCGGCTTAGAAAGCTTAATCTGGCTTAGAAGGCGGAAATGGCTTGTTTAGATGTATATTAACCTTCGAACGAATTAAAAGTGCACACACACACACACACACACAGACACGTACATACACTCCCCAACTACACACACACACACACACACACACACACACACACACACACACACACACTGGCTGAAGCAGCCATTTGGCTTAAATTTCGTTCCTTGCTTTCTCTTTTATAGATTTTTCATCATTTTAGCCACGCTATAGCAGAGCTTCCCGTTGCATCAGCGATGTTTTACGCGACGTTAGGTCTGGGTAGCAGTTGGACGGGAGACCGTGTTCAGATGATGTAGCGACCAATGGTTCAGATTTCATAACCAATGTAACTTAACCTAACCTAACCCATGTCCAAAATGGGAAAGTTGAGAATCAGGCTGAGAGTAGTATGCGTGCAAATATATAATAATGCAAAATGCTTGAAAACACCGTGGCAGAGCGTGCGAGTGGGCAATTCACTCATTCACCTTGAGATGTGACCATTGAAAGATATCTGCGGAGAGAATAAGCCAAATTGGATAATGAAACACTTTCATTATTCGTGAAGGTGACCAATCAGGACTTCATTACCCAAAGCGTAGGTCCGTGATATCGGTGTTGCGATAGCTGATTGGTACACACATTTAACATATCCAGCCCAGTTACATTGACAACCACTCAGCAAATTTACGAACCGTCTATTAGTCTTCTGGGAGTGGTGTTTACAAATGGGAATCATGCATATAAAAGGAAGTATTTTCAGCTGGAACTCTCAGCATTTATTTTACCAGTGAATAAACACATTCCCTCCGTCATGAGTCAGTCAGAACTTTACAATTTATCGGCTTTATATGAAGATTGAGACACTGCCGCGGTGTCTACAATTAGTCGTTTTAACGCAACCTAGCGGGACGGATTATTTCCAACACAAACAGTTAACGATATTTGCAATGACGCTCCTTACGTTGAACTTTGGACTGCAGTTGAAATGCGAGTATAAAAATTTATGTGCCTGTATTTCTATTTTATTTTATTTTTTGTGGCCTATATTTAGTCGCGAACTTGTTATTTATTTTAGTGTTCCTGAAGATGTCATAAGGCGAATGCTCTTGAGCACTGTTCTGTGCTTAGATTATTTCATCATATATATTTGGAGGGTTGTAGTAATTGTTTTTCATCTCATTACATTTTATTGTAAACGATTCATCAAAATAGCAGGCATCCTCAATTTTTAATTATAGATTAGTTTACATTACTAATTAATAATTAATATTAAGGTAAAGTCCTTTTTTGATATTTTTATTCATAAAAATCGTTGATTTTTTTAACTTATAACAAACAAGACACCTTTGCAAGTTTTAAATAATTTTATAAAATTCCATAATAAATTCATTTGAAATGTGAAGTTATTAGGCATTTTCTCTTAAAGGAGTCACAAACTTCTCTGAGCGGTTCGAAAATATTTGATACTTTACACTGTAACTCTCTTCCTATGTGTATATATATATATATATATATATATATATATATATATATATATATATATATAAAACCTTACAACCTTACAAAGGATTCGCGCGATGATTCCTCATTTCGCGAAGGTGAAGCTTGTCGCCCCTCCTCTACAGTTGGCCTGGTGAAGTATCGAGTTGGTTTCTTGTGCTCTCCAGCTTACACAGCCAGGTACGCCCAGCTCATCTGGGGATTGATCTAAGCCAGGCGTCTAGTCTTCTTTTGAAGATGTCCACTGCAACTCCCTTCGTGTATCTTACGTCTTTGGGCAACTGATTGAACAGTTTTGGTCCTCTCACCACAAAACTATTTTCTTTCAGGGTTAAGGATGTTCCCTGTCTCGCCTTTAATTTGGGAACACGACACAGTCTTCCTTTTCTACTTTCCACTGTTGTTTGGGGAGTTATAGGGTTCAGAGTAAGATTAGGGACTAGTTTCTCCATTATTTTCCAAGTGTAAATAATGGTGTATCTCTCTCTTCTCCTTTTCAGTGAATATAGGTCCAGTTCGGTTAACCTTTCCCAGTAATTTATTTCTTTGCACCCATTGATCTTGGCTGTGAAGCTTCTCTGGATCACCTCCAGCTGTCTAATGTCTTCTTTTTTTATATGGGGATGTTAGGACCGAGCAGTATTCCAATTTGGGTATGATTAGTGTTTTCACTAGAGGAATCATTACATTCCTATCCCTTCGTTTAAATGTTTTCAATATCTGTCCCGTTATTCTCTTTGCTTTGTTTACTGCTATCTTATTTTGTGTTTCAAATTTTGCATCATCTGTCATTACAACTCCTAAATCTTTTGCTCTGGAGTTTCTCTGAATTTCCTGTCCATTTGGAGTATAATATTCCATGGATTTTAGGTCTTCTCTTTTTCCGTACCGTAACAGGTGAAATTTCTCGGTGTTACACTTCATATTGTTGTGTTCCGTCCACTTAGAGATTCTGTATTTGTCGGTTTGTAGAGATCCTATATCTTCTCGGTTTCTTATTTTTCTACTGATCTTTGTGTCATCCGAAAAGGATGTTACTGTGCTGTCTCTGGTAATATCCTCATCTATATCATTTAGCATGATTATGAAGAGTAGTGGAACTAATACTGTTCCTTGTGGTACTGAGCTGAGGATCTCTGATTCTAATGAAAATACACCTTGTACTGTAACGACTTGCCGCCGCTCACTAAAGAAATTATATATCCATTTCCCTACTTTTCCTGTTAATCCCATATACTCCAGTTTATATATTATGATTCCATGGTCACACTTGTCGAACGCTTTAGCAAAGTCTGTGTATTGTACATCATAGTTTTCATTACTTTCAAGTGAATCAATAATGTTGTTGTAGTGTTCCATTAGTTGTGATAGGCATGATCTGCCTGATCGAAACCCGTGTTGGTTATCATTGAATTTTTCTGAGTTTCCAAAATGTCATAGATTTTCTGTCTAACTATTCTTTAAAACATTTTAATGAGATGAGATGTAAGCGACACTGGCCTATAGATTTTGGCCTCGGATCGATCTCCTCCTTTATATATTGGGACTATGTTTGCGCTCTTCAGGATGCCCGGTATATCTCCCGTGTCTAGTGATCGTTTCCATATCCAGTATAGGGGCTCAGCGATTGTATTCTTGCAGTTTTGGATCAGTGTGGCATTCCATTTATCCTGTCCTGCAGCTGAGTGTGTTTTAAGTTTCCCTATTGCTTGTGTAATATCCGTCGTAAAGTCGAAATCCGTTACACTTTCCAATTGTGGTTCTTCTTCAAAGTACGCGTTTCTATCGCATACCAATTTGTCAGTTTTTGGGATAATGAAATGTGGTTCGTACCGAGCTCTAAATATTTCAGATATTAGATCATCAGATAAAACAATGTACTCGTTTTTTAAAGGTCCGATAGTCGCATGGTTTTTCGACTTTCTTTTTGCGAAATTATAGAAGTACTTTGACTTAGCCTTTATCGCTTCTATAGCGTCGTCTTCTTTTTCTGTATGCTCCTCGATTAGTTCCTGTATGAAGACATCGATACTTTGCAGTTTATCATTTAATATTTTTCTCATGTTATCTTTACAGTTACTTAAATTTGCAGACACTCTTTTTCTCTTTCGAAACAATGCCCTCTTTTGTCTCTCGAACCTGCTTCTCTTTCATCTTTGTTGTATCTTTGGGACATGTTTTTCCGCAATTTCTAATGTCTTCTCCTCTAACATCTTTAGCATCTCCTCCGTTGTTATGGCCTCGAAAAAGGTTTTCAAATCTATTACTTCCATGCTGGATGTCATATCTTCCCAGTTTATAGCTTCGGAGTGAAAATTAAAAATTTCGAATTTGCTTCTTTCTCTTGTGCGTGTTCTTTCCTTTCATGTTGCCTTTATATTAGCTGTTATTTGAATGATGTTGTGGTCCGATATCATAGTTGGGGATATTTCTACATTATCAATTAGATTACTGTTGTTTTTGAATATCAAATCTAGGCAATTGTTTCTTGTGTTTTCTGTTATTTCTTGCGTTAACATAAATTCATCAGCTAGAGCTAGTAGCATTTTTACCTGCTCCTGGTCTACTCGTGTGCCCCCATTGTCCTGGTGTGTACATATATTTTTCCTATCCTTTTATATTTCATGAATAGGAAATTAAAATTACCACAGAGAAACATATTTGCGGTTCGAAAGTGTAGATCTTTTATCAAGTTTATTACCGCTGTAATGAAATCAGAGAATTTTGTGGTTGGCGTGTTTGGGGGTCTATACATCACAATTACTACCATATTTAATTTAAATTTTGGCTGATACACATTCTACGTAGCTGTTTGAGGTACTTATAGCCATTTCTGCCATGTGTCTTTCGCGTGTGTAAATAGCACATCCTCCTTTACGTCTCACTGTTCTGTCGGCTCGGAGGATGTTATAGGTGTCAATTTTTATTTATTTTTTGTCAATACAGGACTCACAATTTTCACAGTTCGCTTGGCAGTCCTTTAGATGAGTTTCCATGAGGCATGCAAAGCCTGCTCCGGCTTCTTGCATGAGTCTTTTCAGGTATAAAACTTTGTTCATGGAATCATTTGATTTAAGTCCCTGAATGTTGGCTAGGATTATTTTTATTTTTTCTCTTTCGTTTTCGCATACAGGTGGTTCCGATTTGTTTTCCAATGGGGGTGCCGGTTTCGTTGCCTTGTGGTCCTCTGAGAATTTACCTCTTTTTATCTTTGTCAGTACCTGTTGTCCCGATAACGCATGAAGTGCCTTTGTTCGACCTTCTGTCCAGCTTTCAGATTCCTATATTTGTCAGCTGGTTTTGTAATTGCTGGATAGTATTTAGCAGCTCAAATGTGTTGGCTGTGTCTAAAAAATTGGCACTCTTTTTTGATGTTCGTTTTTTCTGTTCACTCGTTGCGTTTCTTTGAGGTTGGTGGTACCGGCATTTTTTTCCGTATTTGCAACTCCCATATCTTGCATAAGTGTTGCAGACCGTAAGATGGTGGAACTTGCATTTCTTATCAAATTTGCAGTATCCACTTGTGTAATGCGTGTTGCATAATGTGGGATGTGCATATATGCATTGCCCATCCCGATATCTGCAGTTCCCTTTCGCGTAGTATTTACATCCGATATTTTCTACGCTTCTACTTCTTGTTTTCTTATTATTTTCAAAGTTCTTAAATTTGGTATTATCTTTATTTTTCTTTGTCTGTTTATTTTCTACGTTTTTAGTTATTATCTTTTTATCATTTCGCTCGTTGGACCGTTTGACTACTTCGCAACTTTTACTTATTTCTTTTCATTCATCTGTCTTCCTTCCGTTTTATATTGTTTATATTTTTATTCGTTATTAAATTATTGTTCGTTATTATGCTGTTATTTGTTATTTCGTCTTCTCTCAAATCCACCCTGTTTTTCCTTGGGACCATTCCGGACCCTTGTGTCCCCATTATTTTATTCTTTTTTTGTAACTTTAGAGTCTGCTATCTCCATTTCTTTAAAGACTGCGTTAGAATTTACGGTCTGTGTACATGCGTCACATAGAAATTTGATCCCCACGACGTGTTTCGCGTTCAAGACAAGAGTTATTTCCCTATCATTCTAATTCATGCAGATAAAGTCATTCAGTCGTTGACAGAAATCACATCTAATCGCCACGTTTTCTGTTGTTACCAGATTGCACAAATTACAGATGAAGTGAGAATTTGGACCAATAGCCATGCTATTTCTTAATCAGCGTAAAAATGAAGAGCCACACAACTTCTTTATTTATTTATTTATTTTTATTTCTATTTCTTTCCTTTCGATGGTAGAGGGTATTTCGAGGGTTTTCTGACCTTTGCGTTTTATGACCTTTTTCGTATCTTGTTTCAAACTTTCTCGAATGCCAACCGTATTTCCTTTTGAATATATATACACGTTAAAACTGGTGATAAATTATGTAAACTGTATTGCACTTTCTTAATTTTAATGAATATCACTTTATAATTTATATGCACGGATTCACTGATACTTTATACACTTTCGGGTGTAAACAGAATAAACCGCCGAGTAGATTATTCATTTTTAATTTGGGTGTTAAATAGAGAGAGCAAGTCAGCACGTTCATTCACCAGAGGGTACAAACAACATATATATATATATATATATATATATATATATATATATATATATACACTCTGCATGTGTTTTTTATGAAAAGCAAATACAGGGTGTCCCGTAAGTCTGGACCCATAGGGATTTATAATATATATTTTTATTGTTATTATTATTATTTTATTATTTTTTTATTATTTTTTATTATGATTTTTATTTGTGGGGCCACTTGAAAGCCAAAGTGTACAAGGTCAAACTTCAGAACATTTTCCACCTTAAAGCACGCATTGTGGAGGCGTGTCAAGAAATTTCTGCGACTGTGAATCAGAAAGTGCTGTCGCAGTGGAGATTGCGTCTTCAACTATGTGTGCGACACAACGGCGGACACTTTGAACAGATTATGTAATAAATTTTTGGACTATTTTGTAATTTTATTATTTTTCCCTATGGGTCCAGACTTACGGGACACCCTGTAGATTTTTATTAAAGAAGATTCATAAAAATGTATGAACTAATCAAATTAATTTAAAATTATCCTTTCTACTTAAAGACCCGACGAGGAATTGACTCGTGTTATCCAATCTTTTCGTGATAGCAATGAAGAAACGCATGTCGTGGACCTGAAAATGGAGGTAGAAGTTTTATAGCGCAGTGAACCCAGCGAGTGCCACATCATCTGTATGCAGGCGTTCAAAACACTCATATATCTTCTTTTTAGAATTTTTAAATTAGTCCTTTATACTACTTTCGTCTTTGGTCTGATAATAGCCCTCGGCTTTTAAAAAAGTATCCTTCGCTTCTTTTGAAAAGTTCAATACATTTTCCAGATAGGCTTGTAGGTGATAGTACCCCGTTCCTGCCGATATGTTAACCTGACTTAAATATACATCACAATAGTTGAATATGGAGTGCAGAAAGTTTGTTTCACATTATACAGCATATTTGTCATCGCAGTCCGTTCCATCAGGATGGGCTATACGTAGTTTAGCGTACATGTGCACACAGCTTGGGTCAAAAAAGTAAGGGCCTGAGCTGGGTATCACGAATGCTATTGGAGCACTCGTGGAACTAATTGTGTTTAACGGGTTAATCGTAATAAAGTCACTGTGCTCAATAAACGAAACCCAATATTAGCAATAAAAGAAATACAATTAAACCGAATTAAATAAAACACCATTATATCAGTCTGTTTATTCAGACGAATTATTGGAAATATATAGAAGATAAATATACAATCCTATACATACGATGGATGATCAGAAAAATAAAATAAAAAATAATATAAGAAATACGAGACGTATAATCATCAAAATAATAGTTCAGGCGAAATACACACACACAATTGTATTGAATAATTAAATATATTGAAAATTCATCAAAATACTTTGGGTTCCACTGCGCAAAACACTAAACTCGAACATAAACGAGTCTATAGGTGCATCATTATTGCTTTGCACTACACAGTAAATACGAATTAACATTATTTCACAGGTTAAGTTATAGGGAGACCTATACTCCATGTAAATGGCCTTCATATCGTTCAATACTATTTTGTACCCACTTTACAACCGTTTGGTAAGTTATCTTTAAACGAATTTATTCAAAAGCACGCACAAAGAAATCGTCGTTAACTATAACATCAATATTAAACATACTTTTTCAATCGAGGGTTTATTCTTACTGAAGAACTAAGGTGCACATTTATCTACCAACCCAACCAATTTTTCTACTTTTTATTGTTGTAACCTTTGAAGAAAACGCTCTCAAAAAACTCGGAATGGATCCCATGTTATCTTTATAACAATAAATCTCTCACGCCAGCACAAGTTCTTTTACGGAACTCTTTTTACGATGCATAACTCGCACGCTGCTTGAAGTATATTGTAGCTAATAATTCACAATACCGGTTTACCGGGACAAGAAAATGATTTATAATTCCGTCGATAGGAATTATAACTTCAATAAAGAGCAGAGATAAAATAATCCAGTTACAAATACAAAGCAAAATTCCTAAAATGCTCAATACAGAAGCATGAGGCCATGCAAGCAAGCATTCATTCGAAACTTATTACTTGTACAGAAGATTTTCACTTTTAATGTTTCCACTTCAATTACCCCTATTAAATTTTCTGAATTCCAATTAGTCATTTCTTAAACTTTTTACGAATTTAGATTATAATAATAATAATTAGTAAGTAAATTACGATCACCTACTTTTATCAATAATCTGTGTCTAAACATTTTAGTTAACAGCGAAAGCTTTAAACTGCCAGCAAGAGACAGGCAAAACGTTCTACACATTCTGCGCAGCAAAAGAACTAAGTATTTAAACGAATACCAACATTGATAATAAAAGATTTACACAGGATTCTTTATATTGTAAACTGTTTCATTAACTCACTATACATTTTAAATCAGTTTAAGAAATTATTTAGACGCAAAACGAGCCCTACAAGAAACACACTAGACTCTTTAAATTATACATTATAATGATAATGAGAACTTTACAGTAACCCCGACTTCTATGGCATAAGCAAAACTTTTAAAATAGTCTTACCCACTATGTCACCCACGGTCCCCTTTCATCTACTAACCAATCGTGCGGTAGGATGAACGTTTGCCAAGCGCCGGCTGCCTTCGCAAGGTCTCGAACCCGGAACCGATGGATTCATAGTCAGCGATGCTTACCACCAAACCATGGTATATCATCATCAGATTAACAAGCGCGCAACAGGGTACAGGGTTTTGGGGGACCCTCAGGAAGGACGGTGAAGGGGAAATTTTCAAATTGATCCGCAGTTTCCTCCACGATTACAAACCTACTTAATGATTGCTCACCCCAACGAAAAAATTGTACGAAAATGAAAGGACATATATATAATATATATATATATTATATATATAATATATGTCACATCCATGCGATTTACCCTTTCTATGGTTGAACAGTATCCATGTTTGTGCCATTAGAAGTTCGCTGTAAACAGCGAATGTCCCTCCCTTAGCTGTGCCTCTCTAATTCGTCTCCTTTGATTTCTCCCAAATAATGACTTATACTGTACGTACAGAGTAAATCACTATGACATCATAAAGTAACTTAATTTCCTTCCATACCTTGAATACTGAATTACGTGTTTAGTATGTGGATATCTTTTGTATTCAATGTATGGTAAATTCTTTAATAATAATAAAAACTTCACTCTCTACAGTATAAGTCATTATTTATATGTTGTGTCCTGTCTGGTGTTATGGAATATAAATATTATTCAACTATACTCATTATTCAACCATACTCATTCATACATCCATGTTCTTTCTTGACCGCTATCCATTATTAATTTTATTACGTATTCATTCATCTACCTATTGTCTACTTATGCCCTATCAACTTATCAGTCTATGTTTGCTCGTGTCTAGATTACGCACACAACTTATTTTGTGACGACTGTGTACACTACTTTGTGCAGTCGTACATGTCCCTTGACGATCATGATTACGTACATGTAAACACGTCCACGTGTATTCTTTATACTTTTTCTTTTAATTATTTCACCTCTCACAAGGTACTCGTTAATGCTGACTGAGTGTTCGAATTCAGATGTCGTCGCCAAAACCAAGAATCTGAATTCGAAAATCTCCTCTCTTGCTTCTGCTACAAATTTATGACATTAAGATGTTATGTATATTATTATATTATACTATATTGTCTGTATTATGTTATCATTAATGTCCGTGTACTTCCAAATGAAAAGTACAACGTATTTTTCTCCGTTTTCATCATCGCTAGCTTTTAGGCTTTCAAATCATGATAACCAACCATTCCTCTAATAATATTAGACATAATTTGGCGTAATTATTGTTAACTATAAATATAGTATAACATTATTGTTAATCCCCTGTAAATTATAGAAAAACGGAGAACTCTCCTTCATTATTTAAATTGTATTACCTATTCAGATTATTTCAGTATTAGATATGTCAATTAACAAATTGCTAAAATTATAATTAACGGTAATTAATGTACTTAATATAATGTAATTTATGTACTTAATGTACTCGGTACATGTCGGCCCCCGACATTATGTCGCCATCCAAAAAAGTGTATATCTTACAAAAATTATTTTTTTTTGTTAACTTTTTGCTTAAATTATGCTTGACGTCAGAATTCTTCAGCTCTCCAGCTAAAGTGGGAGCTTAACCTTCAACTGCATTCTCCCAAAATTGAGGTTTATTTATTTCTTGTATTGTAAATTAATTGATTCCTGCCTGAGCCTTTACCCGAGGAGGCCGAGCCCCCTCCACGCCTTAGATTTCCTGCCTTAGACTTTACCCGAGGAGGCCGAGCCCCCCTCGCCTTAAATTCCTGCCTGGCCCCTTGTTACCAGAGGTTGCACCTCCCTCATTTTAGATTCCTGCCGGAGTCATTGTTACAAAAGGTTGCACCTCGCCCCCTTTAAATTCCTGCCTGAGGCTTAGACCAAGGAGGCCAACCCTCCTCATTTTAAATTCCTGCCGTAACTCTTACTTGAGGAGGACAAGCCTCCTCGCTTTCAATTCCTACCTTAACTATTGTCAAACGGGGTCGAGCCTCTACCCCTGTAAATTCCTGCTTGAGCTGTTGTTGTAAGAGGTAAAACCTCTCCCCCTGTAAACTTCTGATTATCAGTGCCTCGTTCTGTATATACTTTCTGAATAAAAATTTATGAGTGAACTAAAACTCCAATTTTTGAAGTTAAGTGTTTCCATTCACCCCTTCGGGAAAAAAAGTGGTAGAAACTGTTCATTGGTACTCGGATGCTCTCGGCTAAGTCCGAGCTTATCCAACAAGGACCACCTTCGTTGAACTGTCCAAAGTGCATTAACCCTAAAAAGTCGCAAGCGGGCAGATGCTCGCACAACCTATGCGTGACATATATATATAGTATTGATACTCATCCCACAAAAAAAACAATTTTCCACGACAAATTTTACTGTTGAGAAAAATGAGTAGGAAAACTGAACCGCGCATCCGATGTTTTAAGCGAGGCGATAGTGGTTGCGACTTGCAACGGATCGTATTTGAAACGGCCTATGTACACTAGGGTGGCCCACTTTTCAATTTTTTTTTAAAGTATAGGTTATCGTAGTTTTTCCCATTATTTGGCACTATACTAGCACATTAGTACCATTTTTACAAAAAATAATCAATATTTAGGGGTCTCTCATCAACCTTGAAATTACGAGTTTTTTTTTAAAAATGCGTACTTTTTATCTTTTTACTGAATCTTAATAAATCATTAAGTATGGATGTTTTCTGAATCCTCTTGATGAGAGAAGTCTTTTGGTGTGCCTTCCAATGTCATACGACTAACGGTTTAAAAGTTGTGCCTGTATACAGGTAATACCAATGTGCTAGTATAGTGCCAAATAATGGGAAAAACCATGATCACCTATACTTTTCAAAAAAATCAGCAAATAGCAGACAAATAAGGAAGAAAGAAACAATAACTTAAACAATCACTTTTGCATTGTATTGACCACTATCACACGTCACTGGCTGCAACGTTGTCCCTCTGTGCTATGTCATCGTGGCGAGTGATGACTTCTTGAAGTCACCGAGCTCTTTCCGGTTCTTTTCCACCACTTGCAGAAGATCCTGCAGCTGTGCCTCGTCCTTTGTGACCGTGTTCGCATAGTCTTGTTTCAGTTGGACTCCTCTTTCAGCGACGTCATTGGTGACCTGGGGATTAGAGATCACATCCTTCAGACGACAAAAGTCCTCGTTCTCGTCCCACTTATCAGTTGGCAGGGTGAGCCACGAAGACCCATACATCTTCAGACCTGCAAATAAGAACCAGGAGGATTCGTCGATCAGGTCGGGGAGTAGCGTCATCTCGTCGACTGAGACGTTCTCGTATGTGAAGTCTTTGGGTACAGGGAGGTGGGACAGCTTCTCTGCCATCTGTTGCTTCACAGTGCCATCCACCTTGTTGCTGCATAGAGCGAAGATGACGGTCTGAGGCCTCAGATACCAGAAGCGTCGCCTCATCACTGCCAGTGACGCTTCTGCCACCTCGCGGTCCACTGCCCTATACTTCAGAAAACGTTGGTATAGTACCAGGTCATTCAACGGCGCATCAGCTGCTACAGGGGCCCCCAACCAAGCTGGTACGTACAGAAGAGCGATGAACACCACGATCCTGTGCAGTTTGTCGACCAGCTCGGCGTCGAGCTCCAGCTGCCTACTAAACATCAGCAGTTTTGTGTAGTAGATGACCTGAAACAGAATAGGCACCATTGTAAGTAAGACAGGTTTATTGTTACCAATTACTTTGTTTGCGTTATAATGAAATGTTTATCTTTGAATAACATTTAAACTTATCTCTAGATTATTTTTGTTTGAAAATACTAACTTTAGCCATCCATCTTGCGTGGTGGTAGGCTCCTTGGCGCATGAGGTGAATGCCACGGCGTGGTTGTGTCCCGAGTACCAGGAGCGTGATCTCTGCCACTTCCCGGTAATCGTCTCTGACGAAACCAGAAGCTGTGCTCAGGAAGCTGACCGCCGCGTCCCGGAGTTCTATTAGCCACGTACTCTCCGCCAGATTCTCGACCTGCAGCTTGCAGTAGGTCGAGAGATCGAGCTCGTCCCATCTCCAAAAATAATAAACAAGAAAATTGTGTGAGAAAACTCTGAAGTTCCGGTTTGGCTTGCTGTTTTATAAACTAGTGGAATATCATGTGTGTCCTAACTTTACCTTGCACAAAAAATGAACTAACCTTCTCTTCAACTGCTGAAACAAAGGATCAGTTGGTGCCGTAGTCCTTCCGAGCAGGGTGACGGCTACTGCCCCCACGATAAGCTCTAGGACGTGATGACGGCATCCCAGCTGGAGTAGCGGTCGCCCGAGCATGTTTTCCAGCCGGACAACTGCACCCTGCACCACCCCTGTTGGTGGAAGTGGTGTCGAAGCAGAGTCCGATGACGCTCTCCTCACATCCCAAATCTTCGAGAGCATGTATGGTTGCCCGCGCCTGCGACAGTCCGGTGCCGTCAGCAACAGCTGGGACTGACAGCAACTTTCCTTCTGTGCAATGAGGAGCCCCGGAGATGAGAATTGCTTGGCGGTGCTCCGCCGTTCCAAGGAAGTTCTGAAACACATGCCATATATTTCAATTTCATGGTTGTAAAGTAACCTATTTTTGTTCACATTCAGTTCTCTTTTTAATTGACATTATGCTTCATGAATCTCATTACTAAATTGATAGCTATGAAAACTTAATCAACTGACCTTGACCATTTTGCCATCCCAGTGGACAACAGTGTGCCTCGGTGGCGTGAAGGAGTCCTTCACAGCCGTCGCCACTTCACGGCGATGTGACACTCTTCCCCGGCGAGCCGTTTCTTTCGAGATGCTGAACTGATTGAGGTCTGCTGGTGGATCCGCCGAACGTGTGATAGCAGCCACAATGCTTACTACCTATGTAGAGAATGGAAAGTGGAAAGGAAGCTGTCAAGAATACATGTGGGTTACGGGACACTTTAAAACTGACGCTATCGATGAATACTATACACAATACGCACCTGATTATTGGACATGCGGAAACGATCAGCCACTTCCATGACAGCAGGTGCATTAAGGATGCGGCGAGGAAGATTGACAGACACACTTGGCTCTTTCGGCAGGGGAACGCTAGTTCTGTCTCCGACTCTCCTGACATGCCAGTATCATCATTCTCCATGGCCTCATCTCCGGTTTCGTATGCACACTTTGAGGTTTGCGGTCCTGGCGAGGACGTTTTCTTCCTTCTGTAGCTTTCTTTTTACAGCGAAAACTTTATCGTTCCCGCTCATCGTTGCAACCCGAGGACCACGTTGATCGAGGTAGAAGTCAATGTCTTCTTTCTTGTCCTTGTCGGACAGCAGTCGATTCTTCTTTATATCTTCGACAGCGTCAGATGCTCCGATATCCCACAGCTTGTCCACACTGTCCGAAAACTTCTGCCGTTTTCCTCCGGCGTCAGTTTCTCGTTTTCTGCTCTTTTGGAGTAAGTGCCACTCTTTCCACAATGCCTCTAGCTTCCGTTCGCAGTTGAGCTTTGTGATTGTTTTAATGCGGGCCATGTTCCAAAACTTTAAGACGTTGTTTACGGTTTCTTTGAATGCGTCTTTCCTGTTAGCAGTGTACTGGATAACACTGAAGAAGTATTGCAAAACCTGCCGTGTTGTTGGCAATTTGCTACCACTGATGGAGGACGACGGTTGGCCAACTAAAAAAATTTCCGAGGCCGATCTTAGAGAATGTAGCGATGTTATTTTCGCCTTTCCTTTTGATGACTCTCTATTTGTAGCTTCAAGAGTTCTTCCAGTTATGGTTGCCATCGATTTGTCCATGACAAAGGATGAGGAACTCAGACAGAATTTCAAAATGTTATGATCTGCAAAAAAAGAAATAGGTTAGGTACCTGGCACAGGCATAGTGCATTTTCTAATTAGCTATATACATTATACATTCCGACCGGGTATGGTGACTCATTTCATTTTTTTGAAAAGTATAGATGATCGTGGTTTTCCCCATTATTTGGCACTATACTAGCACATTGGTATTACCTGTATACAGGCACAACCTTTAAACCGTTAGTCGTATGACATTGGCAGGCACACCAAACGACTTCTCTCATTAAGAGGATTCAGAAAACATCCCTACTAATGATTTATCTTGATTCAGTAAAAAGTTAAAAAGTACGCATTTTTAAAAAAAACTAGTAATTTCAAGGTCGATGCGAGACCCCTAAATATTGATCAATTTTTGTAAAAATGGTACCAATGTGCTAGTATAGTGCCAAATAATGGGAAAAACCACGATCACCTATACTTTTCAAAAAAAATTGAAAAGTGGGCCACCCTAATGTACACCCTTCTAAAGGCCTGGAAACACCTGATACCCTTAAAAGTATAGTAACATTAGACTTTTCAATTAACCACTGTTAAGTTGAATTTTATTCATTTTATTTCGAAATCATTGTTAAAAAAATGATAATTATATATAATATCTGAAAGGAACTCATTACCTTCACTGCAAAAAATTATATTCAAACCACGAAGCTCCTAATTTTTATCCCATCTTTATATATATATATATATATATATATATATATATATATTCAGAGAAAGTGAAATTTGAAAAAGAGATTCATTTTATATCAACCTTTGCTTAATGAGAAAGGTAATCCGTGACATACTGTATAATATTTTATTTCATCCACGTTTCAAAACCGAAAAACAGACTTCAAATACCATTGAATCCAATTGTACATTAAAACAAAAAATTCTTACAATCATAACGAATATTTATTTAAAAAAGAAAAGAAAGTTTTAACTTGTACAAAAGATTTTCACTCTTAATGATACCACTTCAATCACAAATTTAGGCTATATGAATTTTTTTTAAATGAACTTCTCTTTTTAATCCACAATAATGTGGAACAATGTAAAACTCGAATCGGAAAGCTTTTTATAAATTTAGTTATTAATAACTTCAACTTACTACATTATTTCCTACCTCATCCATCCTTCCTGCAATAAAAAGTTCTGCTTTACTTTACTTACAATTCTTAGTCATAAGGATTTTACCGTACAGTAAAAGTTGAAATTTCTAGAAGCATCTACAAAATATGAGATGAGCTAGTTATTTATAAAATTTCTTATAACTTCTGTGCTCATGTGGAAAGCATCATAAGAATTGTACTGAATATTTATATAAAAACTAAAAAAGAAAAGAAAATTTATATTCAGTGAAACCTACATCTTTGTAAAAACGCACCAACGAGAGATGTCACACATTTTGTACATCGTCTATTTCGAAATGTAACCTTACCGCTATTAATCTCGCATTTAAACGCATTTTCTTTGTTAAGTTCACCCCAAAACCCTGAACGAAAAATAGAACACACCGCTTTGCACTTCTTGTATCCTTGTATGAGACTTACGATAAACAAATTGAAGAGAAAAAGAAATAATTTTAATTTCAATTTTTAAGTAAATGTTACTTAATAATGCATTTTATCTTCCGTTTAGATAATTTTCCAAGCCACATCCGATATTTTAAGCTATACGGAGAAAGCTCGTTTATCCCTCACGAAAAGAATTCACCTTCTGCGAGTATATTTCAAATATATATATATATATATATATATTAAAAATGTCTATTTTAGTTAAAACTTAGATCTACATTCTACACCATTTTGCATAGCATTTTTTTTTCTCTCTCTGTCATATACATATATATATGTATATATCAATAACAAGGTGAATTTATGAATACATGATCACAATTATCAAAATATGTTTATTAATGCATGATTCCAGCTAAAAGTACTATCACGTCGGAAAAAATTAATTTATTCTATACGCTTCTTTATATTATGACTTTTTTAATTGATAAAAATAATGCCTGAAACTCTTTCATACTTGTATTATCATGTGACTTTTATTTTATTTTGTTTATTTTTTATTTTGTTTTACGATACACAATTATTTCAGTTGACTTCATTTTCGTTGGATCAGAGGTAAATTTTTCCTGTGCCTACGCTATATATATATATATATATATATATATATATATATATATATATATATATTCTTAGCGAAACATAGTAATAATAAGGTTCTGCACGAGAACATTATTAAATATAGGATAAAAATTAAATCTAAATAAATAAATGAATTAGTAATAATAATAATAATAATGATAAAAATAAAAATCTCTCTCTCTCTCGAAGATGCTAGAAATTGTGGAAGACATAGAGCATATAGGATGAATTTCGCAACTAAATACATTAAATAAATATATGATACAAACCCGTGAGGAAAAATAAAAATAAATACAAGACCTCTCGTTTATTCAACAATACACATCGTCAGGAAATGAAGGAAAATGCAAGAGCTCAAAAATAATTATCTCTGTACAACGTAAACAAATTATGAAAATAAAAACCCACTCTCATAGAGAGAGTTTATTTCGACAACAGTTTCGATGCCTACTGGCATCCTCCTCGGCATCCTCGTTTTTCTGTATCCTCCCGAGGAGGATGGCAGTGGGCATCGGAACTGTTGTGAAAATAAACTCTGTCTATTAGAGTGGGTTTTTATTTTCATATTTTGACCTTCACTTAGAAAATAGTGAAGTTTTTTGCATTTGTAAGCAAATTAGTTAGGATGGTTTGCGAGGACTAAAGAGTACTAATTCAAGGCAAAAGATATTTTATCATGATGTGTTTCAATTTATACGTTCCTGATCTGTTATTAGATTTATTTATAAAGTAAATGAATCCACATTCCATTTATTTTTGTTTTTAGAGAATATTAGAACCATAATTAATATTATGATTAGTGTACGTTTTAACAGTATGTATAATTATAAAATTTATTTACTGTCCTCCACTAGAAAGGAATAACATCCCTCAATTTCATATATTTTCTTTTTCTTCCTTCAACGTATTTTTTCATCTCTCCTGGGCTACGTTGTAGACAATATCGTAACTACATTTCCCGCTGATCAGCGAAGTTAAGCGACATTGGATCTGAGCTGTATTTGGACGGGTGACCGTCCGCCGCACCCAGATGATGTAGTGACCCATGGTTCAGGTGCTAGGTAAAGATGTAGCCAGCCACTCCGTCATATGACTTTAGATGTCGCATTGAGGCTATCCCTTACTATTTTCAACTCTCCGAAAGGATATTTCAGAAATTTTGCATAATTACGTTTTATAGTCATTATTTTTTTATTCATATATACAGATTTGTGTGAATTTTCCATTTTATTTTGAAAGTGTAATTAAAAATATACAACGAAGGGGAAATAATGTCATAATTAGTTTTTATTTTTAGTGATTAGATAATACATGTAGATTTAATTAATTATAATTCTCGTCAAATATTACAGTGGACAGAAATCAATCTGGTAGTAGTTCTCACCAATCACTCTCATCGTCCGTGAATCCTGTATGATAGATTTTTTCCTCCTTCTGAAACAGCTTCTGCGTTTTTTTGGAGGAGGTTCAAAATCATCCATGCTGTCTTATCCGAAGCATCCAGCTTCCGTTTCTTATGGATGTGAGAAGAAAAAGAAAAATATCATTAACTCTTACGGAATAGTAATAATGTTTTTCTCAACCGGAGTAAATGAATTAATCTTGAACTTTTCCGTTAAAAGGTCCTTATTGTATAAGTACTGTAGATGTAAAAAGACAATTATTTACTAAATAATGGCGTTGAATTAGAGAGTTGCTCTACCATTAATGGTTATATGTGTATCAAATTACGATGTACAAGGCTTGTTTTTTCCACCTGCACTCTCGTTGATTCTAGTTGTCGCTTCTGATTTTGCAGCATCATGCGCTACCGTAACAGCAGAGATAACATCAGAGTGTTTTGGATATTCAGCTGTTGAAGATGTTTCAACTTCACACTGAACTCTGTTTTGGAGTAAAAAATATTTTCTTTTTATAACATGTTAAGCATATATATATATATATATATATATATATATGTATATAGTAAGCGCACCATGAAAAAGAAAATTCACGAATTTCGTTTCATCCGGACACAATCTAATATACTATTTTGTTAAATCATATACCCTGTACATAAAATGTATGCAAAGAAGGTATATTTAATTCATGCAATATCTATTAGTTCGGAATAACTCAACCAATTCTAAATTACCCACACCACACAAACCTTATCACAATATTTTTATTTTGACTAACGCTTTGTGAAGCAGTTTATTGCTAATTTACCGAAAATATAAAAAGTTACTTAGGGATCGGCTCTTCGCCATCTGAGATTAGATCAATAACCTCGATATTTGGTTGTTCGGTACCACACCCGTATGGAAGTTGCATATCCTCAGCCTTCAGTATCATAGCCAGTATAATCTTTTTTTCAGGCGTATATTCAATAAAACATGTTATCTTCTTCGGTATGCACGTCGGGTGATAAAATCCTTCACTCAATTTCGGTGGTGTGGGGAGATTCTGAGTAGTTATCGTCTGCAGTCTCGGGTATCGTAAGGTTTTCGTCATTGTCGGGTTTTATACTATAACTCCTGGAAAAAGCAAAGAATATCACGTTATTGTGAAAGGTTTTATTTAATTAACATATTCATAAAAAGGGCATAAATTCTAATGTGTCTGCTTTTAGTATATGAGCGTATAATGTTGGGAGGTGGTAACTAAGATTATTAACATTATTACCGTATTAATGCATCAACGTCCTCGTCAACATCTGCAACCAGTATTCTTATCCGTTGTATATGTGATTCGGATATTATCAAAAATCTCCGGATGCTTGCTTCACCATTGCTCTGAAAATGAAGTGAAAGAGTTTATAGTAATAAATTATTTGCATGTAATTAAACTATTCAACGGTAACGAAATAAAGATACCGTTCACTTTTTCGAGAAAGAGTGTGAATTAAGATCATCATTAAATACCCAGTATATATAGTATATATATATATATATATATATATGACGCGTTCGGTGGAGAAGGGGCGAACGCCACAAAATTCGAAAAATGAGTTTTTGTTTTTTTTTTCGTATAATATCCTTTAAAACGCTTTGCTTTACCTATGCAAAAAATTAGATGTTAGTCTGCACTCTTTCACGGTAAAATTTAGGTTTAATGTATCTCAGAGAAATTCACTCCGCATCATTGCTTCACATTGAACACATCATCTACCTTTCTGGTCACTCGACAATTGCCCTGTGATGCTCATTTGGCCAAATTGAAGAAGAAAATATAAAAAATAATTAACAGCATATTATTTACACCAAAGATTATGTTACGGCCATAACTACAGCGTTTCGCAGCGCGCTTCCTAGTTGTAGAAATGAAACAGGCTGATTTTCTCGATTTTGACGTCCTAAAAACGTGCATTGTCATTAGGAAATCAACAACTACTAAATTACAGATGCAAGAAAGTTAACTATTTGACTTTCAACACAAAGAAGGCTACGTAATATCTACTGCATACCGCAAACCCCAGATAATAGCCATCCCGTCAGACTGCAGAAAGGGAAAAAAATCCTACAGTGTCGTTTATTCATCTAGCCCAGCAGACACTGAACCAAAGTATCCCAATTGCTGCCAATAACTAAGGAAAAAAAATAAAAGATCTCAAAGAATTATCAGACCTAATGCCTGCAACTGCAGTGAACTATTATACAGATTGTTAAAGGAACTGGAAGAAACCGAAACAGTTGAAGCAGGTAATACAACATTCGACGAAGAGGACCAAATAATGGATTACACCAGTTACCATCAGAAGCTATCAAAAATAATATTGTAAACTTTCTTGGCGTTTTATTATCGACATATTACACAACAATATTTTACTCAAATATGTGTTCAAATTCATACAACAATTTCAATAAAACCGGAAAAATACAAGGTTTAAAGTTTACAAAACTTAACTGCATTTTGTGGCCATAATTCGAAAATGTTGCGTTCGCCCCTTCTCCACCGACGCGTCATATATATATACAGAGAATGCGGAATACACATCTTTACTTTAACTGTCGGCTGATAGATAAAATCTAGTTGTGAATGTAAAACTAACCAGTCTCTGAATGTTTTCTTTAGCTTACCAGCTTCGGATGAAGTGTCTTACTCAATCAGTGATTTCAAAGTAAACATACATAAAGCGTAGTTACGCACGCTAATATACACCAAAACGTACCTCAGGCATTTAAAGCTATATATATATATATATATTATATATATATATATATATTATATATATTTATAATTATATATATAAATATAGATAAATCTATATATATGTGTGTGTGTAGGCCTAATGGAGATCTTCCCTGCGTGGGAAGGGGTATACCCCACGATGTATGGGTGGGGGCACAAAGTACGTACGTGGGCTCCAATAAACCTTAGCTCCCCGCCCATGGCCTAAACCATTAGAGGTACAGTAAACTAAACATACCTTACAAAAGAGAATTTAATCTGCATTTAATGAGAAACAATTAAACTTGGTGTTCCCGCCATTGGCTTCCAAGACAGCCTGATTCGCTTTGGGTAGCTTACCAAAAGTGACGTGAATAGATCTTGATCGTTACGCAATTTGCTAAAACAGTTTCAATGTGTTGCGTCATGTATCCTTCGAAAATCGATTTGCTGCAGGTTCTTGAAACAAGAGGACTTCACCTGTCCTTTTATAATGATCAATGTGTTCACAGACGTTCAGGTCAGGCGAATTTCCCGGCCATTCTTCATTCCAAAGAAATCGATCCATGGTTCCGCAGCAACTGTTGGTGACTAATGCCTTAAAGCAGGGGGCCTTATCGTGCAGAAGTGTGACCTGATCCACATCCATAATATTGTTTGGGTTCTTAGAAAAGAATGAAATGCTGGGATAGAATAATATCACGAAAATACTGTCCATCCCAACTCTGACATTTGGCTTCAGCACCCACATGAGCTTCTTTGCATTGAACAAAACAAACACACCAACACAGTCTGGACTTTTTAATAATTCGCGATAATGTATCGATTTAATCTGGTGTTGTGGCCCACACTCGATGATTTTGGTAGTTAGGCCGACGTGTTACGTAAAAAAAAATTCATCGGAGACAGCTAAATGCTTGAAATCATCCACATCCCAATCTTCAAGTTAATGGCCAAACACATTTGTCATCGATGTTAAGTTGAGTTTTTCTGGCTTTGGAAGTTCATGCCAAGGCTTTACACCTTGCTATGACGGTACAGTCGAATGAACTCACCACTAACGATCTTTCCTCTCAACACTTCGATCTCTCTAGAAAGTTTAGCACAGCTGTTTTTCCGCTTACGCGTACCGCTTTCAATGAGGTCCTTTGTTTCCTGAGAGAGTGGCAATTTGGGTGCCCAGATTTGTTGTATCCATTTCACATTCATCCAAAGTTTTTTCCAATTTCTTTTGACGAAGTCCTCACTTCTTCGCAACTTTTAGGCAACCCATGAACGTGTTATAAAGTGGATCCAGCATCACGAGCTTCCCGAAATATATTGCTCGTATGCGATCTATCACACGTTGCCTTCGAATCGCCACTTAATTGAGAAGCCATTTAATTATCACTTTATCAGCTAGAGGTAATTTAATACTTGCAATAAATAAAAATTTTATATATTTTTATAATCACTCAAAACTATTTCGATATAAGTAAACATGTAAACTGCAATGGGGGGGCTAAGGTTTATGGAAACCCCTTATATGCGTGGCGACTGGTTCCATACTTACATCAGTTCAGTGTCTGTCACAGAAACAGGAGGATCTTGATAGAGCATGGCAGCTTTCCACAGCATTGATTGTAAAGTAAGGTATGTTGGTTTTTTTTGGTAAACTTATATCTTTATCAACGAAATTGTAGATGAGTAATATATTTGTTATATTATTGCATACATTTTGTTCTAGAATTTTAAAATTGACTTTTTTTAAAAAAAAACAAATTAATTCTGCATACTGGTATAATTTAAATTCACGATATAGTAGACTGTAATGATGCATTTCATGTAGCTAACATTTTAATGGACAAACAACACATTTATGTATATTCGACATAAGTACAGTTATTACACTCTTGTATTTACTTACTGTTATTCCAGTACTGACGAGGATACGTACTATTTTGCCAATTTAAGCAGGGAGGAGTTCGGAAATTAAGCTGACATAATGCGCACGAGACGAAGACATCTCTTAAAAAGTGGAAAAAAACGCTTAAGGTGAGCTAATTTATCTAGGTCCTTTATAATGAGTTTGAAAGTCCAATGAAATAAAAAAGAAGTTCTATCGTAAAGATGTTTATTTTATTATTATATGTATTGAATATCTGCTATACTTTAATTACTTGTCAATGATTATTAAATAAACATGTGCCAATTGACGTTTCATAAAATTGTCTAATTTCATGAAGAAAAATATACTAGACAATACTGTTTCTTACCATATACTGTATTGTCAGCCTCTTTGTAGCACACTTATCGATGAATTTATGCATACATTTTAATTAGCTATGCGTTTTGGAAAGGTTTTATATGAAGTATAGTACAGTGTTATCTGTTTTAATGTAACCGTATTAAAGCAAAGTATATATTAATTGGATGCTTATTATTTCATTCTGAGAACAATAATTAATAGAATACGATGACACTATTTATGCTACCGTAAAAATGAATTATTAGTAGCGAAATTTCGTATTATTATTACCTTGTATTTCAGCGATTGAATTCGTGTATTTGAGGGGCCATGTCCAAGTACCTCAACACCTTCTAGAATAAATCCGTCATTGCGGAGGCGTAAAGGAGATTCACTCTCCACAGATGATACGCCAACCAGAAAGATAGCAAGGTACAAACTTCTGTCTTTAAAACTATAACTACAATGATATTTTTATGAAAATCAATAGATCTTTCATTAATTTCAATATAAAATATATATAAATAATAATTAGAAGATGTGGTAATTTCATGGAAAATAAATTACGTATATTAAGAACATGCGTCGTGTATTTAACACGATTTAACATTTCTATTTTTTCAATCTTTAGGGTAGAATTTTTAGATACGAGTGATGAGGATCCAGCGTCAATATCTGCAGCTTGTTCGTGGGGATCATGCAACGTAAGCCATTTACAAGTATCGGACATTCCATTACCATCATCAAACTCAGAAATCGAGTGGGTATACGCGAGGTGTAGACCATCATCTCAAGATCTGATGATAAACCATATTTGTCCTCCCGCAAGGGACGAATCACCGATTTCTGACGCTCTACGCATATCAAGGCTGAGACGAGAAGATTCAGGATATGGAGAAGATAACTCTAGCTTGTCCACTGTAATATTTGACGAGAATAATAATGACGAAATTAATTAAATCTACATGTATTATCTAATCAATAAAAATAAAAACTAATTATGACATTATTTCCCCGGCGTTGTATATTTTTTAATACACTTTCAAAATAAAATGGAAAATTCACACAAATCTGTATATATGAATAAAAAATAACGAGTAAAACACGTAATTATGCAAAATTTCTGTAATATCCTTTCGGTGAGTTGAAAATAATAAGGGATAGCCTCAATGCGACATCTAAAGTCATATGATGGAGTGGCTACATCTTTACCAATCACCTAAACCGTGGGTCACTACATCATCTGGGTGCGGCGGACGGTCACCCGCCCAACTACAGCTCAGATCCAATGTCGTTTAACTTCGCTGATCAGCGAGAAGTGTATTTACGATATTGTCTACAACGTAGCACAGGAGAGATGAAAAAATACGTTGAAGGAAGAAAAAAAGTATAAAATTGAGGGATGGATGTTATTCCTTTCTAGTGGAGGACAGTAAATAAATTTTATAATTATACATACTGTTAAAACGTACTACACTAATCATAATATTAATTAGGTTTCTAATACTCTACAAAAAAAAAGATAAATGGAGTGTGGATTCATTTACTTTATAAATAAATTTAATAACAGATCAGGAACGTACAAATTGAATCACATCATGATAAAATATCTTTTGTCTTTAATTAGTACTCTTTAGTCCTCGCTAACCATCCTAACTAATTTGTTTACGTTGTACAGAGATAATTATTTTTTAGCTCTTGCATTTTCCTTCATTCCCTGATGATGTGTATTGTTGAATAAACGAGAGGTCTTGTATTTATTTTTATTTTTCCTCACGGGTTTGTATCATATATTTATTTCATGTATTTAGCTGCGAAATTCTTCCAATATGCTGTATATATAATTTGATGTACAGTATATTTGGGAGTGGTCTTCCACAATTTGTAGCATCTTCGAGAGAGAGATTTTTATTATTTTTATTATTATTATTATTATTATTATTATTATTATTTTATTACTAATTCATTTATTATTTACATTTAATTTTTATCTTATATTTAATAATGTTCTCGTGCAGAACCTTATTATTACTATGTTTCGCTAAGAATATATATATATATATATATATATATATATATTATAGCGTAGGCACGGGAAAAATTTACCTTTGATCCAACGAAAATGAAGTCAAGTGATATAATTGTGTATCGTAAACTAAAATAAATAAATAAAAACTAAAATAAAAGTCACATGATAATACAAATATGAAAGATGAAAATAAAAACCCACTCTAATAGAGAGTTTATTTCCACAATAGTTTCGATGCCCACTGGCATCCTCCTCGGGTGGATACAGAAAAACGAATCAATCAAAACAAGAGTGAAAAACAGTCCAGGGACCGACCGTTAAAAAATTCGCACCTAGGTTAGATCCCGTTCTCTCGACACCGGAAGGGCATTTTCCTTAAAGGGACACGCTTAAAGTACATTCGCACAAATTTAAAACTATCTTTCTATTCTAAACATACAGATTCTATTATTTTTTTACATAATCATTACATTTATTATTAAATTTATTACATTTAATATTGCATTATTATTTATTACAGAAATTAAAAATTTATTATTACATTGGTTATTACATTGTTGTTTATTATACAAAAGTTATAAATCGAAAAACGAATGAAAGAGGCGAGAAGTAAACAATCCAGAGACCACTGAAAAATTTGCACCTAGGTTAGATACCGTTCTCCCGACAACGGAAGGGCATTTTATTACAGGGTCACGCTTATAAGTACATTCGCACAAATTAAAAATATCTTCTTGTTCTATACATGCAGATTCTAATATTTTGACATAATTTGCATTTATTATTGCATTTACATTTTTTTTTTTTAACATTTATTATTATTACCTTTACCCTAATTATTAAATTCATAATATTACCTTTATTATTACATCTGTTGCATTTATATTTATTTCCACATTTATTACTTCCATTATTACATTTACGTTTATCATTCTATTTACGTTTTACCAAAAAATTCAAAAATCGAATGAACTGAAAGTGAGTAAGGAAACAATCCAGAGACCTTTAAGAAATTCACACTTAGGTTAGAACACGTTCCCCCGACTCCGTAAGGGATTTTTAACCAAGAATTTCTTAACGGTCGGTCCCTGGACTGTTTTTCCCTCTTGTTTCGGTTCATTCGTTTTTCTGTATCCACCCGAGGAGGATGCCAGTGGGCATCGAAATTGTTGTGGAAATAAACTCTGTCTATTAGAGTGGGTTTTTATTTTCACATTTTGATCTTCACGTAGAAAAAAGTTAAGTTTTTTGCATTAAGTGTGAAAGAGTTTCAGGCATTATTTTTATCAATTAGAAAAGTCATAATAAAAGGAAGCGTATAGAAAAAATTAATTTTTCCCGACGTGAGTACTTTTAGCTGGAATCATGTATTAATAATAATATTTTGATAATTGTGATCATTCATAAATTCACCTTGTTATTGATAATATATATATATATAGTATATATATATATATATATATATAGAGAGAGAGAGAGAGAGAGAGAGAGAGAGAGAGAGAGCGAGAGAGAGAGAAAAAAAAATAAAGCTATGCAAAATGGTGTAGAATGTAGATCTAAGTTTTAACTAAAATAGACATTTTCAATTATATATATATATATATATACATATTTACATTTGAAATATATTCGGAGAAGGTGAAAATCATTTCGTGAGGGAAAAATATAGCTTAATATCGGATGTGGCTTGGAAAATTATCCGAACGGAAGATAAAATGCATTATTAAGTAACGTTTACTTAAGAACTGAAATTAAAAATATTGCTTTTTCTCTTACATTTGTTTACCGTAAGTGTCATACAAAGATACGAGAAGTGGAAAGCGGTGTGTTTTATCTTTTGTTCGGGGTTTTGGGGTGAACGCAACACGGAAAATGCGTTCAAATGTGAGATTAATAGCGGTAAGGTGACATTTCGAAATAGACGATGTACAAAATGTGTGACATCTCTCGTTGGTTCGTTCTTACAAAGATGTAGGTTTCACTGAATATAAATTCTTTTCTTTTTTAGTTTTTATATAAATATTCAGTACAATTCTTATGATGCTTTCCACATGAGCACAGAAGTTATAAGAAATTTATAGATAACTAGCTCATTTCATATTTTGTAGATGCTTCTAGAAATTTCAACTGTCACTGTATGGTAAAATCTTTATGGCTAGGAATTATAACTAAAGTAAAGCAGAACTTTTTATTGCATGAAGGATGGATGAGGTAAGAAATAATGTAGTAAGTTGAAGTTATTAATAACTCTAAATTTATAAACAGCTTTCCGATTCGAGTTTTACATTGTTACACATTATTGTGGATTAAAAACAGTTGATTTAAAAAAAATTTATATAGCGAGGATTAACAGAAGTAAATTAGTGTAATTCATTTACCAATTATTATAAATAGCCTAAATGTGTATAAAGTTTAAAAATTACTAATTGGAATTGATAGAAATTTTAAAAAGGGTGATTGAAGTGGGATCATTAAGATTGAAAATCTTTTGTACAAGTTAAAACTCTTTTTTTTTAAATAAATATTCGTTATGATTGTAAGAATTTTTTTTCTTTTAATGTACAATTGGATTAAATGGTATTTGAAGTCTGTTTTTCGGTTTTGAAACGTAGATATCAAATATTTATATGGTATGTCACGGATTACCTTTCTCATTAAGCAAAAGTTGATATTAAATGAATCTCTTTTTCAAATTTCACTCTCTCTGAATATATATATATATATATATATATATATATATATATATGCTAACCCCTCCTTTTTTGGCCCTGGGGTGGTTCGAATGGACGGGGTTTCTGGTTGGGAGGCAGCAACGGATATTTCTTCTATAACATTCTAATTCTTTTCTCTCGCTATAGGGTTGACAGTTGTTAATTCTTCTCTTTCTATAATACTCTGATACTTTCTCTGATACTAAAATTTACTTCTAAAAAATGTACAGATAGTGCTCTGAATTTACAGGGGTAGAGGTTCGACCTCTTTCGACCATGGCTCAGGCCGGAATCTACAAAAATTAAGGAGGCCTCTGCCCCCTCCTTGCAGCGAGGCTGCTAACAAGGGAGTTTCGTAGTAGCGACCAAAGAAGAGTGAAGTAATGAAGTGAAGTGACTTTTACAATTACATGCTTTATACATATAATCTAAATTTTGGGGGAATGCAGTTTGAAGGTTAAGTTTCCCCCCTTTTAAACACATGATCAGATGAAAGATTCCAAATAAAAATAAAAAACAAAATAAATACATTTCTGAAGGCGATATAATTTCGTAGTAGTACATAAGTACAATCTAAGTACATCATTCAGTACGTTGTAATTTTGGTTCATTACAATTACGATTACAATTACCAATTAATTCATATTCGCTTATTATCGTTAATTATCTTCAGTAAAATACATTAATTACAGTATACTAAACTACTATCATTAATTACAGTTTCATTAAAGTACGGTACATCAATTACATATATTAAAGTATTACATTTAATTACAATTTTAGCAAATTGTTAATTGACATATCTGCTACTGAAGTAATCTAAATAGGTGATACAATTGATATAATGAAGGGGAGTTAATCGTTGTTCTATAAATTAAAGGGGATTAAGAACAATGTTATATACTTATAGTTAACAATAATTACGCCAAATTATGTCAAATATTATTAAACCTGGTTGGTTATCAGAGTGTGAAAGTCTAATTAGCCAGCGATGAGGAAAGCGGACAAAAAATACGATGTACTTTTCATTGGAAGTACACGGACATTTATGATAACGTAATACATAAGTAATATAGAATTTGAATGACAATTAGGTAGAAATAGTAAGTACAAGTAATGAGAACGGGGATAACTATGTGACGTAAGCCGATAACGAACTAGTGGCCAGGCAGGGAAACAATACAGTATATTATAATAATATAACATACAACATGACACTTTATGTTATAAATTTGTAGCAGAAGCAAGAGAGAGGATTTCGAATTCAGATGCTTGCTTTTGGCGACGTCATCGAAATTCGAACACCCTGATTCAGCATGAACGAGCAGCTTGCGAGAGTTGAACGCACTAAAACAAAATAATAAAAAAAAAATACATGCAAACGTATTTGCGCGATTTTGAACGAACAGGTACAGAGGTATAAAGTTTCGTACCAATTCGTAGAGTGACACGAGTAAAAAATGAATATTTAATAAAAATTGATATAGGTCAAGATAATGGTCAAGATAAGATATGGAAATATGGATACGACTGAACCATATAAATGGTAGATCGTATGGTTGTGACACAAACAAAAATAGAAAGTAACAAATAGAGTTTTTATCAAAAATCGCATCAGGCGATTTTGGTTCTCATGTAAAAATGAATATTGATTACATTGTTCATTTTTACATATATATATATATAAATATATGGTAAAAATTAGGAGCTTTGTGGTTTGAATATAATGTTTTGCAGTGAAGGTAATGAGTTCCTTTCAGATTTTACATATAATTATCATTTTTTTAACAATGATTTCGAAATAAAATGAATAACATTCAAATTAACAGTGGTTAATTGAAAAGTCTGATGTTACTATACTTTTAAGAGTACCAGGTGTTTCCAGGCCTTTAGAAGGGTGTACAACTGTACATAGGCCGTTTCAAATACGATCCGTTCCAACTCGCAACCACTATCGCCTCACTTAAAACATCGGATGCGCGGTTCAGTTTTCGTACTCATTCTTCTCAACAGTAAAATTTGTGGTGGAAATTTGTTTTTTTTGTGGGATGAGTATCAATACTATATATATATATAACGTCTTTTCATTTTCATACAATTTTTTCGTTGGGGTGAGCAATCATTAAGTAGGTTTGTAATCGTGGAGGAAGCTGCGGATCAATTTGAAAATTCCCCTTCACTGTCCTTCCTGTGGGTCCCCCCAAAACCCTGTACCCTGTTGCGCGCTTGTTAATCTGATGATGATATACCATGGTTCGGTGGTTAGCATCGCTGACTATGAATCCATCGGTTCCGGGTTCGAGACCCTGCGAAGGCAGCCGGCGCTCGGCAAACGTTCATCCTACCGCACGATTGGTTAGTAGATGAAAGGGGACCGTGGGTGACATAGTGGTTAAGACTATTTTAAAAGTTTTGCTTATGCCATAGAAGTCAGGGTTACTGTAAAGTTCTCATTATCATTATAATGTATAATTTAAAGAGTCTAGTGTGTTTCTTGTACGGCTCGTTTTGCGTCTAAATAATTTCTTAAACTGACTGAAAATGTATAGTGAGTTAATGAAACAGTTTACAATATAATGAATCCTGTGTAAATCTTTTATTATCAATGTTGGTATTCGTTTAAATACTTAGTTCTTTTGCTGCGCAGAATGTGTAGAACGTTTTGCCTGTCTCTTGCTGGCAGTTTAAAGCTTTCGCTGTTAACTAAAATATTTAGACACAGATTATTGATAAAAGTAGGTGATCGTAATTTACTTAGTAATTATTATTATTATAATCTAAATTCGTAAAAAGTTTAAAAAATGACTAATTGGAATTCAGAACATTTAATAGGGTTAATTGAAGTGGAAACATTAAAATTGAAGATCTTCTGTACAAGTAATAAGTTTCGAATGAATGCTTGCTTGCATGCCCTCATGCTTCTGTATTGAGTATTTTAGGAGTTTTGATTTGTATTTGTAACTGGATTATTTTATCTCTGCTCTTTATTGAAGTTATAATTCCTATCGACGGAATTATAAATCATTTTCTTGTTCCGGTAAACCTGTATTGTGAATTATTAGCTACAATATACTTCAAGCAGCGTGCGAGTTATGCATCGTAAAAAGAGTTCCGTAAAAGAACTTGTGCTGGCGTGAGAGATTTATTGTTGTAAAGATAACATGGGATCCATTCCGAGTTTTTTGAGAGCGTTTTCTTCAAAGGTTACAACAATAAAAAGTAGAAAAATTGATTGTTTTGCGCAGTGGAACCTAAAGTATTTTGGTGAATTTTCAATATGTTTAATTATTTAATACAATTGTGTGTATGTGTGTGTGTGTGTGTTTTGCCTGAACTATTATTTTGATGATTATACGTTTCGTGTTTCTTATATTATTTTTTATTTTATTTTTTTGGTCATTCCATCTTATGTATAGGATTGTATATTTATCTTCTATATATTTCCAATAATTCGTCTGAATAAACAGAATGATGTAATGGTGTTTTATTTAATTCGGTTTAATTGTATTTATTTTAATATTGGGTTTCGTTTAAATAATTAGTGCTCTTTCTGAACAACTTTAAGGAGAAAATTGCTCTTGCTTTTAATAAATAAAAACATTATTTGGCAACTCGTGTGATTTAAGTTAAATCGTGGTATCTGCCAACTATCCTCATATAAATAAAAATTAAAATAAATGGTGATATCTGCCAACTCTCCTCATACAAATAAAAACATTATTTGGCAACTCATGTAAATTAAATAAATGGTGGTATCTAGCAACTCACCCTAATAATGTACATCTCGAAATAATTAAAATAAATGGTGGTATCTGGTAATCCTTTCATATGAATAAAAACACTATTTGGCACCTCATGTAAATAAAATAAATGGTGGTATCTAGCAACTCACCCTAATAATATACATCTCAACAATTAAAATAAATGCTCTCTGGTAATCCCCTCCATATTTAAATTAATATCTGGCATCTCACGATCCTCTATATAACACCTGCTTGGCACCAGGACGTTCATAATGCGCTTGGCTTCTGCCAGGCGAATACCTCTCTCACTCACTCTCCTTCTCCTCTCTTTCTCTTGGGGGATAACGCCGCCTTTAAGTTTCATAACCCCTTGTTGCTCTTGCAACATTTCTCTTCTCCCTTTGCATACCCCCCTTCATTGCATAAACCTTACCCCATGCATTGCATACCCCCCTCCCCCTTCATTGCATAACCCCCTCCTCCTTGTGGTATAACCCTTTTGCAACATTGATCATTATCTCATTGCAACGTTGCAACATTCTTGCACTCATCCATTTTGCGCCCATACTACTAACCTGCACGGTTCTATTTATTCCAATATATATATATATATATATATATATATATATATAAGGTGTACACAAAGTCCTTTCTGATTATAACTTTAAATATATAAAATCCAAACACAGAGTAATGCTTTGTTTTGCATGTTTTTGCATAACACATTAAGATTTTTTATTGTGAATGTTTGATGTGGATTAATGCATGATAGGCAGTGCCGGATTAAAGCTATGAGGGTTGAAAGGTTAATAAGAGGGGAGGGCCTATATATGTACTCTATATTGTATATAATTCATAAAATCTTCAAACAAATAGAAATGTATATTTATTCAAATTTAACTAATGAAAATCAAAGGTCTGTACATTAAAAATAAACACAGCAAAAAACAGCATACGATCCAAATAGAGAATGATTTCTTCCTTCCTGGCTTTAAAGTGTGTTATCAAAGGAAACACCTACCCTTTTTCGACATGCTGAATGATCATTACACAAGGCCCAAATTCCCAACGTCTGAGAAACAATTTCGGAAACAGATTAACCCTTTCAAGCGAATCATACAAAAATGGATGATGGGTACATATCGACAATAATGCGCCGTCAGATACAATGACATAAAAAACCTCTTAACTAAAACTAAAAAAACTCTTATTTTCCACCTATACTATACTATACTATAGTAATATACTCCTGTTGCTAATATTGACATTCTTCGTGCAAGGATTTGCGATGGTATCAAGAGTGTCACGAGAGATATCCTAGCGAACGTATGGCGAAAACAAGAATTTCGCTTGCATGTGCTCCGTGTAATTAACGGCACACATGTTGGGATTTAATGAGAAGCGTCGTAAACTTGATGTGTAATGCAACAACACGCAAAACAAAGCATTACTGTCTTCTTTGAGTTTCATTTAATTAAAATTTATAATCGGTAAAAAGGACATTGTGTACTGTGATATATATATATATATATACACATATATATATATATATATGTATATACTGTATGTATATATATACATAGTATATATATATATATATATATATATATATATAACGTAAAGAACGACGCTTGTATAGGAGAATATTCCGCGCAAGATGAGGAGAGAGAACGAAACAAATTAAAAAATGAGGTAACCACCGGGAATCGAACCCGGGATCTTCCGATTTCTGGTCAGATATGATAACCATTACACCACGGGCCTCACACGAACAAATGCCGTGTTTGCAGTTAAAATGTATATAATGTACGGCAAGCAGGAGGTGCCCTCTTGAGGCATTGGTTTCTGCGCGTATATAGGAGAATTACGGCATTTGTTGGAGTGAGGCCCGTGGTGTAATGGTTATCATATCTGACCGGCAATCGGAAGATCCCGGGTTCGATTCCAGGGTGGTTACCTCATTTTTTCATTTGTTTCGTTCTCTCTCCTCATCTTGCGCGGTTTATTCTCCTATACAAGCGTCGTTCTTTACGTTAATTATACTGCGTGTTTGCAGTTAAAATGTATATATATATATATATATATATATGAAGGCCAGGACCTAAGTGGAAAAAAGATTCATCTTCTAATTTATTAGATTTATAAACGTTTTAGGATCAAGTCCCATCATCATTATATAAAGATTATCTAAGGGATGAGTGGTTATAATCAAAGTTAAAATAGAAAATAAAAATTAAAAATTAAAAGCGAAAAAATTAACTAATAATATGAAGAGGTACAGATGAATTATGGTCATTTAGTGAAGGTTTAAACTTATAGAGATACAAAGATTCTAAAATACATAAATTAGAACGGTTACTTACAAAAGTTAAAATTTTAAAATTATTCATATTAAAGGTACCAACACACTGTGCCACATGATCACGTATAAGAGACCAATCGTGTTGTTTTAGTAGTATGGGTGCAAAATGGGAGAGTGCATAAATGTTGCAATGCAATTGCAAATGTTGATCAGCATTGCAAGATGTTGCAATGTGGTTATCCAAGAAACAGGGTTATGCAATGAAGGGAGAGGGGTAAGCAATGAAGGGGGATATGCAATGAAGGGGGTTATGCACTGAAAGGGGTTTATGCAAAGGGGGAGGGGGGACTTGGAGGCGGAGTTATCCCCCAAGAGAAAGAGAGGAGAAGGAGAGAGAGGAATAGAGGTGTTCGCCTGGCAGGAGCCAAGCGCATATTAAGATTTCATCTGAGTGCCCGCTGTCTTATAAGGTGTAAATCCGCCAGTTGGGTTAGAAGGCGTAAATGGCTTGTACAGGTTGAGTTGCCAGATTGCGCTATTTATTTAATTAAAGCATACAATATTGACAGTTGGCTTAGAAATTCATCAGTTGGCTTAGAAGGCGTAAATGGCTTGTTCAGGTGTAAAGGTTGAGTTGCCAGATAGCGCTATTTATTTAACTAAAGCAAATATTCTTGACGGTTGGCTTAGGAATCAGTCAGTCGGTTTTGAAGGCGTAACCAACCATTTGGTATAATTAAAAAATAATATCGTTTACATCCAAAAGAATTAAATAAAACACCATTACATCATTCTGTTAATTTAGACGAATTATTGGAATCAGAAATATATAGAAAATAAATATACAATGGAATATATATGATCAACGAATAAAATAAAAAAATAATAATAGTATAAGAAATATGAACGAGGAAAATGTATATAATAAAAAAATAAAAATAAAAATATAACCATCAATATAACAGTACAGGAGAAATATATATAAACAATTACGTTAAATAATTAAATATATTGAAAATAAATACATACATTTTATCTTCTACTGCACAAAATAAAAAATAAAAAATAAGAAATACAAAACGATGGAGTATAACCATCAATTTTGCAGTGCAGGAGAAATATATATATATATATATACAATTATGTTAAATAATTAAATATATTGAAAATTCATCAAAATACATTCACTTTGTTCTACTGCGCAAAACACTAAACTCACGTAATCGAATCTACAATCACATAACTATTGCTTTGCACTACGCAGTGAAAGCGGCTTACTATTATTTCACCACTCAAGTTATAGGGAAACCTATACTCTATATAAATGGCCTTCATATCGTTCAGTACTACTTTTGTGCCCACTTTACATCCGGTTGGCAAGTTATCTTTGAATACGTCTAGAATACAATCAAAAGCACGCACAAAGAGGTCATCGTTAGCCACAACGTCATTATTAAATACAAGTTTATAAACACTCCTTTCCAATCGACGGTTTTAATTTTACCAACCCCAGCTTTTCAATCGTGAACTCTTCTTCTCAATGCATTGCAGCAGTTGAAATAATCTTCTAAGTCGTTACGACAGCTGCTCATTATATAAAGAAACAGTTCTTCAGGGTGAACGGTGTAGGTGAGCTCTGCCCTGTACCGCTCAAATGCTTTGTACCAAAGTTCATGATATTTCAAAGAGTCTAAACCTTTTAAATAAGCATCGAGCTCTAGACCATTCTCGCCTTGTTCAGTCCTACACTCGGTAAACCCATCGAGCAGAGCGGTGTATGCGTACTCAAGAACCGTATCAAAATGAAGTATATCCGTAACACGCGCATCTAATATAGGCTTCACCTTGCGGAATCGGACGATTTCGAACATTCTCTCGAGGATGAAACGGTTTCGCGTAGGGAGAAGAGCGTTATTATCAGAAGCACTCTTCCACATCAGCGGTATATCAATGCATGGCCGATCGTTATTTATACACAACGTACAAACAACGGCATATGAGGGGGTGTCCCTAATCTGTTCTCTTCTTGTACCTACACCTGAAGGAATTTTATAACGATCCTCACTCCACTTCTCAACTACCACGAAGATTCTATTCATCTCCTCAACACTTAAATAAACAACATTCTGTTTGTTTGTTTGTCTACAAATCGTTTCCAGTACATAGTTAATGGCACCGGTTTTACGCCTGAACACGCGCAACGACTTCGTAACGGACACACTGTACACGGCGCTGAGAATGCTTCTTAATGGAAGTTATCGTATTCGAGGAGCGCACGTGCAGTCGGTTCAAGCTCTGAGATGACTATCAGCCACATCCAACGGATCGGCTAGACGGGAGGAGTCACACCATAAACTAATGAAACGTGTACGGCGCTGTTCCAACATGAATACTTGGGGTAGGTGTTTTGAGAAATTTTCCGATACATGAAGCAATATCGGTTTTAATGTTTTATCACTTACCAGACGTTCATTTTCACAAGATAAACATCTTCACAATCCAGCGCACTATTTGAGAGAAACATATGCCCATATTTTTCCTTTTTGTTTAACAATCGATACTTGTCTCTAAAGTCTGTTAAAAACTCACAAAGGCTATTAGCCACAACCTCACTACAAACCTCGTCATGATATATATTAATAGAGTGGTAAAAATACTTAAGATTCTCCATGATGATAAGATTTACATTCTCATTCGCAGGGTACGAGTACTCGGTATTATGCAACATGACATAATATCGCTTGTTGTTGTTTCTTCTACTTCACGGTATATGGAAGCTTTTATAGTGTTTAGTCCTACAACATAGTTCAATACATCACTTGTACCACGAAATCCTACAATGCTCTCGCCAGAATAGCCGTAGAGTATTTGTACCTCTTGCTCCTTCGCACGACTCAATGTAGCCTTGAAAGTATCAAAGGAGTGTGGAATAGGGAGTTTTTCAGTATCCACCACATCTTGCACTTTGCCGTATACCACATCATAAACGTCGAACACGCAATATTAAAGGTAGCCATTACTATTTTTCGTCTACGCGGGAGAATATACGTCTGAGATCCAGGGCTTACTGCGATCAACTGAGCACGCAGGGAAGAAATATGACCAGGTAGTAGCAGGAGTCACGTGATCGATCATACAGGTGGGCAGAGCTTAGAACTTTCTCCTCTACACACGCTGGGCGGAGCTTAGAATATTCTCCTGTGTACACACACACACACACACACACACACACAAAGGAGAAAATGAAACGCTAATTGAAACACGATTTATTTAATAAACGAAATATTGAAGGTATATATATTTACAAATACGTGTAATAAATAAGTTAACAAGAGACATATCAAAGATTATGGTATTCAAATGGCACGGCATCATAGGTATCAGGAACCTGGTAACGTTTCCTATAGGTGTTACGGCACACCTTTTTACCCCTAAGTTCCTTCACGCCCCCCAGCTTCTGCGCCCGAAAATTGTGGGTACCTACAGTTAGTTGGGGCGGCCGGTCGCCGTCATCATCATCCAAGCACAGTAAATCCTTCAACGAATCAAAGTTAACGACCCCCTGATTTGCCTGGTTGAGCGTGATACCCTTAGCCTTCACGATATATTTCATATCCTCCCCCACCCTCACCCGTACCCCATAATTTTTTGGCCCTGTTGAGAAAAAAGAGTCGGCGTATGCGATGTTTCCATACTCATCCTTGATCTCATCAGTCAACTCCCCATGGAATTCACGAATAGGATGCATGTATTCACCCTCCCTCTCTGTGAATATCACACTATCTGTATCGGCGTACAAAACCCTTCGCCCAAGAGAATGCAATAGACCCCAAAGTTTGATGCGTGCGTAGGCCGTTGTGAAGCTGGCTACAGGTATGTTTGTAACCCTTGAGGTATCTGTGGCCAATTCGGTATTGTTGTACTTTATTATATAAGTATGACCTACATTCACAATCTCCATGACCTCTTTATCGGGAGCGTTGGCATAATCCCAGATTTCACTATAACTTTGTGCCAAATGAACGTTCCCTTTGCCAGTATTCTGTGAAAATTTTCCCAAAAGACTGATTAGACACAACTTTGCACTAAAGCGCTTGCCAAAGTTCTTTACAATTTGAGAACGGTCAAGCTGTGTACCTTCATGGTTACGGTAACGTTGAATATAGGCCGATTTTTCATCTTCAGTATCAACTCCTCGCGGATACCCTGATGCTTCGACCATATCCTTCTTATAAGCGTTTATATTTGGCGGAAAAAGGTTGGGTAGCTTCTGAAACCTCCACACCTCATGTATCTTCAATATTCTGTAACCATGGCGAACAGCTAGATCCAGTACTGGACTTGTATATACACCTCTGATCTTACGCTGGCAGGCTGTATGATTACATTCCCCATTGTTCTCCTCTGCGCACTTCACGCACAAGGGAAACATGAGCTTGTGATCGATAACGACGGGTAAGATCGGCATCCATAAATCGCGTGAAGGGAGCATATCTACGAAAGAAAGGCCGAAATAGTTCCCGTTCAAATTTGTTGAGAGCACCGCGATAGTGGGCAGGTCAGGTCCCACCAGTTTCTCAGGTTCACCCACGGGGTACGGACTGTTCTTCATCACGTAGGGATATAAAGAACATAAATCGTAGTAATGGAGTTTCACACCCTCCGTAGGAGAAAAGTATAGGGATTTGTACGCCCTCCGAACAAACTATCACTGCATTTGAGAAGATCCAACACCATTGAACGTTTGATCGTGTTTATTTCTTCACGGTACTCTCCACCTGTTTCCATCCGTGCACCATACTCATGCTCCCACAAGACTTTGTGAGTGAACTGGAAGCCTATAAATTGATCGCGGGTGTGGTCCACGCAAGACTGTCGGCAGATCTACCGTAGATATCTCCTACGATTCCACACTCAGGATGGGGGCATCCGTGCCACCAGCAACCGTTAAAGGAGTACAGAGTCTTCTCACCAGTGGCACGGTTTTCACTTAGACCATCAATCCAAAAAACACGACCATTACCCTTAATGGGTAATTCACCCGTGTTCCGGGCATACTTTATGTATACCCCGGTCTGCTGCTATAGGTGTAGCCTGTGCTGTAGCCTTGTGCCCATAACTGCGGGGATTGTTTCTGTGAATAACGGCTAAGGTGTCTTTAGGCATGAAGTTATTCTTGAACACCGTAAAACATAATGAGGCGATGGTGGTTGCGACTTGCAACGGATCGCATTTCAAACGGCCTATGTACATCCTTCTAAAGGCCTGGAAACATACTCTAAGCACGCGCACATCATTCACGCAATAACGCTCACATTCATCAGTTATATTTTAAGGATTAGATTCATTAAAACTGTTGTAGTGTCGGTCAAAATCTTCACGTTCATCTATACTCATACATTCATAGTTAATGTAATGTTTAGGTGGAGGTAGTCCTACGTAATTTAAAGTTTCGCTAGTGAGGAATGTGTAAGGGAAATATCCTTTTGAAATTTCAGCGGCTACGCCCATGAATTTAGGTAGCTTTGCTAATTTACAAGGGGTGAATAATAAAGTGTCTTTAAACTGTACATTATCTCTTATTTGTATCTGAATTAGCTTGTTGCCTCTTTTCAAGGGATCACCTGTAAATATCTCAATCAACTCCTTATAAAGCAGTGATGCACAAACCCTGGCCCGCGGGCCAAATGTGAACCCCACGGGTCTTTTCAATTCACATTTTTCACATGAAAATGGTAGCTACCCAAAGAAAAATCTGAAATATTACCCCTGGTTATAAAAATGCATATTTATAAAAAATAGAATATCTATACTGTATATCAGGCCCCTACATATAAAACAGATGGTTGGTTTGGCCCTCACATCCAAAAAGTTTGTGCACCACTGTTATAAAGGAACTGTGTTTCAAATTTTGCCCCGTTATGGGCGAGAATATACACAGTCATTTTTTTGAACTTGTCCGCTAAATTGACATTATAGGACACAAAGATTTTCACAGGGCTGTCGTGGGCATTCGTTTTAAAAACGTTTGTCCGTTTACCACATTTGTGACACTCATCACACTCGATTTCCATACACTCATCACAGATAGTCTAGCTTACAAGTAAATGTGGAATAACCTCTTTGGTTTCAGCGTTCGTATATGTTTCTATATCGTCGTACACAGTTATACAAGGGCTGCTTTTAGGCTTAGCATCTTTCATATAACATATATGCTTTATTCCAACCGCCTTATATTTCTCATGGCATGTAGAACAGTGAATTTCATCACATGCTTGAAATTACCCCAATTATCCATCATATGAAGCATACCACATTCACAAATTCTCATTTTTCTGCACGTGCCAATTGATTTATGGAGCTGAAAACAGTTATTATTGAAAAATGTGCGTCTACACACATCACAATCCCTCTTCTCAGCTTCAACTACACGGCTTTCACAATTGGAGCTTTTACACTGCTCACATACCATGTGACAATCTTTACAATGTTTCACTGTATCATCCGCAAACTCGATACACCCCTTACACAAATCAAGATGTCCATATTTTCGACTTTTATCATAACTCGCGTAAAAGTCCCTTATATTACGGATGGGGAGATACGTTGTCCCTCATAGTCATAAAATAAGTAGGGGTCTTGTACGATCTCTCACACAGCTTTTAAAAACATACACAGTTAGGTTCAGCGTGTGTACAGGAGAAAGTTCTAAGCTCCGCCCACCTGTATGATTGATCACGTGACTCCTGCTACTCCCTGGGCATATATCTTCCCTGCGAGCTCAGATGATCGCAGTAAGCCCTGGATCTCAGACGTGTATTCTCCCGCGTAGACGAAAAATAGTATTGGCTACCTTTAATATTGCGTGTTCGACGTTTATGAAGTGGGATTCGGTAAAGGGTCAAGATGTGGTGGATATCGAAAAGCTCCCTATTCCACCCTCCTTTGATACTTTTAAGGCTACATTGAATCGTGCGAAGAAGCAAGAGGTACAAATACTCTACGGCTATTCTGGCGAGAGCATTGTAGGATTTCGTGGGACAAGTGATGTATTGAAGTATGTTGTAGGACTAAACTTTTAAATGCTTCCGTATACCGTGAAGTAGAAGAAACAACACGTGCAGAAGAGAAACAACGGATATGGATAGTGATTCTTGTTGATGAGTGGTATGACAAGCGATATTATGTCATGTTGCATCATACCGAGTACTCGTACCCTGCGAATGAGAATGTAAATCTTATCATCATGGAGAATCTTAAGTATTTTTACCACTACATTAATATATATCATGACGAGGTTTGTACTGAGGTTGTGGCTAATGGCCTTTGTGAGTTTTTAACAGACTTTAGAGACGAGTATCGATTGTTAAACAAAAAGGAAAAATATGGGCATATGTTTCTATCAAATAGTGCGCTGGATTGTGAAGATGTTTAGCTTGTGGAAATGAACGTCTGTTTAGTGACAAAACATTAAAACCGATATTGCTTCATGCATCGGAAAATTTATCAAAACACCTACCCAATATAATGGGCTACAAGTATTCATGTTGGAACAACGCCGTACACGTTTCATTAGGTTATGGTGTGAATCACTCCTCCCGTCGAGCCGATCCGTTGGATGTGGCTGATAGTCATCTCAGAGCTTGAACCGACTCGACGTGCGCTCCTCGAATACGATGGAACTTCCTTTGAGCATCATTCTCAACGCTGTGTACGATGTGTCCGTGACGAAGTCATTGCGCGTGTTCAGGCGTAAAACCGGTGCCATTAACTATGTACTGGAAACGATTTGTCGACAAACAAACAAACAGAATGTTGTTTATTTAAGTGGTGAGGAGATGAATAGAAACTTCGTGGTAGTTGAGAAGTGGAGTGAGGATCGTTATAAAATTCCTGCAGGTGTAAATACAAGAATACAACAGATTAGTGACACCCCTTCGCATGCCGTGTTTGTACGTTGTGTATAAATAACGATCGGCCATGCATTGATATACGGCTGATGTGGAAGAATGCTTCTGATATTAACGCTCTTGACCCTATGCGAAACCGTTTCGTCCTCGAGAGAATGTTTGAAATCGTCGGATTCCGCATGGTGAAGCCTATATTAGATGCGCGTGTTACGGATATACTTTATTTTGATACGGTTCTTGAATACGCATACACCGCTCTGCTCGATGGGTTTACCGAGTGTAGGACTGAAGAAGGCGAGAATGGTCTAGAGCTGGATGCTTATTTAAAAGGTTTAGACTCTTTGAAATATCATGAACTTTGGTACAAAGCATTTGAGCGGTACAGGTCTGAGCTCACCTACACCGTTCACCCTGAAGAACTGTCTTTATATAATGAGCAGCTGTCGTAACGACTTAGAAGATTATTTCAACTGCCGCTATGCAGTGTGAAGAGTTCACGATTGAAAAGCTCGGGTTGGTAAAAATATACCGTCGATTGGAAAGGAGTGTTTATAAACTTATATTTAATAATGACGTTCTGGCTAACGATGACCTCTTTGTGCGTGCTTTTGATTGATTTTATTCTAGACGTATTTAAAGATAACTTGCCAACCGGATGTAAAGTGGGCACAAAAGTAGAACTGAACGATATGAAGGCCATTTATATACAGTAGAGTATAGGTTTCCCTATAACTTGAGCGGTGAGATAATATTAAGCCGCTTTCACTGCGTAATGCAAAGCAATAATGATGTGATTGTAGACTCGATTACGTGTGAATTTAGTGTTTTGCGCAGTAGAACAAAGTGAATGTATTTTGATAAATTTTCAATATATTTAATTATTTAACATAATTGTGTGTATATATATATATATATATATTATATATATATTTTCTCCTTTACTGCAAAATTGATGGTTTACTCCATCGTTTTGTATTTCTTATTTTTTATTTTTTATTTTGTGCAGTAGAAGATAAAGTGTATGTATTTATTTTTAATATATTTAATTAGTTAACATAATGTTTATATATATTTCTCCTGTACTGTTATATTGATGGTTATATTTTTACTTTTTTTTTTTATTATATACATTTTCCTCCTTCATATTTCTTATACTATTATTATTTTGTATTTTATTTTTTTGATCATATATATTCCATTGTATATTTATTTTCTATATATTTCTGTTTCCAATAATTCGTCTAAATAAACAGAATGATGTAATGGCGTTTTATTTAATTTTTTGGTTGTAAACGATATTATTATGTAATTATACCAAATGGTTGGTTACGCCTTCAAAACGACTGACGGATTTCTAAGCCAATCTTCAAGAATATATGCTTTAGTTAAATAAATAGCACTATCTGGAAACTCAACCTCTACACCTGAACAAGCCATTTACGCCTTCTAAGCCAACTGACCGATTTCTAAGCCAACTGTCAATAATATATCCTTTAGTTAAATAAATAGCGCAATCTGGAAACTCAACCTGTACAAGCCATTTACGCCTTCTAAGCCAATAGGCGGAGGATTTACACCTTATAAGACAGCAGGCGCTCAGATGAAGTCTTAATATGCACTTGGCTCCTGCCAGGCGAAGACCTCTCTTCCTCTCTCTCCTTCTCCTCTCTTTCTCTTGTGAGATAACTCCGCCTTCAAGTTGCATAACATGATAACCCCTTGTTGCTCTTGCAACATTCCCCCGACCCCTTTGCATAAACCCCCATTTGTTGCATAACCCGCTTCGTTGCATAACCCCTTCGCAACATCTTGCAATATTGATCAACACTTGCAATTGTATTGCAACGTTCATGCACTCTTGCACCATTCCTGCAGTCTTTTGATGATAATTTAAAGTTTAAAAAAAAATTACATAAAATGTAGAGAGGTAAGATATATAAATGTTATCGGTGAAACGAATATTAAAAACAAAACTAACTGGGTTATTGTACAAAGGGGGTTTAATCTAATTGTATAAAGGTTGGGAATGGTTGACTGTTGAAGTAGCCATGTTAGAAGTCGAAGAGTGGTGGCGGATTTCTTTTTCAATGATCGTTCAGAAGAATTATTTAACTATATTTAAGTTGAAGGTAGAACTGTAATCGTTGAGGGTTGGTTTTCTACTAAGGATATATAGGGATTCAAGGATGCGGACTCGCGGTGTCGGTTGTTTGGTATGCTGAGTTCATAGTTTTGAAATTGGTGGGAAACAGTGGGTGATTGTGGAGGTAGCAATGATTTGTTATTGATGATTTCGATGGTTTATTTAAAGGTTGTGATGTTCTGGTAGAAATGCCGCGATGTTCGTCCACTTTTGTTTGATATTGGCGAATGGTGCTGCCAATATAACTCGCTTTGCAACGAGTACAGTTGAAACAGTAGACAGTGAACGAAACAAGGGGCTGGGTTTTTTTTCTTTATGGTTGAGATACGATTTAATGCTATTATTATTGGTGAATACAAATTGAAGGTTAATTTGAGGGTAAAGAGGAGTGAGTAGGTGGCGAAGTTCTTATTGTATTTTGTAACTAATATAGTCGTAGTAGGGAAAAGAAAAATATTGTATATCTTTTTTAACAGTGGGAACTTTAAGGGGAGGTTGATAAATGTAGTTGGGAAAATTTCTAGTTAGAGATTGTAGTAAATGTTTTGGGAAAGAGTTATTAATGCTGAAACTGTGAATGAATTATATTTCGTTGTGGAAGGATAAGTAGGAGGAACAAAGTTGATAAGCACGATGGATTAAGATTTTAATGTTGTTAATTTTATATAGTAATGGGATGTGGCTTAAGTAGTTAGTACCTAAGCTTGTATATGTAGGTTTTCGATATATGGAAATATGGGATCCCCCCTAAGTGCCATACTAGCTAA
>JAJOZX010000066.1:0-17500 GCA_023014485.1 Bathynomus jamesi | reverse complement strand
GTTTTTACATGGGGAATTCAAATATGAGCTTCATTTTTGGATAGGATAACTCTAACCTACATCATTTTGTATTTCTAAATTGCCAATTTTACACTTTTGAACCCCTTTATAATATATTAAAAGATATAAGGTAAATCATTTATATTGACAAGGCCAAATCAACTTTACATATATTTATTAATAGGTGAACTGCATGTATATCACTGGATATAATTACAAAGATCATTCTCCTGACATCTTGAACTTTGCCAGGTTGCACAAATCCTGCTTTGACTCAGACTTGGACATCAGCTTCCTGCTGGTCTCCTGAGCCCTGATCCCTCCATCCCTCTTTTCCTGTGAGAAGTACTTAGCAGAAGCCTCAGTCACCATTTTAACAACCCTCTCAATGCTTTGTGTGTGGCAAGGCCAGTTGCACACCTCCATGGGGGTGTTGATGAAGTTTTTCACCTCTGAGGTGCTTAGAGAGCAGGTGAGAGGTGGCTCTGACACACCTTCTGACCAGCTGATCAAGTCACCGATGCTGGAAGCATCACAATTGATGTCAGGTCCTTCTGCTCCTAACAGAGGAGTCCCCCAGCTGAGTGTCCGGGTCCCCCTCTCCCCTGATGGCCAGGATTCTCTCCACCCCTTCAATCCTCTCCTTCTGATCCTCAGAGCAGACTAGTGTTTGGAGGATGACTTCACTGTGGGCATACCAAGCAGATCTTCTCACAGTTGGCATCACAATATCCAGCACCTCCTTTCTCTGGGACTTGAGGCAGTCCAGCTGAAAGAGGATGTGCCTAGGCCCTTCGATCCAGGAGTGCTTGACCTTCACGTTGAACCAACATGGGTAATACACTCCAATGATGAATTCCACAATGAATTGCAGAATCTTCAGGTTCTTTCCTTTAAGTCCGTGCTTTGACACCCAGAGCCTGAGAAGTCTGTTCGCTGTGGTGAGCCAGCGGCTGTGTGTTTACTGGTCCTATCTCTAACAGAGCCAGCCCTGCAGGAAGTACTCCATCCCTGACTGCACAGACAATTTTATAGCCATAGTATTGATCAGTTGAGAGATCTTGAATGACCTTGTCAGGAAGCTTGATCAATGGAGGGCCAACAGAGATTCGGGTGAAGTTTGGATTGATATCAAAGTCTGTAGCAGAATCAAGGAGCTTTCCTATTGGCCCGGATAATTTTTTGTCTGACAGAGTAGGGCCATCAAGGTCAACAATGAGATGGCGCAGGGGAAGTTCAACAGTGTGCAGGTTGCACACCAACCAGAGCAGCTTTCTCCCCAGGTGCAGCTCCAGCTTCCGCATTACTCCAGCTTTCACACCAGTGTTGACATTTGTTGAGTCTCCTCCAATGGCCAACAAGGTCTTATCATAACCCCTCTCTTTCAGCCAGGCAAACAGGACCTTAGCAATCTTCTCCGCATGTGACTCCTCTTTAGTTGCTTTCTCTGGGGTAAAGTGGAACAGATAGTAGCTGCCAGGCTCACTAACAACACTATAGTGTTCTTCCTTGATCTTTGCGGGAAAAGATTGGTCACTGCCCTCAGCTTCCATCATCACATTGGTCAGGTCAATCCGCCCATCAAAGAGGATGCAAGAGATCCCCCCCTCCTCCCTGCACTTCTTCTCGAACTGTTCCCCCAGCTCTCTCATCAATTTCTCCTGTGCTCTCTTGACCTTGCTCTTATCAATCACTTTACTTGTATTGTCTTCTGTGATGATTCCTGCGTCAATCAGAGCTGCTGTTGCTATCGCTGCAGTTGGCCTCAGCCCTATGCCATACCTTACACTAGCAAGGGCAATGTTTTGAATCTCATCATAGTTTTTCTGTACCTTTGCCGAAGCTGCTGGCTCAGGGTCAGTTTCAGGGAAGAGCTCAACTTCAGGAACAAACTCATCTTCATCACCACTTCTCTCCAATTCCAGATCCTCATCACCATCTGCCAAAAATCTCTTAACATCCTTCCTGGCTGCCTTCTCTGCTACTGCAGCACTTTCCTCCTTGCTCCTTCTCCTTTTCTCTGCCTTCCTTTCCATCCACTGCCTTTTCAATGTCCTCACCTGTCTCTTGTGCTCTGGTAGATCAGGACCCCCTATTTGGTGGGGTCCCTTACTTCCAACCTTCCCTTTCTGTCCCTTGATGTAGGCAAGATCTTTCACAGGAATCTTTTTCTCTCTGCTGCAGGAACAGTTAATGTGGGCTTGGATAACACAGCCCTCACAGCCTCCCCCCTCACAACTGGTAATCTGACACTTGCAAGTCAAAATATCAAAGAACTTGTCTAACTTGACAATGAACCTCTCTTTGGCATCAAGTTTGCCCTTCCCAAGAGAAAACTTCACTGCCTGATTCCAGACCTCCTTGAGCTTGGACATGATGGTCACTTTTTCATTGATAACAGGTGGCTTGAAAAGAGCATTAGCTTTGCTCCACTGACAAATCAGACCAGGGTAGATGTCACTCACCAGCTTGTCCACTGGGTAGTTCCTCCTTTCATCTTCACTTTGCTTCCTCAAGTAGATGCCATACCTCAGGATATCCCTCACAGTTGGCAGTTCAGACACCAACAGCTCCCGGCCAGTGCCAACAAGATTACTCAGATGAGAACTTGATTTCGTCCTTGTTCTGACTTGAGCCATTTTCTTAATGAGTTCACACTGAAATAAAAACAATAATACAACAGTTAAGTATCCACTACAGACAGGTATTAACTCTTTTCAGCGCAAAATTCTTGGTTAAAAAAAGAGCTGAAGTGGGCAAGAACAAATGTATCTGCAAATGCTAAACACATTATGCTTTTTTGGTTTCAAAATGTTATAAAATGCTAATTTATCTGTTGTCTGTAATGCAAATAATTTGTTCATGTACTCTTAAAAAAACTAAAGAAACACATCCTAAAAATATTCTTTAGAACATTGAAATAGGCCTCATACTGCTCAGTTGTACTAAAAATGAACCACCTAATTTTAGCTCAAATCAAAGTTGTTAATTAAATTTTGCTCAATGTATCACTATAATATGCGTAGAAATAGCTTTTTCTAAAATATAACAGAATAATACTCACATGTGAACAGTAACAAAAAAAATATCAGTAGATAATCACTAAATCTATCCCCTCACTGCAAGCCGAGGTGGTAAAATAGCTTCATAAATCATGAGTCACTTCAAATATTTCACAAAACGTTTTAGAACGTTCTGAAACGTTACATTCTAGCCTCTGAGAAAGGTGGCTCAGAAATGGCCTTATGCGCGCCAGAAAACCGTCAAAATATTTCATATACCAAACTGTATGATAATTACAATTAAGTGGAATGGCACACCTTTTTATTTGAGTATTTAAATATTATTATTATTATTATATGAATTACATTATATATGTTTATATGAATTAGTTAAAACAATGCTCTATGAGAGATAACGTGAGCAGCCATGATAGAAAACGTGAGAAGACATATTCTGGGGTAACTACAATAGTAAAATAATCAACAATTTAATAATAATCAACTGCAAAATGATGTAGGTTAGGGTTATCAGAATTAAATATTTTCTTCAGAATTGTGTTCTATACACCAAAATATGTCATTTGAACACCCCTCTCCATTGATTTAAAAAAAATGCATAGTATGACCCGCCCTACAGTGAGTGTTCCACAGTCGATGCAGTCATCTTGAAGGGTTAGTTTTAACTAACACTTTTATTTTGTTTTGTATCTTATCTTGTCTTGTATTGTCAAAACCTATACAATCCTGTACAAACTTGTAACTATCCTCTTTCGAATGATGCGTATGATTTTATAAAAGGACTTATACTTTAAGAGTTACAGGGGTTTCTTTTGGGTCCCATTTCTCTGGATCACCCTTTATATATATATATATATATATGCGCCTCGGTGGTGTAGTGGTTATCATCGCCGACTACGAATCCATCGCTCCGGGATCGAGAATCGGTGACGGCAGGCGGCGCGTAACAAAACCCAGCTGTTCATCCTTCCACACAATAAAAATTGATTGGTAGATAAATGGGTACCCTGGGTAGCCTAGTGATTAAGACGCTGGGCTGCTGATTGGGAGGTCGTGAGATCGAGTCTGGGCAAGGCCTGTAAAATTTCTGGCCGTCCGTGGTGGGGCGTGGTTTGGATTCCACGTTAAACTGTAAGTCTAAGGTGGAGTGACAAGCTTGACCCTCGTCAGAATGAACAGTTCGGGCGGAAGCAAAACCAAGGTTAACCAAGATCATACAGTGGCGCTCATAAGTATTCGTACGGAGAAATATTTCAGTTTTATTCGTCCTTATCTTTTGTACCATGTATAGGATAGTTATGAAAAGTTGACCATTCGTCTGGAAAAATTTAACAAAAAAAAATTAGTTTAACTTCAGCATATAACGTAAAACATCAAAGAATATGAGGAAAATAAAAAAATTAAAATGCAAAAGATTTTGTACATTTATTTACAAAGTTATTTAATACTTTGTGTGTCCACCTTAAGCTTCAAGAGTTTAAATTTTTTATCAGTTGTTGACTGTTTACTGATTAGACTGTTGACAATTCTGAATCCTAGAATTTTCTCTGTGAATTTTCATGAAAGACGGCTGAATGTACAAGCCACTATTCGTAGTAAGCAATGGGTCGTCGTGGTAAAGAGCTGTCTACAGATCTTAAGAGAGCTGTTATTGTGCATACGAGTCTGGAGCTGTAGGAAGATAGGAGAATTTCCTACCACGATTGTACCACGACTGTTGCAGTTATAAAGAAATAAAAAGGCCTTAGAACAATCAAAACTCCTCCAAGGTGTGGACGACCATGCAAGATTTCAGAACGTACAACTATACGGACTGAAACAATGGCTGCTGCGAATCTACGAGTGACTGCAGGTGATATTTGCCACACAATAAGACTAGGGATGCACCGGAACTTGGTTCCGGTAGGTTACTTCTGACCGGACCTATTTTTGCAATTCCGGTTCCGGTCGAAAATTTTTGAAAATAACCGGCTAGAACCGGAACTTATGAATTTGAAATATGTTTAGGCCTATAATAAAACATTTCTTTATGAATTTATTACAAATTTATAAATTTTTCAAACCTTAATATTTCATATATATATATATATTGAAACCAGGGTTGGTACCCAAAAACCCAAACCCAAAACCCCACCCAAAAACCCAAGACCAAAAACCCAATACAAAAAAACCACCAAAAACCCACATCAATTTACTTCTCATAAACTTATTTTTAACTTTGCATTTTTTATAATATGGTTATGCAGTCTTATATATTAACAACTATAAACTATAATTAATGTGATAATGCCAATAAAAACTAAAATTTTCAGAAACTATTTATTTGACATGTTTCATTATGAACCTTATATCTAATACTGTATCTACTGTAATTTAGCTATCTTCTAATTGACTACCTATATCTAAAAATAAATCATGTTTCTTTCCAGCTTTATAATTTAAATAATTTAAGTGGTACCTAATATTGATTATTGATCAGTATGTTCAGCATCTTTTGACCTTAGGTGCGGTAGATTCGAACCAACATTTCTGCCTTTTCTTTCCCTAACCTATTTCGCATTTTACTCCATACCAAGCCAAACGTTGAAAAAATCTTTCCAATGATCCGGAACTGGCCGGACAACTATGAATTTTCCACCAATTACTAGCTGATGTAGAGCTCACTATACTATCTTTGAATAAATAAGGAGGAAAAATTAGTGCGTCTTTTAAGCGGAATGCATAATATCCTGCCATGTCTTCTGAATTTATTTCAATCAGCCATTCTTCAGCCTCTTCCTCTTGAACTCTATTCAGTTTTTGTCCTGAAAAATAATAGAACTGTGTGGAAACAAAAATAATGCTAATAATATAGATTGTATAATTTATGTTATGGTATCTAATTTATGCTAATTGTTATCTAATATGGCAATGCCAGATGATTTGATTCAGATTAGAGAAAACTCTTTTGCCCATACAGTTGAGTTACTTATGTTTTATATATTGATAGTAGTTAAGCATTTAGGTCCTATTTACCTTCATACTTTGGGTCAGTTATATTTGCCAAAAGATGACATGGCTCCATAGCTTTTTTAAATCTCTTAATAATATCTTCTTCGTATGGAGCTAAATTTTCATTTTGGATTAAATTGAGCCAAATTTCAACAGCATCAGATAATGTTGTATTATCAGCCTGCAACTGCAACAAAAAAAATAAAAACTATAAAGTTATATATGACTGAATGAAAACATCTGTAAACATTAGAATTATGCATTGTTAGAATTTATTTTTTGGTGTTACAAGTTACAACACATATAAAATGAAGTGTATTTTAATTATTTATTAGTAGTGCTTTAGTACAGGATTCTATAAATAAAATGTGCACTATAAGTCTATAAAATATCTTGAAATTAATATTGGTATTTAAAGTTAAGTAATTTTAACTGCATAATATAAACATACCTGATCTAGAGCATTTTCAACAAGTAAGAGTTGTGACTGTAAATTGAGTGCCTCTCTCTGTATAGATAAGTTATCTATCAATTTTCCAATGTTGCGATCAATGTCTTCAATATGCTCTCCTCTTATTCCTATATATAGAGAGTAATTTGACAAATAGGTTTTTATGCATTCTAACTGAGAATTCCATCTGGTTTCATTTGGTAGTTGCGGCATCATACCTCCTTTCTCCATTAACCAACCCTAAAATATAAATTTTTATTACAAATATTGCTGGATTTGACAGCAGAAATAAATAGCCTATGCAACTTATTAATGAGTCGTGAATTAGGATTCACACTGGTGACAGTGCTAATGCTAACATTGACAGTGCTAATGCATAAAAGTAAAGCTGACAGTAGCTAATTTATTGGATTTGTTTTTAGCTTACATGAGGTTGGTGATGGTTTCGGAAATATTTGTTAATTTCTACAACATGCTTGAGAACTGATTTTGGGGAGATATCTCTTTCTACCAAGTTTAGATGGTGTGCTGAACAGCCATAAGTAATAAGATTGTAGTTTTCCTCCTTAAGAATTTCTCTCATTCTTATCATTTTGTTTTCGTTATCAGTGCATATAGCAAATACCTGAAAATAAAATGTCATAACTCATAAGGAACTGAGCATTTGAGTATACCAAGGCGGAGAATTACATTCAGTTTATAACTAAAATAAAATGTACCTACAAAATAGTTATACTTACATCAATGCCATATATTTCTTTAGATTTGCTATTGCTTCTCTAGCTAACTGTGCACAATATTCTGCTGTCTTTTTTGTACTTCCACCATCTACTGCTGAAATCAGATATGGCTTTTTTCCATTATGAATACTGTGCGCAACAATAGGATCATTACCTACTGAACTCCAGCCATCTTGTATAAGGGTAATGGTACAATCAAGATTAAGGTCATTCTTCATTTCATGGATTACTTCATCATTAACTTTTATTAACAGATCAGATGCCACCCTTTTCCTGTTTGGTGGTTCATATCCTGATGTTAGACCTTTGATTAATTTTATAAATTCTTTATTTTCTAAAACGTTGAAGGGTATGTTAGCTGAAAAAAAGAACCTTGCAACTTGTAAATCTAATTCTTCCTTTTGGTCCTCAGTCGTTCTTACCACAAATTGTGTAATTGATCTTCGCCTTTTATGCTTTATTGGTGTTGAATGACAGAACGTGAATGATTAAGAACCTGCACTGGTGTCACTCATTTCAGGCACATTTTCACTTATAATCTTTGGATCATCTTTGCCAGAAGCCAAAGAGCCAAAGTTGGAGGATGTGAATCAGTTTCAACTGATGCTCCAAATTCGAGTCTCGGCATACCTCTTGCCTCATTTTCAAAACATTCCACTTTTCTTTTACTGCATTTCTCTAGATCAGAGCTTTCCAAACTTTTCACGTTGGCTACACACTAATTAATTTTTGTTATCAAATATCAAATATCAGATAATTTTTCAGTAGGTGGTTTATCTTGTAGCCGATTTTGTTGATACAAAAAACAAAATTTTCAAAATACACAAAAATTGAAAATAATTAGCTAAATTTGGCGACACACCTGGGAGGTATTGGCGACACACAGTTTGGAAAGCTCTGCTCTAGATGATGTTTCACTCTCAATTTTTCGAGTGATACTTTCTTTGCAATAATTGCATAGTATATAGTAGGCTGATCACTTAATAAAGTCACCTCGTCCCATTCGCTAGCTTTAGATCTTCCACCTCTATAACTCTTTGGCATCTTAAAAATTTAAATTTGAGTTAGGTCTAAATAAAGCTGAAATCTGCTGTTAAGAAATAAAGGAAAGATCTAAAATTAAAATGGAGAAAATTCTAATATGTCATTATTATCTCTCATATCTGAACTTTCTGTGAAATAAAGATGTCTTTTTAATATATATTGTAGATTAGATAAATAAATTAATAAAATAATAGATATATTAGGCACTACATGATTATCGAACCTTTCTAAAAAAATTTCACCCCATCAAAAAACAAAAAACCCAGCAAAAAAACAAAAACCCAGTTGGGTTGGATTTTTGTGAAAAACCCGGGTTTTTGCCAACCCTGATTGAAACAGAATATAGTTTCCACATCAAACCAAAAAGAATACATCTTTACTGTTAAAGGGCATAAGAAGAGGTGGAAAAGGTTGTCGTCCTAAAAACTTTAGTATCACACCATTACATAAGCGTATGAAAGCAAAACATATGCTTCAATATAGAGAGAATAAAGAAGCAAATTCAAAAAATCCAAAGCAGCAGAAAGTGAAGATGTCAACCACCCCCAAAACAAAGGAAACTGGCTGCGATGGACCGCCAAATGTATCCGGAAGAGAGCTTTAATAAAAAAAAATTTGGGATATTAATGACCAACGAGCCATTCATATTCATTACAAAATTATAAACATGATTGCTGTGGACAATCAGCCTTTTACCATTATAGAAGATCAAGGCTTCATTGAGTTAATTGCCCACTTTCAGCCAAGATATGTAGTACCAAGTAGAAGATATTTTGCTGATGTAATGCTTCCTCAAACTTATGAAGATGTAAAAGGTCGAATTTTGAAGGAATTTTAAGTTCATGTTTAAGTTACATAATCAATAAAGTAACAGTAAATTTATCGGCAAAATCCAAAAGTAGAAGTAATATCAGAGAGGCCAAGGAATGCGTCCATTCAGTAAAGAGTCTAGCTGACGAATCAAGAGAGATATGCAAGTCAGAGTCAGAGACAAATGCAAGAAGATCGCCAGTAGAGCGTCCCTTGCGGAATCCATACTGACGATCTGAAAGAAGATTGTGAGAAGAAAGGTGTTTAAAAATCTTCCTATTAAGGACAGATTCAAAAACTTTGGAAAGGCAAGAAATCAAAGTAATTGGACGATAGTTGAAGGGTTGAGAGGGGTCCCCCTTTTTTGGGATAGGCTGAATGAAAACGAACTTCCAGCAGGAAGGAAAAGTACCAGATGAGAGACAAAGACGAATGAGTTTGCCTAGGCACAGTGTCAGCACAGAAGCACAGTTCTTAGGAACAACAGGAGGAACACCATCAGGACCATACGCCTCCCTAGAGTTGAGCCGAGATAGGACAGAAAAAACATCTTTAGAAGAAATTCTAATTTCAGACATAATAAAGTCAGAGGGGGGAGGAGATGGACGAGCAGCATTGGAATCGTCCAGGGTTGAATTGCAAGCGAAAGTTTGAGCGAAGAGTTCAGCTTTGTCAGGAGAAGAGACGGCAACTGTGCCGTCGGGATGGAAAAGAGGAGGGAAAGAAGAGGAAGTAAAGTTGTTGAAGAGGGTCTTAGCTAGATGCCAGAAAGAGCGAGAAGAATTAGAATTGGATAGATTTTCACATTTTTGTCGGATGAATGAATTCTTGTAGAGTCAAAGAACAGATTTTGCACGATTCGGGGCAGAAATATAAGCTGAGTGAAAGTCAGGAGTTGGCTCGCGACAGTACCTTCTGAAAACCTCCTCTTTGTTGTGGATAGAATTAAAACAAATAAAGTTAAACCAAGGTTTGTTTGCATTAGTAGTAGGAATAGAATATGGAATATACGCCTCCATCCCAGAGTGAATCATCTCCGTGATACGCTCAGCGCATCCAGAAGGGCCTCGACCACGGAAGCAGTAATCATTCCATGGGAAATCACAGAAGTACTGCCTAAGCCCCTCCTAATCAGCCCGTCTAATTGGAACGATATAACAGGAAACATATAAAATTGTGATCGAAGGAGCCCAACGGAGAAAAAAGTTTCACAGAATAAGAAGAAAGAAGAGAGGTAAGAAATAAATTCAGAATGTTAGGCGTATCTCCAACGCGATCCGGGATACGAGTAGGGTGCTGTACAATCTGCTATATGTCATTTAGGACAGAAAAGTTGTAAGCTAGTTCACGAGGGATGTCGCTAAAATGGGAGGAAAGCCTAAGGTGTTGGTGAACATTGAAATCTCCGAAAATGGAGATTTCATTAAAGGGAGAGTGGGAAAGAATGTATTCCACTTTGGAAGTGAGGTAGTCAAAGAATTTGGATAGTCAGTAGAATTAGGGGAAAGGTAAACTGCGCAGATGTATTAAGTTTGAGATAGGCATGTAAGCCGTAGACAGAGGGTATAGAATTCGGAAGATTCGAGCTCGGGAATACCAGAACAAGTTAGGTCATTGTGTACATATACGCAACATCTACCTTTGGAGTGAAATTGAGTATAGAGAAACTAAGAGGGTACACAAAAGAGGTTGCTGTCAGTCGTTCGAGACACCTGAGTTTCAGTGAGGGAAATAAGATGAGGTTTAGAGGAGGAGAGGTGGTATTCAAAAGATTGAAAATTTGATAAAAGGCCACGAATGTTGCAGAAGTTTAAAAAAAGTGAATCAGACAGAGATCCAGAACATCTCGAGTGGGTGGTAGCAGATCCAGCCCCCTTCCCGTGTATGCGTTCCCGGTATCGGCAGGTGGGGAGACAGAAGTGAGGATATTTATGGCTCTCTTCCCCAGGGGACACCGAGGCTTTTGAAGTTGATGCCATTTTTTTAAAATTTTGAAGTGATTATGTAGTTTGTGTGATGCTTGTGCATGTAGTGAGGAATAGGGAGAGAAGTGTGTGTTTGAGAACATGCTGGATTGTTCACAGGGTAGATGAGGCACGGAAAAAGATCAGCTAAGGAGGACAGTGATAGGAGAAACGGGAGTTCCGCCAGGAGTCCACCCCCAGGAGTATTTCCCTTTTCGATTGGTGCATCTACTTCGAAGCCCCGTTCGGTAAATCTTCTACTAGGTCACAATCCCAGGAACAAGTGTAGTTTACGTACCCCTGACGCAAAAGGGGACACAAATTACACTAGGTCAAAGTTGGGGAACGTAAACTACAGTCGGATCTTTAGGAGACAATTTTTAAATTAATCCATCAAATAAAACGTTAAAACTAACGAAAATATTACGACTAAACCTAACCAATCGTCAATATATAATAATATATATATATAAATTGATGATTGGTTAGGTTAAGTCTTAATATTTTCGTTAGTTTTAACGTTTTATTTGATTGCTATACGTGGACAAAGTTGGGGAACGCAAACTACAATGGATAATGTAGGATAACGTAAACTACACTAGGCACCACAGGGAGACGTCAACTACACTTGCTCCCAAGCCCATATGGCCTACCCTTCTGTCTTTGTGTTAAGCAACTCCCGCGTAGCCTACATAACTTCAGTGTATAACCCTAGCCTAGCGAATAAGCTATCTTTAAGTGTCCCCAAACAACTGGCAAACTAATTTTCCCATTACGACTGTAGTAGACCTATTCAGTTATTGGATCACCTGAAGATCAGCGGCTCCAGCCTTTTGGAATTAGCTTTATAAGGCTAACGAAAATATCACGGCCTACACAATCTGAAACAAAGAACTGAATAAGTTTTAGCAGCCTCTGTATATACGTACATTATTGATCATTATTAAGAATTATCATATTTAAACATAAAATGGAATAATTTATTCATTGCAGCATATATATATATATATATATATATATATATATATATATATATATATTAGGGTGTCTCTTATTGGGTAGTCAAAAATTGAAATGTTGAATTATTTTATGCGCCCCCTAAATAGTTCCATTTAGCATAAAACTAAAACTTGAAAGTTTGACACAATTGGCTCATATTTAGGGGTCGCCCCCGGCTAATAAAAATGGTGACCCTGGCATAATAGCTCCTGACATATGATTATGCTCATTATACACATAATTCCTTCCTTCTTTTTTTAGTTTGATTCGTTTTTATAAGTATAGGCCTTCTTATTTATCATTGATCCTTTTCTAACCTATCCTTGATGTTATAATCCATCCTTTGGTCCTCATCTTTCTTTATCCCAATCCTTTTTCTCCTATCCAAAATCCTTCCTGGCTCTTTTTTATATACAATCAGCAATGAAGCATTGCTACAAAAAAAAAAACATTAGTTTATTATATAGAGATAAATTCAAAATGCCAGTGCTATTTACATACTTTAATTACTTTAATTAGCATTATTTCCTTATACAACATTTATTAATATACAATGATTATACAATATGGTGTATTTTAAGGTGCGACCTCATTGATGGTTATTTTTTGAGAAGAACAGTTTTTGATGGAACTGGGTGACTCTGGCGGTGTTTTGCAACAATTTGGAGCAGGAACTGGAGCTGCTCTTCCCCACTGTCAATTTCTTATTCAGCTCTTGAACTAAAGCTACTGCACGTTCTGCCCGGTCATTTACAACAGATAGAGCTGCAACAATAGCTGGCCCTTAAATATTCACAGTTGGATGTCCAAGTGCTGGTGCCTTGTTCAGAAATCCTTCTGGCAAATTCAACTTAGTAAAGAATTCTCTAGTATTTCTTGTAACAAGTTGGTGTAGTCCTTCACCAGAGCAGAAGGTCGATTCAGGAATCCGAGGACGCTTGGGTGGTCTATCATGGACTCATCTTCTAATGCCTTTACCATGCGTTTCTTTACATCTGTAGTAATTCGCTCATCAAAGAAAGCAAGACCAACTGCTTCTTTTTTTTAGTTGCATCAGAAATCTTTTTGTTAGGATAATTAATCAATGACGTCATAAGGAGCCAGTCATTAAATGGGGTTTCAATAGGGAGTGAGGATGTTGTCCAAGCCTTCATATAGATGAGAACAGAAAAAGGGAAAGATCTCGAATTCCTCGTTTCAGTCTTAGTCATCTTGAACTGGTTTCGAAAAAGCCACATCTTGATAGAATAGAGCGCTTTGGACATCCAGCGAGCTCGATGCATGGCACCTGGTGCACGAAACTTGATGCCTTTATTGGGGACACCTCCAGAAAGATGATGGACAGATCCAAAAGTTCTTGATAGTCATCCCGTAGCATAGGTGCCTGGGATCTAGCAAAGTGAATTAGTTCAGTTTTAGACTGGATAATTGCTTCTTTAGTAATCGTGTCTGTCTCACCGTTTGGAACTGGCTTTGATCAACAGAAGTCCAATTGTCACGAAACGCTTAAAGATCAATATCTCTGGACCAGTTGATGTAGATCCCAATGTTGCTTCAAATGCAGCTCCCAACAATAAATCTAAAACATGGTATCTACAAGGCAAGTACAAAACATCATGTCCCAATTTTGCTTCGATGAGAGCACAGGCTCCACTATATTGACCCGTTTTTGAAGCTGTTGTATCGAAACAAATTGCTTTTACTCTCTCTGTAATTCCCCATTCATTCAGGCAGTTAAAGACGGCTTCAGCTTGCTTGTGCTTCTCCAGTTGAGTTTGGGATTTTGGGGACACCAAGCAGCTGTTCAACACCAGGTCCTGACACAAGTACTGGGAGACGATCAATGTGCTTGTGCGAGGTGAGGTCCTCCATCATCTTGCCATCCCAGTGGACTGTCATAGAACATTCTCCATGGAAATGCTCCTTAAGTTCTTTAGCATGACGAGCTCGGTTCTTATTTCGAAGGCGATGGATAGGATGTTGGTTTATGTTGTAATCTGAAGCGTCCAAACCAAAGCTTTTAGCTGCCTCTGCGAGGATAAATGTTGCCTTTCTAGAGGAAATTTGTGTACGATCCAGGGCAGCAGACATCTGAATAGTCATGATGTTTTTCATGCCTCGTTTTTTCTTAGATTTTGGTAAACACAAGCTCCTTTGGGCTCCTCCTCCTCATTCTCACTTTCATCAGTGTTGCTGGAAGATGTGGAAGAAGCCAGTACAACTTGACTAGTAGACGCCTCCATCAAAGATTCTGACTTTCTTTTTCTCTCTGCCTCAGCAGAGAGAAATATAAATAACATAGTTTATTATCTGATAATAGCAAAAAAGAAGTATAGTGATACACAGTTACACCTTTTACTTATGACAGCAAAACACTGAATGATGACAAATAAACAATTGCAACATAATCTGGAGCATTCTTGATGAAACATGTTTAAACAGGTTGATCTTGTCTTATCAAGCAATATTTTCAGCTACAAACTTGACAATTATCTCTAATATATTCATTTAATTGAATTCATCATAAATATGATGATTAATTAATTAAAAACATATGTTTAGTATACTTGACACCTGCTAGTAATTTCAAATATTAATTGCATAATAATAGCTATATTTTATGAACTTTAATAAAGCGGGGCGACCTCTAAAAATTGTTCAATCAAACAAAATTTTTATATGTGATGTTTTTTCAACCAATGGAACTGGTTGAGGGGGCGCAACCTAAAAAACTCAACACTTCGAAAATAAGAGACACCCTAATATATATATATATGCTGAAGCTCTTGTCAACTCGTGCTAAAAATTATTTTCATATTGACTCTATCCTCTGTATATACGAGGGTAATTCAATAAGTATCTGCACTTTTTATTTTCACATCTGATAGATTTAAACATAGTCTCCCTGTTTTTCAGTACACTTAGTCCAGCGATCTACAAGCTTCCTAATGCTATCACAAAAGAATGTTTTTCGATGTGTGCGTAGCCAGTCATGCACCGCCTCCTTCAGGTCATCATCGCCTTGGAATCACTGACCTCCCAAGCGTCTTTTAGTGGTCCAAACAGGTAAAATCCCGAAGGTGCCAGGTCTGGATATGGTCGAGAACTTCAAATTTAAGTTCTTGAAGGCATTTTCTAGTCTGTGCAGCGGTATGAAGGCGCGCATTGTCGTGTAACAGAATAACACCTTCCGACAATCTCCCTCTCCGTTTTGTGCGAATTGCTTGCTTTAACTCATTCCGAAGCATGTCAGATTACGATGTACTTGTTACTGTAGTTCCACGTTCTAGATAATGTTCAAGGAGAGGGCCTCGTATATCCCAAAACAGTGTTAGCATAACTTTACCTGCTGACGGCTGCGCTTTGAACTTCCTTGCATCGGGAAATGTTGGATGTTTCCATTGCATGCTGTGTCGTTTGCTTTCTGGTTCATAGTGATGGATCCAGGTTTCATCTCCAGTGATAATGAGTTCCAAAAAGTTTTCACCTTCATTATGATACCGCGCCAAAAGACAAGAGCCAGATGTCCATACGATTACGCTTGTGCTCTTCTGTCAACTGTTTGGGCACCCATCTTGTACAAACTTTGTGAAAGCCAAGAATGTCATGAACTATCGAATAGGCTGACCCTTGACTGATGTCTAATGAAGATGCAATTTCTTTTATTGTTAATCTTCTGTCATCGAAAATCATGGCTCTGGCTTCTTCCTGCTTGTCACCACTGGTTGATGTTGACGGTCGTCCTGAGCGCTGAGCATCTGTCACACATGTCCGACGTTCCTTGAACCTTTGAATCCACTCGTACACACTTCGCCGTGTAACGCATTATTCCCATACTGAGCACATAAACGCGTGTGAATTTCAGCTCCTTTCCCACCTTCTGCCCACAAGAAACGAACCACGGATCTCTGTTCTTCCAGAGTACAAATTGAAAGCGGCGAAGCCATGCTCACTACTCGTACGATATGTGACAGCTACGAGTAGCCTAAATAAGCCTATACTGTTGCTAGCCTAAATAAGCCTATACTGTTGCTAGCCTAAATAAGCCTATACTGTTGCTAGCCTAAATAAGCCTATACTGTTGCTGGCCTAAATAGGCCTATACTGTTGCTAGCCTAAATAAGCCTATACTGTTGCTAGACTAAATAAGCCTATACTGTTGCTAGCCTAAATAAGCCTATACTGTTGCTAGCCTAAATCAGCCTATACTGTTGCTAGCCTAAATAAGCCTATAGATCTCAGTTTGGCTCGTTATTACGAGTATATATTATATATACTATATTATCACTGAAGTAAAAAGTGCGGATACTTATTGATGTATCCTCGTACATTTCGTCGAGATTTTAATCAGAAACGAAGTGGACTGAAACTCCAAATTTATTTCCCAAACAGTATTTACCACAACACACACACACACACACACACACACACACACACACACACACACACACACTCTCTCTCTCACTCTCTACTATTTCTGCTAATTATCGTTTTAGATTTTTTAAAATTATTTTTCAGTTTAGGTGATTGTAATTCAAATGTCACTAAACACCTTCAGACTACCTTTGCTGAATAATCCGTCGGAGATACAGGTAAGGTAATAAAACAATTACTCCAATTTATTCTTTTAAAGCACGAGCTGTCCATTTGAATCGATATTTATCATATTCGCAATCTCCCTACACAATAAACATTTTAAAAACTTTGAAGGATAATCCGACGTTCTCACTCCCATTTCTGCTAATTATAGTTTTAGATTTTTTAAAATTATTTTCCAGTTTTAGATGATTGTAAAATCGATTGTCACAACAAATGACAAATAATATTAAATTTTTATGTTGAATTCCATCCATCCAGCTAAATAAGTTTTCTCTCTCTCTCTCTTTCTCTCTCTCTCTCTCTCTTTCTTTCAGACACGCCCCCAGAATTCGTGGCTCGTTCAATTACAACCCAATGGGTGGGGCATGAGAACGACTCCGGGTTCTCCGGTTGGTGGAAAGTCTCGCTCACACGTTATGACCCCACCGAAATTCACCGGCAGCCAACAGGAAACTCGCGATTCGAATATTGTGGGTGGCTACAATCAGGATCACGTATATAAAAGGGGGTATTTTCAGCTGGAACTAACAGCAGTTATTTTCATCAGTGAATAAACAAACACATTCCCTCCGGCATGAGTCATTCACATCAGCTTTACAGCTCCCCACAATTGTTCGAAGACGGGGATTTCTATGCAGGGGTTACGCTCCAACTTTACGCAGCAGCTGACAGGAACGCCATACTTTCAACTCAGTCCATTGCAGAAAATTGTGACGGTGAGAAAGACTCATCGGATGGAGAGGACATTGAGATGTAAGTAATTACGTAATAATTTAATTTGTGATTCATTCTCGGGCTATATATATATATATATATACAGGGCGTCCCAAAAAATGTATACACACTTTAAATACTTATAAAGGCAGTGTTTATTAAAATACA
>JAJOZX010000065.1:2345000-2357450 GCA_023014485.1 Bathynomus jamesi | reverse complement strand
CGGATGAGTAGGTACAATATAAATTACGTCTAATTAAATCAACTATATTAAATCACGATGACAAAATTACTCACTAAATCATATGCCAATTCAAAATTATGTTAATGCCCAAACTTAATTAACTAACTCAACTGACTGACTGACTGATTGAATTGACTGATTAACTCTGGAAACGAGTCGCTTTTATATATTTTAGTTGTCCCTCTAGAATACTCTACAGAGAACAGGAACGCTCGAGAAAATTTTAGAATTCTATGATATTTTTAGCTTAATTACTAATATTAAATGGGTTAAAAATGACAAAATTAAAAATATTTTTAGGGTGTTACATATAAAAATATATATAATACAACAATACCATAACAATAGGTAAAATACCTAGATAAAAAACCTAGTGCATAATGTGTAACTGCAAAAAGACTTAGCGAGTATTGAGAAAAAAACCTTTTTTATGAATACGACGAAAGAGGGGGGTGTTGAGCAAATTCAGGACCTGATAGAGCAAAACCGAGTAAAAATTCGTGCTCAGCGCACCCAAATTACCTAGAAGTAAGTCAAATCTAATTCAATAGACAAAAATTTGAAATTTGTTCCCCAGTGTAATCCTTTAATTTTTAATTTTTAATTTTTATTTTTACTTCTCTGTTTATTGCATATATATATATATATAATTATAACGGGTGGGGCACGGGAATCAAGTGTTTTTTGAATAGCTAGTAATCGGCCATTAGGAATGGGAGGGGCGTGCGGTAGGTAGCATTCCATTCCTGGGTTCATAGCATTTAACTTTACTAACACTCACCTTTATCTTTCAGGTGCCATCATGGAGCAGTGGACGTTAGAACACCGCATGTTCGCGTATGATCATTTTGTTAGGAGTGGCGAGTCAGTGACAGCAGTTCAGCGTGCGTTTCGCGCAGATTCAACATTCATCGAAATGACTCTGTTCCCGCTCGTGACACATCTTACGTTGGGTTAACAATCTTCGAACAGGAGGCTCAATAATGAAAACAAAACCGAAGGGGCCGCAACGCACTGTGCGTACTCCAGAGAACGTTGAAAGGTCAGACAAGCGATGTTGCAAAGCCAGGCCGCTCTGCTCGGAGACATTCAGCTGCACTCGGAATCAGCAATCGTACTGTTAGACGGATTTTGCATGAAGAATTACATTTTCACCCATACAAGTTAGCGATGGTGCAGGAATTGAATGTAACGATTGCCCACAACGACTGAATTTTGCACAGGAAATGCTTGCACTTTATGAGCAGAATGAAAACATGATGGTGGTAATGAGTGATGAAGCCCATTTCCACCTTAATGGGGCCGTCAACAATCAAAACTGTCGGTATTGGGCTGCTGAAAATCCGCGACAACTCCATGAAAAACCGCTGCATAGCCCTAAGGTTACAGTTTGGTGCGCGGTGGAAAGTTTGGCGTCATCGGTCCCTATTTCTTCGAACAAAATGGGGTTACCGTTACCATAACATCTGGGCGTTACATTGAGATGGTGAACACCTTTTTCATCCCTGAGTTACGAAGAAGGCGTATTGCTCGTCGACATTTGTGGTTTCAGCAAGATGGGGCCACGCCACACACCGCCAGAGCGTCAATGGCTGTTCTTCGCCCCCTGTTTCCCAACCATCTCATTTCGAGATTTGGTGACATTGCATGGCCCCCTCGGTCCCCTGACTTGTCCACATGTGACTTCTTTCTATGGGGGTACCTCAAGTCACGTGTCTACGAGGACAAGCCCCGTACATTAGATGCATTGAAGGAAGCGATCCGTCAACAAATCATCCAAATCAACAGAGACCTGCTGGGAAGAGTGGAGGCCAATTTTCGTAAACGCCTTCAACAATGCGTCGACGGCCAAGGACATCATATGCCAGATATAATTTTCGGTACATGATTATTATGACATGAAATGCTATGTTCTTACGAATGTTGTTCTACCAATATATTTTCTTTACAAAAATAAATATCATTTTCCTGATTATTCCAAAAACACTTGGTTCCCGTGCCCCACCCTGTATATGTATATATATATATGTATGTATATGTATATATAGATATGTATGTATATATATATATGTGTGTGTGTATGTATGTATGTTATTTATTTTTCTTTTTTTTACTTTCTGTAACCTATATATAGGCTGTTACCCTTTTATGTACTTCAGTGTTCCTGAGGATGTCATTAGACGAAAGCGCTTGAGCACCATTTTGTGTTTCCTTTCCTTCGTGGTTTTATTCATCATATATATATATATATATATATATATATATATACACACATACATATCTACACACATACATATATATATATATATATATATAATAATATATATAATATTATATATATATATATATATATATATATATATATATTATATATATATATATATATATATGCAATAAACGGAGAAGTAAAAATAAAAATTAAAAATTAAGATTAGAGGATTAACAAAGAGGCATACAGATTTGTAAGGAAAAATATCGATTTTTAGCACAAGATCAAATGAATTAAAAATACAAATTTATACTGGAAATCTACCCGGGTTTTAACACTTTGCCTTTTAGAGTCAAGTTTCGATATATATAAAATAAAATGAAGATTAAAAGTTAATAAAGTAGCGTACAAGTTTACCAAAGATTTAGCGTCCTACCCTTTTTATCTAAATTTGTTTTGAAGGAATTCAAAACAACAGGATCGAGTTGAAAAAGACCTTTGCTTATGTTGAAGTTATTTGAAAGTTGGATAATGGCAGACTCAAGAATATTTCTATTGACAATGTTGCTAGAATGAAATAAAACTAAAGCATTATTCCAATCAATACAGTGGGATAACTCTGACAAATGGACAAAAAGAGCACTGGACAACTGTCCTGTTCTAACGGAATATTGATGCTGTTTTATACGTGTGTGCAAATCCTTTCCCGTCTGACGTATGTAAAAGGAATCACATTGTTTACACCCAATTTTATAGATAATGCCTGAATTATTGGTAGGGCTATTTTTTACTATGATATTTTTCACAATATTGTTATATGAAAATACTACATTAATATCCAAAAGTTTAAGTACATTAGCAATGCCTAAAAAGCCCGGGAAAAATGGAAGTACTAAAATATTTTTGACAAAGTACGATGTTATTATTGACACGATAGAAAGTTCGTTTTGCCTTGTTGAGACAAGATTCCATAAACGCAGATGGGTAACACAGATCACTTCCAATACCGTTGATTTTTTCCAATTCGGCATCGATGTATTCCGGACTGGCGATCCTAAGGGCGCGGAGAAACATTGATGAAAAAATGGCCTTCTTAGGGGGGTGTCATGTCCCGAGTAAAAGTGTACGTAGGACAAATTATTTGTTGTTTTCCGATAGATACTAAACTTAAAACCTGGGCTTTCCCTATGTACCCGCACATCCAAAAATGGGATTGAATTGTCTTGTTCCACTTCTAAAGTAAACTTAATGGAGGGGACTTGATCATTTAACTGAAGGAGGAAGTTATCCAGGTCACGATTCATGGGCCAGATACACAAAATACATCGATGCCGAATTGGAAAAAATCAACGGTATTGGAAGTGATCTGTGTTACCCATCTGCGTTTATGGAATCTTGTCTCAACAAGGCAAAACGAACTTTCTATCGTGTCAATAATAACACTCGTACTTTGTCAAAAAATATTTTAGTACTTCCATTTTGCCCGAGCTTTTTAGGCATTACTAATGTACTTAAACTTTTGGATATTAATGTAGTATTTTCATATAACAATATTGTGAAAAATATCATAGTAAAAAATAGCCCTACCAATAATTCAGGCATTATCTATAAAATTGGGTGTAAACAATGTGATTCCTTTTACTGTACATAGGTCAGACGGGAAAGGATTTGCACACGTATAAAACAGCATCAATATTCCGTTAGAACAGGACAGTTGTCCAGTGCTCTTTTGTCCATTTGTCAGAGTTATCCCACTGTATTGATTGGAATAATGCTTTAGTTTTATTTCATTCTAGCAACATTGTCAATAGAAATATTCTTGAGTCTGCCATTATCCAACTTTCAAATAACTTCAACATAAGCAAAGGTCTTTTTCAACTCGATCCTGTTGTTTTGAATTCCTTCAAAACAAATTTAGATAAAAAGGGTAGGACGCTAAATCTTTGGTAAACTTGTACGCTACTTTATTAACTTTTAATCTTCATTTTATTTTTATATATATCGAAACTTGACTCTAAAAGGCAAAGTGTTAAAACCCGGGTAGATTTCCAGTATAAATTTGTATTTTTAATTCATTTGATCTTGTGCTAAAAATCGATATTTTTCCTTACAAATTTGTATGCCTCTTTGTTAATCCTCTAATCTTTAATTTTTATTTTTATTTTTACTTCTCCGTTTATTGCATATATATATATATATATATATATATATATGTATGTGTGTAGATATGTATGTATGTATATATATATATATATGTTTGTGTGTATGTATGTTATTTATTTATTTATTTTTTCTTTCTGTAACCTATATATAGGCCGTAACCTTTTATGTACTTCAGTGTTCCTGAGGATGTCATTAGACGAAAGCGCTTGAGCACCTTTTTGTGTTTGCTTCCCTTCGTGGTGTTATTCATCATATATATAATATATATAATATAATATATATAATTACTCGGTTGAATGGTTTGTTCTGAGGGAAGCGTAGCTTAGCTAGGAATAGGAGGACGAAAAGATGGTACATGCTTATTAACAGACGTTTCGGTAAAGTTCAATTTCCATCATCAGTGCTAAAAAGTTTAAAAACAAATAGAAGTAAATAAGTATAATAAACAAAAACGAACAATAAATTAAAATGGCGCGATAATTAGCGAGAATTAATAGTATGTTACAATATACAGGGTGTACATAAAGTCAGGATCTATTTTTGTGAAGCACTTGGAAATTATATGGAATTCAATCATAAAATGATAAAGTGGTAACATTTATTAAATAATTAAGAGTAGGATTCGACGTGACGCCCATCAGTATCCCTGCACAGCTCAAATCGTTCCGCAGCATTTCTAAACACATTCTGGAGCATTTGCGGGGTTATGTTATCTTCAGCAGTTCGTATACGTGTACGTAAGTTTTCAAGACTCGTAATCTTCGTCTGATAGACGTGCGATTTGATAAAGCCCCATGCAAAGAAATCTAAAGGGGTTAAATCTGGTGATCTCGCTGGCCAAGGTTTGTTGCTTCCGCGTCCGATCCAGCGATTTGGAAAACGTCCATTTAGATAATCCTGAACAATTTTGGCATAGTGACAAGGAGCACCATCATGTTGATAGACGACGGTACTAACAATCCTATCCCCAATCACCTGAGGTTCAAGGAATTGCTGCAACATGTCCAGATAAATAAGCCCCGTAACTGTAGCTTCAGCAAAGAAAAAAGGACCATAAACCTTAGATTTTGTTAAACCCATCCAGACATTAACTTTAGGTGAGTCTCTTTCCCAATTTTGGACGAAATCATTCGGTCTTTCATCTGCCCAAATTCGACAGTTATGGCGATTTACTTTTCTACACGTATGGAAAGTGGCTTCATCACTAAAGAGAATGTTGTCCATTAAATTATCACTCCAGATTTGTTCTACGAGATCAGCACACACAGCACTTCGTCGAGGGAAATCTTCCTCATGTAAATCATGTAAAACCGGCAAGTGATAGAGTTTCTTCTGCAAATTAACTTTCAGAATTTTGTGCACAGATGACGTCGGGAGGCCGAGTCTGTGTGATGCAGCACGAACGGACGTACGTGGCTCCTCAGTGATAATTCCGCGTACTGCATTCACGGTAAGATCTGACATACACGGTCGTCCTGATCTTGCTTCATCATTTACAGATCCCGTTCGTTTAAATTTGTTCACCAATTTTCGTATTGTCTTGTCTGTTGGCCCCGGCTTATGAAATCTCCTTCTAAACTTCTCTCTGATGTCATTGTATTTCTTTCCCTCGATTCGCCAAATTACTATTGGCCACACGCTCTTCTGTATTCATTCTAAGGGCTTCTGAAAGAAAAATAGAAAAAATAATTATTTCACAAAAATAGATCCTGACTTTATGTACACCCTGTATATTAAATTAGAAGATTAAAAATGGAATGATATAAAGTATAAAAGAATGGACAATAAGTGAAATATAAAACGGTTAAAAGGTGAAACAGAATTGAGGGGGTTCTTACCAAATTGTTAACGTAATGAGAGACTATTGATATCCTCAGTCTCCAGCCAACCCTCAACGACTACAGTTCCGCTTTCAATTTAAACATTGGCAAATAAACTCTCAAACTCAAGAAAATCCACCATCACTCCGCCTGGCTCCATCTTTCTAATATGGAATTTTTTCAACAAGCAACCATTCCCAATCTTCTGTACAATTAGTCTCTCATTAGGTTAACAATTTGGTAAGAACCCCATCAATTCTGTTTCACATTTTAACCGTTTTATATTTCACTTATTGTCCATACTTTTATACTTTATATCATTTCATTTTTAATCTTCTAATTAAATATATATTGTAACATACTATTAATTCTCGCTAATTATCGCTAATTGTTGCACCATTTTAATTTATTGTTCCTTTTGTTTATTATACTTATTTACTTCTATTTGTTTTTAAACTTTTAGCACTGATGATGGAAATTGAACTTTTCCGAAACGTCTGTTAATAAACATGTACCATCTTTTCGTCCTCCTCTTCCTCGATATATATATATATATATATATATATATATATATATATATACAGGGCGTCCCAAAAAAATGCATACACACTTTAAATACTTATAAAGGCAGTGTTTATTAAAATACATTTCATTTTCAAAATGTAATAGAATCTACAGACATTATTTAATTGTTTTGTCAACGCCTGTTTTCAAACTGACGTCCGTTCTGGTCCAGGCACTGCTGATAACGCGAAGCAATGGAATCGTAAACATCACGAAACATTTCGTTTGGTATTTGTGCATTCTCGTTCAATGGCTGCTCTCAATTCAGCGACTGTTGCAGGTTTTATAGCGTAGACTTTGTCTTTTAAGTATCCCCATAAAAAAAGTCTAGTGGTGTGAGGTCTGGTGAACGCGGAGGTATTCTACGAAACCCCTTCGTCCAATCCACATCCACATCGTGCCAAGTACCACTCGCAATACTCCACTCTTCGGTCCGGATCATCTTCATTAATAGCATGGACTAATCTTGGAATGTAACTTTTCCATTGACAGCGCTTCAAAATGCGTTGGACAGACGATTCTGAAATTCCTACCTCACGACTCGCTTGCCGCACAGATTTTCTTGGACTTTGGTGATACGTTTCCAGTACTCTTTCTTGCTTTGTGGGCTTGTCGATGTCCGTGGTCTTCCGGAACGCTTCTTGTGGACATTCTGAACAGTTCCATCGGCTTCAAACTTATCTCTAATTCGAGTGATGGTAAGTCGCGTTGGTGGATCTGTTTGAAACTCCCTCCTAAACTGTCTTTGCACTTCAACTGCGTTTTCACACTTCTAGTAGCATTTTAGAATGAATTTCCTTTGTTCAAAGCTTAGTCTGACTGCCATTATTAATTCTAATGGGTTTAACTTGGAAAGAAAGAAACATCAATTGAGCTATCAGCTGTTAAAGTGTGTATACATTTTTTTGGGACGCCCTGTATATATATATATATATATTATATATATATATATATATATATATATATATATATCTAACTTTACCTTACAACCTTACAAAGGTTTCGCAAAGGTCAAGCTTGTTGCACCTCCTCTCGAGTTGGCCTGGTGAAGTAGTGAGTTGGATTCTTGTGCTCTCCACCTCACATAGCCAGGTACGCCCGGCTCATCGGGGATTGTTCTGAGCCAGGCGTCTAGTCTTCTTTTGAAGATGTCCACTGCAACTCCCTTCGTGTTTCTTAGGTCTTTGGGCAACTGATTAAACAGTTTTGGTCCTCTCACTACAAAACTATTTTCTTTCAGGGTTAAGGATGTTCCCTGTCTCGCCTTCAATTTGGGAATACGACATAGTCTACGTTTCTACCTTCCACCGTTGTTTGGGGAGTTATAGGGTACAGAGTAAGATTAGGGACTAGATTCTCCATTATTTTCCAAGTGTAAATAATGGTGTATCTCTCTCTTCTCCTTTCCAGTAAATATAGGTCAAGTTCGCGTAACCTTTCCCAGTAATTTAGTTCTTTGCACCCATTGATCTTGGCTGTGAAGCTTCTCTGGATCCCTTCCAGTTGTCTAAGGTCTTTTTTTTATATGGGGATGTTAAGACTGAGCAGTATTCCAATTTGGGTATGATCAGAGTTTTTAGTAGAGAAATCATTACATTCCTATCCCTTCGTTTAAAGGTTCTCAATATCTGTCCCGTTATTCTCTTTGCTCTGTTTACTGCTATCTTATTTTGTGTTTCAAATTTCGCATCCTCTGTCATTACAACCCCTAAATCTTTTGCTCTGGAATTTCTCTGAATTTCCTGTCCATTTGGGGTATAATATTCCATGGATTTTAGGTCTTTTCTTTTTCCGTACCGTAATAGCTGAAATTTCTCGGTGTTAAACTTCATATTGTTGTCTTCCGTCCACTTGTAGATTCTGTTTATGTCGGTATGTAGAGATCCTATGTCTTCTGGGTTTCTTATTTTTCTACTGATCTTTGTGTCATCCGCAATGGATGTTACTGTGCTGTCTCTGGTAGCATCCTCATCTATGTCAGTTAGCATGATTATGAAGAGTAGTGGAGCTAATACTGTTCCTTGTGGTACTGAGCTGAGGACCTCTGATTCTGATGAAGATACTCCTTGTACTGTAACAACTTGCCGCCGCTCACTAAGGAAATTATATATCCATTTCCTTACTTTTCCTGTTATTCCCATATATTTCAGTTCATGTATTATGATTCCGTGGTCACACTTGTCGAACGCTTTAGCAAAGTCTGTGTATGGTACATCATAGTTTTCATTACTTTCAAGTGCATCAATAATGTTGTTGTAGTGTTCCATTAGTTGTGATAGGCATGATCTGCCTGACCGAAACCCGTGTTGGTTATCATTGAATTTTTTCTGAGTTTCCAAAAAGTCATAGACTTTCTGTCTAACTATTCTTTCAAATATTTTAGTGAGATGAGATGTGAGCGACACTGGCCTACAGTTTTTGGCCTCGGATCGATCTCCTCCTTTATATATTGGGACTATGTTTGCGCTCTTCAGGATGCCCGGTATTTCTCCCGAGTCTAGTGATCGTCTCTATATCCAATATAGGTGCTCAGCGATTGCATTCTTGCAGTTTTTGATCAGTGTGACATTCCATTTATCCGGTCCTGCCGCTGAGTGTGTTTTTAGTTTCCCTATGGCTTGGGTTATATCATCCGTCGTAAAGTCGAAATCCGTTATACTTTCCCCTTGTGGTTCTTCAAAGAACGCGTTTCAATCGCATATCAATTTGTCAGTTTTTGGGATACTGAAAGATGATTCGTACTGAGCTCTTAATATTTCAGATACTTCTGTTAGATCATCAGATAAAGCACTGTTCTCATTTTTTAAAGGTCCGATAGTCGCATGGTTTTTCGACTTTCTTTTTGCGAAATTATAGAAGTACTTTGAGTTAGCCTTTATCGCTTCTACAGCATCGTCTTCTTCTTTTTCTGTCTGCTTCTCGATTAGTTCCTGTATGACGACATCGATACTTTGCAGTTTATCATTTAATATTTTTCTGATGTTGTTATCTTTACAATTACTTAATTTTGCAGTCACTCTTTTTCTCTTTTGAAACAATGCCCTCTTTTGTCTCTCGAACCTGCTTCTCTTTCCTCTCTGTTGTATCTTTGGGACATGTTTTTCCACAATTTCTAACGTCTTCTCCTCTAAAGTCATTAGCATCTCCTCCGTTGTCTTGGCCTCGAAAATGGTTTTCCAATCTATTATTTCCATGCTGGATGTCACATCTTCCCAGTTTATAGCTTTAGAGTGAAAATTAAAAATTTCGAATTTGCTTCTTTCTGTTGTGCGTGTTCTTTCCTTTCCTGTTGCTTTTATATTAGTTGTTATTTCAATGATGTTGTGGTCCGATATCATTATTGGGGATATTTCTACCTTATCATTTAGATTACTGTTATTTGTGAATACCAAATCTAGGCAGTTGTTTTTTGTGTTTTCTGTTATTTCTTGCGTTAACATAAATTCATCAGCTGGAGCTAGTAGCATTTTTACCTGCTCCTGGTCTTCTCGTGTGCCCTCCTTGTCCTGGTGTATATATATATTTTTTCCTATCCTTTTATATTTCATGAATGGGAAATTAAAATCACCACAGAGAAAAATATTTGGGGTTGGAGAGTGTAGATCTTGTACCCAGTTTCTTACCTCTGTAATGGAATCTGAAAATTTTGAGGTTGGCGTGTTTGGGGGTCTGTACATTACAATTAGTACAATATTTAGTTTTTCAATTTTTGCTGCTACACATTCTACGTAGCTGTTTGAGGTACTTATAGCCATTTCTGCTATGTGCCTTTCGTGTGTGTAAATAGCAGATCCTCCTTCACGTCTTTCTGTTCTATCGGCTCGGAGGATGTTATTGTTGTCAATTTGTATTTCTTTTGTGTCAATACAGGACTCACAATTTTCACAGTTCGCCTGGCAGTCCTTTAGAGGAGTTTCCGTGAGGCATGCAAAGTCTGCTCCAGCTTCTTGCATGAGTCCTTTCAGGTATACAACTTTGTTCGTGGAATGGTTTGATTTAAGGCCCTGTATGTTGGCTAGTATTATTTTTATTTTTTCTCTTTCGTTTTCGCATACAGGTGTTTCCGATTTGTTTTCCAATGGGGGTGCTGGTTTCGTTGCCTTTTGGTCCTCCGAGAATTTACCTCTTTTTATCTTTGTCGGTACCTGTTGTCCCAATAACGCATGAAGTGCCTTTGTTCGTACCTTCTGTCCAGCTCTCGGATTCCTATATTTGTCAGCTGATTTTGTAATTGTTGGATAGTATTTAGCAGCTGAAATGGGTTGGCTGCGTCTAAAAAATTGGCACTCTTCTTTGATGTTCGTTTTTTCTGTTCACTCGTTGCGTTCCTTTGAGGGTGGTGGACCTCAGAGCTGGGCACTTGCGGTTTTTTTTGCGGTACTGCGGTACTGCGGTACTACCGTGTTGGTCGGTACCGCGGAAAGTACCGCGGGAAATTTGAATGCGGTAGCGGTACTGCTGTACTTTCAGCGATCCTTTGCGGTACTGCGTTATGCGGTACCGGTTTGGTAGTGCGGTAGTAGTACCGCAGTACCGCAGTACCGCAAAAAACTAAAAAAAAACCGCAAGTGCCCAGCTCTGGTGGTGGTGTCGGCATTTTTTCCATATTTGCAACTCCCATATCTTGCATAAGTGTTGCAGACCGTAAGATGGTGGAACATGCATTTCTTATCAAATTTGCAGTATCCACTTGTGTAATGCGTTTTGCATAATGTGAGATGTGCATATATGCATTGCCCATCCCGATATCTGCAGTTCCCTTTCGCGTAGTATTTATATACGATATTTTCTACTGTTCTACTTCTTTTCTTATTACTTTCAAGTTCTTTATTTTGGCATTATCATTATTTTTCTTGGGCTGTTTATATTCTACGTTTGTAGTTATTATCTTTTTATCATTTTGCTCGTTGGACTGTTTGACTACTTCGCAACTTTTACTTATTTCTTTCCTTTCATCTGTCTTCCTTCCGTATTATATTGTTTATATTGTTATTCGTTATTAAAGTGTTGTTCGTTATTATGCTGCTATTCGTTATTTCTTCTTCTCTCTCATCCGCCCGGTTTTTCGTTGGTACCATTTCTGACCCATGTGTCTCCATTATTTCATTCTTTTTTGTAACTTTCGAGTCCGCTATCTCCATTTCTTTAAAGACCGCGAAAGAATTTACGGTCTGTGTACATGAGTAGTATAGCCGCAAAAGGGGAGAGTGCAAGAATGTTGCAAGTTATTATGTAATGTTGCAATGTCGCAAAGGGGGTGTGGGGTTGTCGCAAAGGGGGTGGGGGTTGTCGCAAAGGGGGTGGGGGGTGTTGCAAAAAAAAGAAAAAAAAGAAAAAAATACCCCAAAGGGCCCTTTGTTGCCAACCGGGGTTGCAAGGGGCATGCAACTTGGAGGCGGAGTTCTCCCCCAAGCTATTCCCCCCAAAGGGCCAGAAAGGAGAGAAAAGAGGAGAGAAAGGAGGAGAGATGTTCACCTGGCAGGAGCCAAGAGCATATTAAGACTTCAGCCGAGTAGGCGTTGTTTTATAGGCTCCTAATCAGCCAGTTGTCTGAGCCAAGGGGGGAGGGGTACACCTGAAGGAGAGAGAGAGAGAGTAGTTGCCTTTGATTGCAAGGCATGCAACTTGGAGGCGGAGTTCTCCCCCAAGTTATTTTCGTTTACCTAACCTAAG
>JAJOZX010000065.1:2327500-2342500 GCA_023014485.1 Bathynomus jamesi | reverse complement strand
ATATATATATATATATATATAATAAACGAAAAACAACTCGTGCACACACACACACACACACACACACACACATCCCGGAAACCAATGCATTTTTCATCTCTCCGTGGAGCAGAAAAAATATTACGCGCTTTTCACCTTAAAGTGAATTAAAGCAATTTTACGAAAAAGAATATGAATTTCAGAAATAAGTTAACATTTATACAAGGTTAGAAGCTTTATCAACTCCTAATTTATTTCTCAATGATAACCTATATTTTTAATATAATTAATTAATTTTCTTTTTATCATAACTCAGCCGAGCAACGATGTTAAGCAACGTTGGAATCCAAAGGATACTTCCCTTACACTTTCCTCACCAGCGAGACTTTAAACTACGTAGGCCCACCACCCACCAAACATTATTTTGACTGTATGGATGAACGTGAAGACTTTGATCGATACTACGACAGTTTTAATGAAAGTAACCCTTATAATATAGCTGATGAATGTGAGCGTTATTGCGTGAATGATGGCGCGTGCTTAGAGTATGTTTCCATGCCTTTAGAAGAATGTACATAACCCGTTTCAAATGCGATCCACTGCAAGTCGCAACCACCATCGCATCATTATGTTTTACGGTGTTCAAGAATAACTTCATGCCTAAAGACACCTTAGCCATTATTCACCGAAACAACCCCCGCAGTTACGGACACAAGGCTCTTTACTAATAAAATAAATGTATATCTTGATAAATTTAATGTTAATGAAGTCGCCTTGGCAATTTCCAGTTCCGAGAAAAAGACTCTCAAAGCCATTTCTCTCTTTGTGCATATATATATTAAAAATGTTAATTGTTCTAAGACTATTTATAAAAGAAAATGGGATTTTGGCACAACTTGCATAATTATGTATTCTACAACTTGCTTATTGTAATTTTAAATATGTTATGAACGTTATACGCGTCACTATTAAATGTCATTTATATTTTTTTTTTACTTTCGATTTGATTTTGGATTATGTGTTTCAGCTTTGTAATTTTAATTTTTATTATTGAACAGTTTTAATTTTGTACTTTAGATCTAGCTATCCACGTTTATATATTTTTGTCATTTATACATTTTTATCAGGCATTGAAATGCGATAGAGTCCCCCGAAACAGCGGATGCTGCCAAATATAATAACTTTTCTGCGCTACGTCATCGTCTTTATCCTAAATATAAAGTTTAATACAGTTCTTAGTACCTCTGTCATTCAATTATTAATCTTATATGTTATAATGTTTCAGAACATTCATATGAACCCTTTCCAGATAGAATCCTAGTCCAAACGTATTTGGTTTTAGAATTTATAAATCTTAAAAAGATGTAGGAAAACAAGAAACACAAAGGAGAAAATGAATTCCTAACTGATGCATTTACATGCTCAAATATATGTAATAATAATAATAATAATAATAATATCGCTAACAATAGACATATACTATTCAAGTACTGTCATCAAATGAATTAGCCACAGCCTACTAAGGGCCTACCTACCAAAGCCCCACCAAAGGCGTCTCACAAAGTGTGTGGAACTACATTTGCATGCAAGTTAGAGGTCTTAGTGACAGAATGGGTTATCTGGCAAACTTTTTTCCTGAAACTGTACTGTGCATGTTTAAAACTAACATTTATTTCAGAAGTTTTGCGCAATGATTCCTCATTTCATGAAAGTAATATAAGTTACTCATTACTAAAACACTTGGTTTTGAATAATAAATATTACACCTTTTGGTTTAAAGAGAAAATATTTGTGAACAAAAAGGGTTAAGAACTACATGTTTAAGTTTAAACGTTATTGTAACCCCTCCTGGAAATCTCTTCAGAGATAATTATGTGACTCTTACATGGTAAATTGGTGTCAGTTGTTACTCCAATGAATTTTTTTTAACTTCTATTATGATAATAGACTTAACAATTCAGTTAATCCATATATATATATATATATATATATATATATATATATATATATATATATATATATATATATATAATTTATGAAACAAAACTTTTAGTATTTCTTATATAATTTAAATTGCTGACAATTAGAAAAAAGAAAGAAATCAATAGTTTAACCATAAACTAAATAAAATAAACATTTAACTTGACTTTGTGCATATAACTAAACAAATATTAAAAATAAAAACCCTTCAATGTACAGTACAGCACTGAATAGAAAAATAAGCGAACCTACAAAATATGATCTTGATACAACATTAAATTTGGTTAATATTCGTCTTTTAACCCTCTCACGTGCGGCTAAATCAGTACGATATATTGAATTGCCATTAAAAACTGACTAAGAAAATATATATCTTATGTTGTGCAAATTTGTTGAAATGTACTTTTTTAATAAAATATATTTCCTGTTTTGGCTATAATGTACTTTTTTCATAAAATATTTTTCCTGGTTGGGCTATTTTTCACTACTCTGCGATTTAATTAGCTGGTGGGGTTTTGTTCTGGCTATTTTTTCAAATTGGATTCAGTTTAGTGGTGTTTGTGATAGAATTATGACGTGCCACTCGTGTGATTTTGACCTGAGTCGTCATGTGTCCTAGATGAAGACAAAGGATTGGATGTTTTTATCAATTACGGCGTTATTCTCTCATCCTTAACTTGTCCGAAATGTGACAGTGAGTGCCTAACACGAAAAGATCAGAAGATATTTAGGTGAAATAACCAATATCAGCCTGTTAGGTTAATTGAATGTACGGCTAGGTTAATTGAATGCCTGGTTAGGTCAACTATACACCCTTGATGAGCCAATAAAACATGTTTAGGGCCTACATTTCTAAGTTTAAACATTATAACTGAATGCTCAGAGTGTGAAAAAGTCACATATATATATATATATATGTGGGAAGGGTTCACGTTCCTTAGTACTTTAGATCTAGCTATCCATGTTTATATATTTTTGCCATTTATACATTTTTATCAGGCATTGAAATGCGATAATTATGCAGTTAGTACAGATAAACTAGCAGTAACCACCATTTTCAGTACAAAACCTTAAATTTAAGTAGCGTATTACTTCCCTTAATACAAGTGTACAGTACTTAGCTATATACAATAATGAATTCCTGAGTTTTTAAGCATGTGAATTATTGGCTATAAGTTCATATTCTTTTTTAATATGTTGTTTTATGTAAATTCGTATGTAAACTTATATACAGCTAATAACTCTTATGTTTAGACACTGACTCAGGAATTTATTATTGTACTCAGGCTTTAAGTCTGATTGTCTTCAACACTCCATGGCCTCACAGCCATAAATTGACAATTTATTATTCAGCTTGATACAGGTCTGTAGTTACTTAGGCTTTTTTTAAATACTCCTCAATTTTAGATAAACAATCATTTGATAACTTGTACTGTCTCCCCATTTTCTCAGCAACTGTAGGTGGTTCAATTGAACACAAAACATGTTGGAATGGAATCCAGCAAACGTCCTCTTGTTCAGGCCATTTAAAAGGATTCTTTTTCATGAAATTTACTAATAGATCCTTCTCAGTATCACACACTTAAACTATGTTTCCAACAAACCAGTCACCTTCATAGAAACAGGCCACATATGTACCAGGTTTATATTGGTAAGCCACATTTTCTTGTGTAACATTGAGGAAGGAAAGTTGTACGTTAAAGAAATTTTCATCACTAGAAATTTTGTACAGTTTAATGCCTGTTGATGAAGGTCTAAATCAGTGATATGAACGGGTTCCTGGGATTGTCTTAATTAAGGAATACCTTTTTTCTAACTCAAATAAATTAGCATTTTTCCTCAATTTTAGCTGAATCAATGTACAGAAATTGTATACCATTAATATTAGATTTGCACCAATCGAACATCTCTTTTGCATTGGTGATGTGACCTTTACTTGACCAAGACCAAAAATTAATTACTTTAGATGTCACAAATACAATTTTAAGGTATGTATATAGTATAAGGGTTTTATCAGCTATCATGTATTTGTTTTGAAGTTGTAGCAAAGTTTGTTTTAACCCAGCTATTTTTATTTTTCTTGCTCTACTTTGTCCCACAACAACAACCTTAAGGGTTTCAAATGTTCAATCAAGAGTTAAAGTTACATTTGCAGTTTTAAAACAGGTTTGTAATGGGCTTTTATTGATAAATGATGAAATAGAGAAATCTTCATTTCCTTGTCGGTTCCTTATTCTTTACACTCAAGGCCTATCCTAACTAAAAACATTGTAAATTTTTAATTCAACCTGCGTCACAGGTTGAATAAAAAAAAAAATTTATTACAGTAATTTAACTTGCTCAACATCATAAAATTAAACTCAGAACTTTAACACTAACAACAATTATGGAAGATTTCAACAAAAGGGCAAAAACCCAGACTAAAAAGCAAAAACACAGACCTTGGGGACTATGGCACCATCTCAAAACTACAAAATATGATCTTGATACAACATTAAATTCGGTTAATATTCGTCTTTTAACCCTCTCACGCGCGGCTAAATCAGTACAATATATTGAATTGCCATTGAAAACTGACTAAGAAAATATATATCTTATGTTGTGCAAATTTGTTGAAATGTACTTTTTTTAATAAAATATATTTCCTGTTTTGGCTATAATGTACTTTTTTCATAAAATATTTTTCCTGGTTGGGCTATTTTTCACTACTCTGCGATTTAATTAGCTGGTTGGGTTTTGTTCTGGCTATTTTTTCAAATTGGATTCAGTTTAGTGGTGTTTGTGATAGAATTATGACGTGCCACTCGTGTGATTTTGACCTGAGTCGTCATGTGTCCTAGATGAAGACAAAGGATTGGATGTTTTTATCAATTACGGCGTTATTCTCTCATCCTTAACTTGTCCGAAATGTGACAGTGAGTGCCTAACACGAAAAGATCAGAAGATATTTAGGTGAAATAACCAATATCAGCCTGTTAGGTTAATTGAATGTACGGCTAGGTTAATTGAATGCCTGGTTAGGTCAACTATACACCCTTGATGAGCCAATAAAACATGTTTAGGGCCTACATTTCTAAGTTTAAACGTTATAACTGAATGCTCAGAGTGTGAAAAAGTAATATATATATATATATATATATATATATATATATGTGGGAAGGGTTCACGTTCCTCTTCACCACACCATTGCCTGCTCCAACAAAACATCATTACCAAATATCTCTTTCGGGCATTATTTTATCTAGTTTATTCTTAAAAGTCTCCAAAGTACGGGAACTCACAACATCTTCATCTGAGCTATTCCAGAATTTTACTATTCTGTTTGAAAACTATGTTGTACTAACTACGATTTACATCTTTGTTGAAAAAGCTTAACGCCAGTGTCTCTTGTCCTATTATTGCGATCTTTTGTAAAAGTTTCCGCATTAGGTTCAATCTAACATTATCCTTATTTCTAATTTCAATACAGTGAGTTGTAGGCTTAAGAGCATGATTCACATTGGCACCCAAATCTCGCTCCTTCTTTTCTTCATTTATCCAACTTCCAACCAAGTTATACTCAAATTCTGGATTGTTATGATCAGGGTTGTTTGGCTTAAACCATTTGGTTTAAACCATGGTTTAAGTCATTTTAAAAAAAAAAAAAAGCCATTGGCTTTTATAAAAACCATTGGTATTTGGCTTTTTTAAAAAAAAAAGGTTTTTACCAGCCTTGCCACGACCAACATGCATAACTTTACACTTTTCCACATTAATTTTCGTCACCCATCTATCTGCCCAAGCATCTACTTCATCAATAGCCTTTTGCTTTCTCATACATCTGTTAAAGATCTTACGTTTTGGCCCAATTTTTGTATCATCTGAAAATAATGAGGTTTTACTATTTAGATCCACATTCCAAGTCACTAATATAACAATAAAAAGTAGAGATCCAAGTACTGGCTATCTTCAACTTAATATGTAAGAGCAAATTGGCTACTCTCTCAACTATTAGCTCTTTCATAGCCCTCTGGGGCCAGCACAGAGCTCTCATGTCACATATATATATAGTATATATATATACATATATATATATATATATATATATATATATATATTACTTTTTCACACTCTGAGCATTCAGTTATAACGTTTAAACTTAGAAATGTAGGCCCTAAACATGTTTTATTGGCTCATCAAGGTGTATAGTTGACCTAACCAGCATTCAATTAACCTAGCCGTACATTCAATTAACCTAACAGGCTGATATTGGTTATTTCACCTAAATATCTTCTGATCTTTTCGGTTAGGCACTCACTGTCACATTTCGGACAAGTTAAGGATGAGAGAATAACGCCGTAATTGATAAAAACATCCAATCCTTTGTCTTCATCTAGGACACATGACGACTCAGGTCAAAATCACACGAGTGGCACGTCATAATTCTATCACAAACACCACTAAACTGAATCCAATTTGAAAAATAGCCAGAACAAAGCCCAACCAGCTAATTAAATCGCAGGTAGTGAAAAATAGCCCAACCAGGAAAATATTTTATATAAAAAGTACATTATGCCAAAACAGGAAATATTTTATTAAAAAAAGTACATTTCAACAAATTTGCACAACATAAGATATATTTTCTTAGTCAGTTTTCAATGGCAATTCAATATATTGTACTGATTTAGCCGCGCGTGAGAGGGTTAAAAGACGAATATTAACCGAATTTAATGTGTATCAAGATCATATTTTGTAATTTTGAGATGGTGCCATAGTCCCGAAGGTCGTGTTTTTTGCTTTTTAGTCTGGGTTTTTGCCCTTTTGTTGAAATCTTCCATAATTGTTGTTAGTGTTAAAGTTCTGAGTTTAATTTTATGATGTTGAGCAAGTTAAATTACTGTAATAATTTTTTTTTTATTCAACCTGTGACGCAGGTTGAATTAAAAATTTACAATGTTTTTAGTTAGGATAGGCCTTGAGTGTAAAGAATAAGGAACCGACAAGGAAATGAAGATTTCTCTATTTCATCATTTATCAATAAAAGCCCATTACAAACCTGTTTTAAAACTGCAAATGTAACTTTAACTCTTGATTGAACATTTGAACCCTTAAGGTTGTTGTTGTGGGACAAAGTAGAGCAAGAAAAATAAAAATAGCTGGGTTAAAACAAACTTTGCTACAACTTCAAAACAAATACATGATAGCTGATAAAACCCTTATACTATATACATACCTTAAAATTGTATTTGTCACATCTAAAGTAATTAATTTTTGGTCTTGGTCAAGTAAAGGTCACATCACCAATGCAAAAGAGATGTTCGATTGGTGCAAATCTATATTAATGGTATACAATTTCTGTACATTGATTCAGCTAAAATTGTGGAAAAATGCTAATTTATTTGAGTTAGAAAAAAGGTATTCCTTAATTAAGACAATCCCAGGAACCCGTTCATATCACTGATTTAGACCTTCATCAACAGGCATTAAACTACAAAATTTCTAGTGATGAAAATTTCTTTAACGTACAACTTTCCTTCCTCAATGTTACACAAGAAAATGTGGCTTACCAATATAAACCTGGTACATATGTGGCCTGTTTCTATGAGGGTGACTGGTTTGTTTGAAACATAGTTTAAGTGTGTGATACTGAGAAGGATCTATTAGTAAATTTCATGAAAAAGAATCCTTTTAAATGGCCTGAACAAGAGGACGTTTGCTGGATTCCATTCCAACATGTTTTGTGTTCAATTGAACCACCTACAGTTGCTGAGAAAATGGGGAGACAGTACAAGTTATCAAATGGTTGTTTATCTAAAATTGAGGAGTATTTAAAAAAAGCCTAAGTAACTACAGACCTGTATCAAGCTGAATAATAAATTGTCAATTTATGGCTGTGAGGCCATGGAGTGTTGAAGACAATCAGACTTAAAGCCTGAGTACAATAATAAATTCCTGAGTCAGTGTCTAAACATAAGAGTTATTAGCTGTACATAAGTTTACATACGAATTTACATAAAACAACACATATTAAAAAAGAATATGAACTTATAGCCAATAATTCACATGCTTAAAAACTCAGGAATTCATTATTGTATATAGCTAAGTACTGTTCACTTGTATTAAGGGAAGTAATACGCTACTTAAATTTAAGGTTTTGTACTGAAAATGGTGGTTACTGCTAGTTTATCTGTACTAACTGCATAATTATCGCATTTCAATGCCTGATAAAAATGTATAAATGACAAAAATATATAAACGTGGATAGCTAGATCTAAAGTACTGAGGAACGTGAACCCTTCCCACGTGTATATATATATATATGTGACTTTTTCACACACTGAGCATTCAGTTATAATGTTTAAACTTAGAAATGTAGGCCCTAAACATGTTTTATTGGCTCATCAAGGGTGTATAGTTGACCTAACCAGGCATTCAATTAACCTAGCCGTACATTCAATTAACCTAACAGGCTGATATTGGTTATTTCACCTAAATATCTTCTGATCTTTTCGTGTTAGGCACTCACTGTCACATTTCGGACAAGTTAAGGATGAGAGAATAACGCCGTAATTGATAAAAACATCCAATCCTTTGTCTTCATCTAGGACACATGACGACTCAGGTCAAAATCACACGAGTGGCACGTCATAATTCTATCACAAACACCACTAAACTGAATCCAATTTGAAAAAATAGCCAGAACAAAACCCCACCAGCTAATTAAATCGCAGAGTAGTGAAAAATAGCACAACCAGGAAAAATATTTTATGAAAAAAGTACATTATAGCCAAAACAGGAAATATATTTTATTAAAAAAAGTACATTTCAACAAATTTGCACAACATAAGATATATATTTTCTTAGTCAGTTTTCAATGGCAATTCAATATATTGTACTGATTTAGCCGCGCGTGAGAGGGTTAAAAGACGAATATTAACCGAATTTAATGTTGTATCAAGATCATATTTTGTAGTTTTGAGATGGTGCCATAGTCCCAAGGTCTGTGTTTTTGCTTTTTAGTCTGGGTTTTTGCCCTTTTGTTGAAATCTTCCATAATTGTTGTTAGTGTTAAAGTTCTGAGTTTAATTTTATGATGTTGAGCAAGTTAAATTACTGTAATAATTTTTTTTTTTATTCAACCTGTGACGCAGGTTGAATTAAAAATTTACAATGTTTTTAGTTAGGATAGGCCTTGAGTGTAAAGAATAAGGAACCGACAAGGAAATGAAGATTTCTCTATTTCATCATTTATCAATAAAAGCCCATTACAAACCTGTTTTAAAACTGCAAATGTAACTTTAACTCTTGATTGAACATTTGAAACCCTTAAGGTGTTGTTGTGGGACAAAGTAGAGCAAGAAAAATAAAAATAGCTGGGTTAAAACAAACTTTGCTACAACTTCAAAACAAATACATGATAGCTGATAAAACCCTTATACTATATACATACCTTAAAATTGTATTTGTCACATCTAAAGTAATTAATTTTTGGTCTTGGTCAAGTAAAGGTCACATCACCAATGCAAAAGAGATGTTCGATTGGTGCAAATCTAATATTAATGGTATACAATTTCTGTACATTGATTCAGCTAAAATTGTGGAAAAATGCTAATTTATTTGAGTTAGAAAAAAGGTATTCCTTAATTAAGACAATCCCAGGAACCCGTTCATATCACTGATTTAGACCTTCATCAACAGGCATTAAACTGTACAAAATTTCTAGTGATGAAAATTTCTTTAACGTACAACTTTCCTTCCTCAATGTTACACAAGAAAATGTGGCTTACCAATATAAACCTGGTACATATGTGGCCTGTTTCTATGAAGGTGACTGGTTTGTTGGAAACATAGTTTAAGTGTGTGATACTGAGAAGGATCTATTAGTAAATTTCATGAAAAAGAATCCTTTTAAATGGCCTGAACAAGAGGACGTTTGCTGGATTCCATTCCAACATGTTTTGTGTTCAATTGAACCAGCTACAGTTGCTGAGAAAATGGGGAGACAGTACAAGTTATCAAATGGTTGTTTATCTAAAATTGAGGAGTATTTAAAAAAAGCCTAAGTAACTACAGACCTGTATCAAGCTGAATAATAAATTGTCAATTTATGGCTGTGAGGCCATGGAGTGTTGAAGACAATCAGACTTAAAGCCTGAGTACAATAATAAATTCCTGAGTCAGTGTCTAAACATAAGGGTTATTAGCTGTATATAAGTTTACATACGAATTTACATAAAACAACACATATTAAAAAAGAATATGAACTTATAGCCAATAATTCACATGCTTAAAAACTCAGGAATTCATTATTGTATATAGCTAAGTACTGTACACTTGTATTAAGGGAAGTAATACGCTACTTAAATTTAAGGTTTTGTACTGAAAATGGTGGTTACTGCTAGTTTATCTGTACTAACTGCATAATTATCGCATTTCAATGCCTGATAAAAATGTATAAATGACAAAAATATATAAAGGTGGATAGCTAGATCTAAAGTACTGAGGAACGTGAACCCTTCCCACATATATATATATATATATATATATATATGTGACTTTTTCACACTCTGAGCATTCAGTTATAATGTTTAAACTTAGAAATGTAGGCCCTAAACATGTTTATTGCTCATCAGGGTGTATAGTTGACCTAACCAGGCATTCAATTAACCTAGCCGTACATTCAATTAACCTAACAGGCTGATATTGTTATTTCACCTAAATATCTTCTGATCTTTTCGTGTTAGGCACTCACTGTCACATTTCGGACAAGTTAAGGATGAGAGAATAACGCCGTAATTGATAAAAACATCCAATCCTTTGTCTTCATCTCGGACACATGACGACTCAGGTCAAAATCACACGAGTGGCACGTCATAATTCTATCACAAACACCACTAAACTGAATCCAATTTGAAAAAATAGCCAGAACAAAACCCCACCAGCTAATTAAATCGCAGAGTAGTGAAAAATAGCCCAACCAGGAAAAATATTTTATGAAAAAAGTACATTATAGCCAAAACAGGAAATATATTTTATTAAAAAAAGTACATTTCAACAAATTTGCAAAACATAAGATATATATTTTCTTAGTCAGTTTTTAATGGCAATTCAATACATCGTACTGATTTAGCCGCGCGTGAGAGGGTTAAAAGACGAATATTAACCAAATTTAATGTTGTATCAAGATCATATTTTGTAGGTTCGCTTATTTTTCTATTCAGTGCTGTACTGTACATTGATGGGTACTGTACATTGATGGGTTCGCAATCATCTGACAATCGACGGCGTAACTGTGGCCGGAAAACAATTCTCGACAATAGGGGCCGCCGCCATGTTTCTCGTCTAGTAACTGCAAATCGTTTTCAAACCAGAGAACAATTGCCCCAAGAAACCAACGAGGTTAGCCAGCGACCAATTTCCGAACGGACATTGCGACGAGAACTGCATGCGATGGACATCTGGAGCTGGGTACCACGGAAGAGGCCGCTGTTAACAGCAAGTCACAAATTGGCACGTTATAAATGGGCTCAGAGGCACAAAAACTGGACTGCGGCAGATTGGAAACGTGTAATTTGGTCCGATGAGTCCCGTTTTTGTTTGTTCTCCAATGATGGGAGGCGACGAGTACATCGCAGGTCCAATGAAGCCTTTAATCCTGAATGCGTCGAAGGTGTTGTTCAGGCTGGAAACAGAAAGTGAAGCGCAGGACTCTGGCGGAACTTCGGGACCGGCTGATGAACGAGTGGCAGCAAATCGATGTTCAGTACATGCACAACCTCGTAGAGTCTCTGCCTCGCCGGATTCGTGCGGTTATCAAGGCCAGAGGCGCCGTCATACGTTATTAGGTACATTCTGAGAGGGGTGACTAATTTTTTGTCCGGTGTGCTTATATATATATTTGGATTAACTGAATGGTTAAGTCTATTATCATAATAGAAGTTAAAAAAATTCATTGGAGTAACAACTGACACCAATTTACCATGTAAGAGTCACATAATTATCTCTGAAGAGATTTCCAGGAGGGGTTACAATAACGTTTAAACTTAAACATGTAGTTCTTAACCCTTTTTGTTCACAAATATTTTCTCTTTAAACCAAAAGGTGTAATATTTATTATTCAAAACCAAGTGTTTTAGTAATGAGTAACTTATATTACTTTCATGAAATGAGGAATCATTGCGCAAAACTTCTGAAATAAATGTTAGTTTTAAACATGCACAGTACAGTTTCAGGAAAAAAGTTTGCCAGATAACCCATTCTGTCACTAAGACCTCTAACTTGCATGCAAATGTAGTTCCACACACTTTGTGAGACGCCTTTGGTGGGGCTTTGGTTGGTAGGCCCTTAGTAGGCTGTGGCTAATTCATTTGATGACAGTACTTGAATAGTATATATGTCTATTTTTAGCGATATTATTATTATTATTATTATTATTACATATATTTGAGCATGTAAATGCATCAGTTAGGAATTCATTTTCTCCTTTGTGTTTCTTGTTTTCCTACATCATTTTAAGATTTATAAATTCTAAAACCAAATACGTTTGGACTAGGATTCTATCTGAAGGGTTCATATGAATGTTCTGAAACATTATAACATATAAGATTAATAATTGAATGAAAGAGGTACTAAGAACTGTATTAAACTTTATATTTAGGATAAAGACGATGACGTAGCGCAGAAAAGTTATTATATTTGGCATCATCCGCTGTTTCGGGGGACTCTATCGCATTTCAATGCCTGATAAAAATGTATAAATAACAAAAATATATAAACGTGGATAGCTAGATCTAAAGTACAAAATTAAAACTGTTCAATAATAAAAATAAAAATTACAAAGCTGAAACACATAATCCAAAATCAAATCGAAAGTAAAAAAAAAATATAAATGACATTTAATAGTGATGCGTATAACGTTCATAACATATTTAAAATTACAATAAGCAAGTTGTAGAATACATAATTATGCAAGTTGTGCCAAAATCCCATTTTCTTTTATAAATAGTCTTAGAACAATTAACATTTTTAATAAATATATGCACAAAGAGAGAAATGGCTTTGAGAGTCTTTTTCTCGGAACTGGAAATTGCCAAGGCGACTTCATTAACATTAAATTTATCAAGATATACATTTATTTTATTAGTAAATAGCCTTGTGTCCGTAACTGCGGGGGTTGTTTCGGTGAATAATGGCTAAGGTGTCTTTAGGCATGAAGTTATTCTTGAACACCGTAAAACATAATGATGCGATGGTGGTTGCGACTTGCAGTGGATCGCATTTGAAACGGGTTATGTACATTCTTCTAAAGGCATGGAAACATACTCTAAGCACGCGCACATCATTCACGCAATAACGCTCACATTCATCAGCTATATTATAAGGGTTACTTTCATTAAAACTGTCGTAGTATCGATCAAAGTCTTCACGTTCATCCATACAGTCAAAATAATGTTTGGGGGGTGGTGGGCCTACGTAGTTTAAAGTCTCGCTGGTGAGGAAAGTGTAAGGGAAGTATCCTTTGGATTCCAACGTTGCTTAACATCGTTGCTCGGCTGAGTTATGATAAAAAGAAAATTAATCAATTATATTAAAAATATAGGTTATCATTGAGAAATAAATTAGGAGTTGATAAAGCTTCTAACCTTGTATAAATGTTAACTTATTTCTGAAATTCATATTCTTTTTCGTAAAATTGCTGTAATTCACTTTAAGGTGAAAAGCGCGTAATATTTTTTCTGCTCCACGGAGAGATGCAAAAATGCATTGGTTTCCGGGATGTGTGTGTGTGTGTGTGTGCACGAGTTGTTTATTCGTTTATTATATATATATATATATATATATATATATATATATATATAGCCGGGTTGGGGAATGAGGCTCGTATGTTAGTTTCATTTAAATTAATACACGTTTGTTATTTTCCTGATTTTCATAATATATACAGAGGCGTGTGTGTGTGCGTGTGTGTGTGTGTGTGTGTGTGTGTGTGTCTGTGAAAGTTAAGATTTGGAGTGAAGGGAGACGAGAGAGAGAGAGAGGAAGTTCCAGCAAAAATTCCTCTGTGAACGCCCACACCTTTCAAAGGTTTCAACGCAGGCACGTGTGTTTTGAGTTATATATATTACGCGCGCGTTTAATGTTTAATTTCTTATATTGAGTAATTAAATTCTTATAATAAATGATTCTCTTAAAAGGTGAAAATAGTAATTAATTTCTTATAATATACGTTTAGGATCATTTAAATTAATACACGTTTGGCATTTTTCCTGATTTTCGTAATATATACAGAGGTGTGTGTGTGTGTGTGTGTGTGTGTGTGCGTGTGTGTAGATTTGTGAATATGATAATAGAGCGAAATCTTTTAACTGCTTAGTGATTTGTTTTAATTCGGTGAAAGTCCATTTATATATATATATATATATATATATATATATATATATATATATATAGTGTATGAGAGATAGTTGTTATTATTACTAAATTGAGGGTATTGGCGGTGGATTTGAGTAAGGTGATTGATGTAATAGACCATAATATTCTACTTGACGATTTCATTAACATTAAATTCATCAAGGCGAGCACGTGTGATTCGTTCTGCTCCACGGAGAGATGAAAAATGCATTGGTTTCCGGGGCGTGTGTGTGTGTGTGTAGATTTGTAAATACGATCGATTGTTTTGATTTTATTTCGGCGAAGCGAGATACTACATCACGCCATATATATATATATATATATATATATATATATATATATTGATGGTATTGGCTAGTAGCATTATTTTTCTATTAATTTCATCGACATTTTCAATCGCAGTAACATCCTCCCAAACAGTTGCAATGTTTTTTATACAATGCAAAACATTGTATGATTTCCAAAAGTGGTTTTTATTTTTACTTACAATTTATTAGTAATTTCTCACAATTCGATAAGAAAGGGAGTCAGGAGAGTTTTTGGTCGATGTGACTTCAAGAAAGGTAAAATTATGGGGAGAAAATCCTCTTGGGACACGATGACGAATGTATGCTCGCGTCCTACCTCAAAAGATTTCGGGAGAACACGTGT
>JAJOZX010000065.1:2307500-2322500 GCA_023014485.1 Bathynomus jamesi | reverse complement strand
AATGGTTCAACCAAAATTTTAAATCCAATATCTTTTACAATGCTAAAAGGCCGCCCGTCTATTGTCACCCACGAAATAAGGCCATTTTCTAAAGTTTTCTTATGAAGTTGCGGGTGAACTCCAACTTTAATTTGTTAAAAAACGTTTTTAACAGTAGTTTGGCTTACATTCATTTCCTTGGTTTGTATTTGAGTTTTCGAAGCACTGCTAGTGCTAGGTAGGCTTCTATCATGATCCTCAACTTTACGATATATGTCTGGGTGATACGATTTTAGGTGTCGCTTTAGGTTTGTCACATGATTGCCACTATACACTTTTCCACACTTTTCAGTTTGGCATGTAGATGTTTTATCAATATCATTATATTTAAAATATTCATTTATAAGGCTAGTTTTTTGTTACCACTCCCCACCGAAAAAAGACCTTGTAAAGGCATTGCAAATTCAAATAAATAGCAAACGAAGCACTGGAGACCAACCAATATACACATCACACAACTCACAAACAAACAATAAAATATATTAGGATTAGGTTATTCTTCCGTCACCGTTAACTCCCCACTTCCAGTGAGTCATTTGGAGGGTAGAGTGATAATTCAATACATTGTTGCCAAATCTAAAGGCACACATAAATTTTGTGAACTAAAAACCGGCTGTGCGGGTCCTTCACTTTCGGGTCGGGTCTGGGTCAATTTTAAAATTCACTTTCAGGTCAGGGTCCGGGTCCGGGTCCGGGTCTTATCTCACTTTCGGGTTAAACCCGGGTCTGGGTCCGGGTTAGGGTGGCCATTTAAAAAGGAGGACACTGCGTATGTGGCCGTACGTTAACATATATATATATATATATATATATATATATATATATATATATATATATATATATGTTAACGTACGGCCACATACGAGGTGTCCTCCTTTTTGGAAATTTGGAAATGGCCAATTGGCCACCCTAAGGACAGAGTGCTCAAAAGGTGGACTGTCCGCCTAAAGCCGGACGTCTGGCCGCCTTAGTCCGGGTCCGACCTGCCAGCCCTGACTCACACACACACACACCACACACACACACACACACACACAAATATATATATATACACACACACACACACACACACACACACACACACACACATATAGATAGAGGTAAATCCAGAATGATCTGAATAAAATCGTTGATTGGTCAGTTACATGGCAAATGAGATTTAACGCCGATAAGTGCAAAATTTTACATACAGGTTTGTGTAACGGTAATTTTGCGTATAGTATGTCAGGGAAAGAGTTGATAAGCGTAGAGCAGGAAAAAGATTTAGGAGTTATTGTCACTGGTGATTTAAAAGTAGCGAAACAAAGTACAGCAGCGGTCAATAAAGCGAACAAAGTGTTAGGTTTTATAGCTCGAAATTTTGAGTACAAATCGTGCGATATTATAGTTCCTCTTTATAAATCATTAGTTAGACCCCATTTGGAGTACGCGATCCAATTTTGGAATCCGCATATGCGCAAAGATATAGACAAAATCGAAAGAGTTCAAAGACGAGCAACTAAGATGATTCCGTCGCTTAGGTCAAAGTCGTACGAGGATAGGCTTAAATAGTTAAAATTGACTACACTCGAGACTAGGAGGCTAAGGGGTGATCTAATCCAGGTTCTCAAAATTATGAATGGGTTCGATAACGTAGATAGAGATAGCTTTTTCGAAATGTCTCAATATAATAGGACTAGAAATAACGGGTGTAAGTTGACAAGTAGAAGGTTCGAGACAGCAGTTGCCAAAACCTTTTTACGCATAGAATAGTAAATAGGTGGAATAGTTTGCCGGTAGAAGTAATTAGTAGCACGTCTATAAACATATTTAAAAATCGATTAGACGCATATGTTGATAGATTGGGTATAGTTTAAAGTAGTAAATTAAGGGTTGGATAAGATAGACTTTGATTCTCTTTTCATTAAAGATCACAATAACCAGACTAGAGGTCATAGTATGAAATTATTTAAGCCAAGATGTAGAACAAATTTAAGAAAACATAGTTTTACAAACAGAGTAATTAAGTTTTGGAACAGTCTGACAGAAGAAGTGGTGACTTCAGATACAATTGATTCTTTCAAAAGAAGGTTGGATAGTTTGATGTCTGCAAGGGACAGCTGGTGATAGTGTTTAAGCCCATTTTTATTGCATGAATGGTACTAGTTTATTTCATATAATTATGTACGTTTAGGTGATAGATCCCACAGCTCAACACAAGTGTTGTGGGATATAGGGAGGCAGCATCTTGGGTTAGGGGATACTCTCTGTCTTTACACACCCCATTTAAAGAGATTCCTCTGCCGAGCGGTGCCCCCCATAGTACTGTGAGGTATTGAAAAACTCATGATCTTCACTTGCCCCACAAACACCTTTAAATGGGAGACCCAAAATAGGTGCACACACATTTCTACATTACATTACTGTACAGTCTTTACAGCCACACCTACACTTTTCCTCCTAAGTATATATATTGTAATGTATATGGTTGTAAATTGTGACTTGGTCCGCAATTGATATGGACCGTGACTTATTTTTGGTTGGCAAGGTACTGGTATTGATGGATACCGTAATGAAATTGACTGGATTCCTTGGATCTGATATATTTGCATGTCGGTTATAAATAGATATAGAGTGTAACATATTTGTGGATAGTAGTCTATTATGACTTGATCGTCTGGATCTAGAGATTCTAAGTTATCTTCAGTTTTAAATTGATAATTAATTAGTTTTAAATTGATAATTATTTAGTTTTGTAAAATTGGTTGTTGCTCCAATAAACCTTAGCCCCCCGCCCATGGCCTAAACCATTAGAGGTACAGTAAAACTAAGCATACCTTACAAAAGAGAATTTAATCCTGCATTTAATGAGAAACACTTAAAACTTGGTGTTTCCCGCCATTGCCTTCCAAGACAGCCTGAATTCGCTTTGGGTAGCTTGTCAAAAGTGACGTGAAATAGATCTTCATTGTTACGCAAATTTACTAAAACAGTTTCAATATGTTCCGTCATTGTATCCTTCGAAAGTCGATTTGCTGCAAGTTCTTGAAACAAGAGACATTCAACCTTGTTCTTTATAACTGATCCAATGTGTTCACAGACGTTCAGGTCAGGAGAATTTCCTGGCCATTCTTCATTTCCAAAGAAATCGATCTCATGGTTCCGCAACAACTGTTGATTGGCTAATGCATTAAAGCAGGGGGCCTTATCGTGCAGAAGTGTGACCTGATCAACAGGTTTTCTTAGAAAAGGAATGACATGCTGGGATAGAATAACATCACGGAAATACTGTCCATCCCAACTCTGACCATTTGGCTTCAGCATCCACATGAGCTTCTTTGCAGTGAACAAAACAAACACACCAACACAGTCTGGACTTTTTAATAATTCGCGATAATGTTCATTGTCATCGATTTCATCTGGTGTTGTGGCCCACACTCAATCATTTTGGTAGGTAGGCCGACGTGTTACGTAAACAAAAAATTCATCGGAGACAGCTAAATGCATGAAATCATCCACATCCCAATCTTCAAGATAATGGGCAAACCCATTCTGTCATCGATGTTAAGTTGAGTTTTTCTTGGCTTTGGAAGTTCATGCCAAGGCTTTAAACCTTGCCTATGACGGTACAGTCGAATGATCTCACCACTAACGATCTTTCCTCTCAACACTTCGATCTCTCTAGAAAGTTTAGCACAGCTGTTTTTCCGCTTCCGCGTACCGCTTTCAATGATGTCCTTTGTTTCCTGAGAGAGTGGCAAATTTGGGCGCCCAGATTTGGTTGTATCCATTTCACATTCATCCAAAGTTTTATTCCAATTTCTTTTGACGAAGTCCTCACTTCTTCGCAACTTTTTGGCAACCCATGAACGTGTTATAAAAGTGGTTCCAGCATCACGAGCTTCCCGAAATGTTATTGCTCGTATGCGATCTATCACACGTTGCCTCTCCGAATCACCAACTAATTGAGAAGCCATTATATTATCACTTTATCAGCTAAGTAATTTTAATACCTGCAATAAATAAGAATATTATATATTTTTATAATCACTAAAAAACTATTTCGATATAAGTAAACATGTAAGCTGCAAATGGAGGGGCTAAGGTTTTTGGAACCCCTTACAGGCAGTTTTTACATAGTGGAGCCACTTCGATGGGCCGAAGTGACCCCTAGTGTGCCCACTATAAAAATTTCTTATCTTCTTATGCTCTTTGTGGTTCTGAACCCACGTAAAATTGTAGGTCCCCTCCGCCACCACGGAGGACATGCACAATACACAATTACGAACACAGTTAGGTAGACCAGCCATGAGTGGATCTTAGGGTCTTTGTTGGTCTGAAACATTATAACATTATATATATAATACACACAAATATATATATATATATTATATAATATATATATATATTTTTTGGTGTTCGTTGTTGAGTTTGAACGACGGTTCAGGATCGACCCGCCTCATTTGCGGGACTTGGTGAAGGGAAGAATTGCTCTCTGATCTCCTCCTGCCCTCGTAGCCAGCCACGAATGGCTGGTCAGGGACTTTGCACAAGAATCTGTCCAGCTGGTTCTTGAAGTTATTCAGGTCGGTGTGCTGGAGATTCCTTACCTCTTTTGGAAGGACATTGAAAAGCTTTGGGCCCCGTATTCTGAGGGTATTTTCCATCCTCGTTTTCATGGCCCCTTGTCCCACCGCAGCTGGGACCGTACAAAATCTACCTCTTCTCTCATTCCAGTTTGTTTCTATTTCATTTCTGAGGTTAGGGACAGAGCCCTCAAGTATTTTCCATATGTATATTATTGTGTACCGCTCTCGCCTTCTTTCAAGAGGGTAGAGTTCTAGGGATTGTAGTCGAGACCAGTAGTCTTCACCTTCCGTTTCCTCTATCCTAGACGTAAAAGTCCTTTGTATAGCTTCAATGCTCGCAAAGTCTCTTTTTCTGTGTGGGCTTGTGAGTACTGAGCAATACTCAATTATTGGTAGGACTAGACTCTTCCATAATTTAAGCATGATGTTTGCTTTTCTGCTGCGGAAGCTCCTCCAGATGATTCCCATTATTTTTTTAGCCGTTGTGATTTTGATTTTATACTGCTCTCTGAATTCTCCATCCGACGACATTATTACTCCAAGATCCCTGACTTGTGGATTTGGTTTTATCTGTTGGCTTGCGGAGTTTTGTACCCTTTTTTCTGTAGCTCTTTGTTATTACCCTATCTTAGAAGTTGGAATTTTTCTTCGATGAACTTCATATTGTTGTCTTCTGCCCACTGGAATAATGTTTCAAGTCGTTTTGTCATTTTCTTATGTCATCTTCGTTCAATATTTCCTTACATATCTTTGTGTCATCTGCGAAGCATGATACAATATGTCCTTAATATCTGCATATTTAATACCGGGTGTCCCATAAGTCCGGCATCATAGGAAAAATAATAAAAAAAGGCATAACAAAAGCTTTTATTTACAGAACGTGCTCAATATGTCCACCATTGTTTTCAATGCACAAATTCAGACGTGATACCCAGTCAGCACACGGTGAGTGATGTCAGGAGTAATGGTGTTACATGCCCCAATAATGCGCGGCCGCAAATGTTCAACACTCTCTAATTTTCTCTGCGTATACCAGCGCTTTCAAGTGGCCCCCGAGATAAAAATCTAGTGGCGTGAGATCCGGGCTTCTAGCTGGCCATTCCACAGGCCCTCGACGTCCTATCCAATGACCAGGGAATTGTTGGTAGAGGTATTCCCTTACTTGGGTGCTGTAATGTGCAGGAGCGCCGTCTTGCTGGAACCATGTTGGGAAATTTCCTTCTTCGTTCAAGACACTGGGAAATGCTTCTTCCTTGAGCATACGTAGGTAGGTGCCTCCAGTGACATGTTCATCGAAAAAGAGGGCCTATGATGCGATCCTTCCAAATGCCACACCATACCATCACCCGAGATGCACCTTGTTCCTTTGAAGAGGTATACCAGTGAGGATTGTTTTGAAACCAGTAGCGGGTGTTCTGTCGATTTACTTCACCATTTCCATAAAAAACAGCCTCGTCACTGAACAGAATGGTGGACGGGAAATTGGCATCCCGATCATAAGAAAAATATGAATTATGGTTTGTAGAAATAGAAAAATATGAATTTCTCCTATGATGCCGGACTTATGGGACACCCTGTATGTATATATATATATATATATATATATATATATATAGATAGAGAGAGAGAGAGAGAGAGAGAGAGAGAGAGGAGAGAGAGAGAGAGAGATATATAATATATATATACACACACACACATATATATATATATAATATATATATATATATATATATATATATATATATATTATATATATATATATATATATGCTTCTATATGATGAGGAATGAGAAGTGCAAGTACGGACCAAACTGCAATTTTTTTCACCCTCGTATGTGCAGACAGTCAATTACTGAGAAAAAAATGCCTGAACATAGAGTGCCCGCATTTTCACATAAAGGGTACGCAAAGAAGAGAACGGGAAAGAACAGATCATATTCGACATAGAAGAAATAGCAAGAGTAATGAAATATATTTTTTAGAAGAAATGAGGACAATAAAAGCTCAGCTTGCCCTTCTAACAAGGCGAGACAAACGCCGCAACCATATGCACCACAACATTACGCACACCACCCTCCTATTCAACACCACCCACCAATAATACAACAACAACAGTGGTATCACGGGCCGCAACCCCAATACTCCCAAATCAAATGCGGCCCAACCAATAACACCAAACAGGAACCGACATCGACCACGAAACGACTATCATTTAGGAAAATCGAACACGAAGATTAGAAACCCGGTAAATATATTATACACAAATATACAGGGCCTCTATACGGACCATGCAGACTGCAAATTACAATACCTGCAAAATTTAGCTATGGAAACCAGCATAAATATCATATGCCTAACGGAAACACACTTACATAAGTGCGAAAAAGGCTGTGAAAACTGCATCGAGAATACTGAAATAGCATTGCTGGACTACAACATATACAGAGCAGATAGAGTGGCTAGACGAGGAGGAGGGTGTTGTATCTACGTGAAAAACAAATACACATGTGAAGTGAGGGTAAAGAAATCAAACAGCACAGTTGAAGTTATTATATTAGAAGTAAAAGAACTGAACCTAACCATTATGAACATCGACAGACCACCAAACACCGCAAAAAATTAATTCCAATTTGCTACAAATAAAATAGAAAACATATTAAAATTACTTGAAACTCCAGCAACAAATATTCTAATTTTCGGAGATTTTGATTTCCCATTCATATCATGAAAGAAAAATGACGAAGTTATATATGTTGAGAAGTTTCATGGCAACATTACTAAAGATGACAGAACCGAAGCAACAATGCTATTAGATATTATGGAACATTACACCTTTACCCAGGAAATCGGTGAAGCCACGAGAAAGGAGAACGTTTTGGACTTAATCTCAACAAATAACAACGAGATAATAATAAATAAAAAAGTAACGCACACAAAGTTCTCCGACCATAACCTCATCGATATACAATTGGAGTTAGCACCCAGAGGTCCGAAGAGGCATCCTAGAGAGGCAGATGGAATATTTGAAGGCTTAAACATAAATTCAAAGAAAGTAAATTGGGAAAACGTAAATAAAGATTTAAAGGAGGTAAATTGGGAATTGCTACTACACGAGAATACTCCACATGAAATACTATGTATAATAGAGACGGAAACCAAACCTATAATACTGAAACATATTCCAGAGAGACAGGAAAGAAAACGTAGCAAGCTCAAGAGGAAAATCAGGACTCTATTCAGGCAACGAAGACAAACCGTAAAACATCTCCACAGATGCAGAACTGATGCAAAGAGAACTCAAACTAGAGAGGAAACTTGGCGAAATAGAAATGGACCTACGTAAAGCAAACATTCATACATAAGACAAACGAGGAGGAAAACAAGCTAGCAGAAAACATAAAAAATAACCCAAAATACTTCTACACTTTTGCGAAAAGGAAAATGCAGTGTAAGGAGAGTATTGGACCGTTGATAGACGGGGAGGCCGAATACACAAATGACCCGAAAGAAATAAGTGAACTGCTTAGGGAACAATTTAAATCTGTGTTTAGCACCCCTAAGTCCGAGATGGAAGTGGAAAACCCAGACGAGTTTTTCGACATTGATGCATATCAACCAAGAACAAATCCCGGCACAAACCTATTAATGGACTTCGAGTTCACGGAAGATGTAATTACGGCCTTATCACAGATGCGAGACAATTCAGCGCCAGGGCCAGACACATGGAGTGCCACATTTCCGAAGAAATGCAAAGAGAGTGTTGCAAAACCGCTGTACTTACTATGGAGGAAATCACTCGGCACAGGACAAATTCCACTCCCCTTAAAGAACGCGAACATTGCCTCCCTATTTAAAGGTGGTAACAGAGCAATGTCCAAAAATTATCGGCCAGTGGCTATCACCTCACACCTTATAAAGTGTTTTGAATGCATAATTAGAAGCAAAATTACCTACTACCTACAAGAAAAAGATTTATACAACCAAATCAACATGGCTTCAGGCCGGGTAGATCATGCCTGTCACAGGTACTAGACCACCAGGAGAAAATATTAAGAACATTGTGTCGAGGACAAAACATTGATGTAATATATACTGACTTTGCTAAAGCCTTCGATAAATGTGACTATGGAATCATAGCACACAAACTTAAGAATACAGGAATTACTGGAAAGTTAGGAAGGTGGATATTTAATTTCTTGACGCAAATAACGCAAAGAGTGGTGGTAAACGGAGTTAAATCGGAAGTCTCGGAAGTCGTGAGCTCTGTCCCACAAGGGACAGTATTAGTTCCCTTGCTGTCAGAGCTGGGCAGTATTTAAATACATATTTAAATACATTTGTGTATTTAGAACTCTATTTATAAATACATTGTTTTTCATGTATTTAAATATAGTATTTAAATACTTTAATGAGTATTTAAATACAATGTATTTAAATACTCAAAATATAAAAATGTAAATACTTTTACTGGTTTAATACACGTTATGTACTAGCACAGTACGACGCGTCGACAGTGTAGTACAGCATGGTTCATGTTTCAACAGTTTGGGAAAACATCCTCTCATAAAAAGACTGTTCCTCCGCTATAACACGACATTACCATCTTCGGCACCGGTACAGCGAATATTCTCATTCGCGGGAATCACTTTGACTCCCAAAAGAAACTCTCTTTCAGACAAAACTTTTGAAAGATTGGTTTTGATCCGCAGCAACCGTGAAATAAAAGAGGATTCATAAGGTGCCTTATGTTTATGTTTACGTCTTATGTTTACGTTTATGTCTCATCTACTCATTAATTGTTACTCATTTTGCAATGATATAATGAGTATAATATGTCACTGGTTGAACATCGTAAGTTCTAAGTTCTTTTGTTTTTGTTTTGTTCTAAAAAGGGAAATATATAATCGGAAATTAGATTGTACTATTTCTTTATCCTTTATCAAGCATTTTATATTGTTGTTACTCGTGAATTAGTGAATGCATATGTTAAAATTTGTATGTATTTAAAATGTATTTACAAATGTATTTAAATACAATTGATGTATTTTGTATTTAGTATCTAAATACATTCGTAAAATGTATTTAGTATTTAGTATTTAAATACATTTCTCCCATGTATTTAGTATTTAGTATTTAAATACATTCAATGTATTTATTGCCCAGCTCTGCTTGCTGTTCATAATATGATTGCAGATATTGATGCAGATATTAAGGACAGTATTGTATCATGCTTCGCAGATGACACAAAGATATGTAAGGAAATATTGAACGAAGATGACATACGAAAACTACAAAACGACATTGAAGCATTATTCCAGTGGGCAGAAGACAACAATATGAAGTTGAACGAAGAAAAATTCCAACTTCTAAGATATGGTAATAACAAAGAGTTACAGAAAAAAGGGTACAAAACTCCGCAAGCCAAACAGATAACATCAAATCCACAAGTCAGGGATCTTGGAATAATATTGTGGTCGGATGCAGAATTCAGAGAGCACTATAAAATCAAAATCACGACAGCTAGAAAAATAATGGGAATCATCTGGAGGAGCTTCCGCAGCAGAAAAGCAAACATCATGCTTAAATTATGGAAAAGACTAGTCCTACCAATTGAGTATTGCTCAGTACTCACAAGCCCACTCAGAAAAAGAGACATTGCGAGCATTGAAGTTATACAAAGGACTTTTACGTCTAGGATAGAGGAAACGGAAGGTGAAGACTACTGGTCTCGACTACAATCCCTGGAACTCTACTCTCTTGAAAGAACGCGCGAGCGGTACACAATAATAAACATATGGAAAATACTTGAGGGCTCTGTCCCTAACCTCAGAAATGAAATAGAAACAAACTGGAATGAGAGAAAAGGTAGATTTTGTACGGTCCCAGCTGCGGTGGGACAAGGGGCCATGAAAACGAGGATGGAAAATACCCTCAGAATACGGGGCCCAAAGTTTTTCAATGTCCTTTCAAAAGAAGTGAGGAATTTCCAGCACACCGACCTGAATAACTTCGAGAACCAGCTGGACAGATTCTTGTGCAAAGTCCCTGGCCAGCCATTCGTTGCTGGCTACGAGGGCAGGAGGAGATCAGAGAGCAATTCCTTCCTTCACCAAGTCCCGCAAATGAGGCGGGATGCTGCAGAGGGGTCGACCGCAGGTCGATCCTGAACCGTCGTTCACACTCAACAAAAGTAACAAAAGTAAGTAATATATATATATATATATATATACACACACACACACACATACACATATATATATATATATATATATACTGTATACACACACACACGCACACACACATATATATATATATATATATACACACACACACACACACACACAAACACACACACACACATATATATATATATATATATACACACACACACACACACACATATATATAATATATATATATACACACACACACACATATATATATATATATATCAAAGCTATTGACTTCTCCTTAGGGAAACGGAGCTTACAGATGAACAGAAGGACCAACACAACGGCAAACATTTTCATTTATTTTTTGTACTTCAGACGTTTCGACAAATCTTTTGTCATCATCAGTGAATTAGGTCTTAAAACCTTAAAACAAAAGTAAAGAGTGAAAATTACATCAATACAATATTAAAACCATTAAAATTAAAACCTTAAAACAAAATGAAAATTGCATCAATACAAAATTAAAATTAAATTAAATTACCTCAATAGGTAAATACACAATGTTACATCAACCTCCATACTTGGCAAAGCCTAAGAAAAACTGGATGGTCAGAGGATTAGAAAGTATATGTCTATAGAATCGGTTGGTTAGTTAAAAGAGCTGTAATTTGTAGGATGAACTATTATTGTTAATGGAGGGTTTGTTTCTATAGATGTACAAAGATCTAAAATTCGGAGTTCTGTGAGGTTATTGGACCTAGTTTAAAATTTCAAACTGAGTTTTGTGAAGGGGATGGTTGTTTTCATTACTATGGTTTCTAATTGCGGATTGTGGAGGGCTACTGAGGGGACAGTACTTTATTAACAATTACTACCCTTCTAATCTATTTGATAACCAATCAAAGAAATTTTTAAATAACACTTTTAATACTAAACTCCCCATAACTACAGTACAAAAAGAAACCAGATATAAGCACACCGGACAAAAAATTAGTCACCCCTAATAGCACCGATAGTAGGAAGTTCAAGGTCACACAGAGGGCGCTGATGTAGCATTGGTAAGTGATAAGTAGCGGTGACGTAGCACACAGGATCAGATCTGTTTCGTGAGGTGGTGAAGAACAAAGTGTGTGTTGGATATAGTCTGCAAAATGGGTCGTGAGGCAGACGTTACTCAGTGGCAAAAAGGAGCCATCGTGTTTGGCAGAGCCCACGGACACAAAATGTCTGAAGTAGCCCAATTTGTTGGTGTGTCAACGCGTACTGTCCAGCGAGTTTACAAAGAGTGGTGTAGTTCGCAATCAACTGACAATCGACGGCGTAACTGTGGCCGGAAAACAATTCTCGACAATAGGGGCCGCCGCCATGTTTCTCGTCTAGTAACTGCAAATCGTTTTCAAACCAGAGAACAATTGCTCCAAGAAACCAATGAGGTTCTCCAGCGACCAATTTCCGAACGGACATTGCGACGAGAACTGCATGCGATGGACATCTGGAGCTGGTACCACGGAAGAGGCCGCTGTTAACAGCAAGTCACAAATTGGCACGTTATAAATGGGCTCAGAGGCACAAAAACTGGACTGCGGCAGATTGGAAACGTGTAATTTGGTCCGATGAGTCCCGTTTTGGTTTGTTCTCCAATGATGGGAGGCGACGAGTACATCGCAAGTCCAATGAAGCCTTTAATCCTGAATGCGTCGAAGGTGTTGTTCAGGCTGGAAACAGAAAGTGAAGCGCAGGAATAGACACCCACGGACTCTGGCGGAACTTCGGGACCGGCTGATGAACGAGTGGCAGCAAATCGATGTTCAGTACATGCACAACCTCGTAGAGTCTCTGCCTCGCCGGATTCGTGCGGTTATCAATGCCAGAGGCGCCGTCACACGTTATTAGGTACATTCTGAGAGGGTGACTAATTTTTTGTCCGGTGTGCTTATTAAATTACCTTTTTATGGTTATTTATCATTGCTTATTCGAGGTGAATTGTCCAAACTGCTCAAGTCTAGTTATCCCCAAATAAATTTTAGATTCGCCTTCGTCAACCCACTTAAATTATCAAATTTTTTAAAGTTCAAAGATGAATTCCCCAAAACTGTATGCCCAATGTGTTTACAAATACACGTGCGACAGCTGTAAGGCTGCGTATATTGGCAGCACTCAACTCCAACTGGAGGTGCGCCTTTCTCAACATTTGGGCTTGTCAGTCCGTACCAACCGTCCCCTCAGTAGCCCTCCACAATCCGCAATTAGAAACCATAGTAATGAAAACAACCATCCCCTTCACAAAACTCAGTTTGAAATTTTAACTAGATCCAATAACCTCACAGAACTCCGAATTTTAGAATCTTTGTACATCTATAGAAACAAACCCTCCAGTAACAATAATAGTTCATCCTACAAATTACAGCTCTTTTAACTAACCAACCGATTCTCATAGACATATACTTTCTAATCCTCAGACCATCCAGTTTTCTCTTAGGCTTTGCCAAGTATGGAGGTCAATGTAAACATTGTGTATTTACCTATTGAGGTAATTTAATTTAATTTTAATTTTTAGTGATGAAATTTTAATGATTTTAATTTTGTATTGATGCAATTTTCATTTTGTTTTAAGGTTTTAATTTTAAAGGTTTTAATATTGTATTGATGTAATTTTCACTTTTTACTTTTGTTTTAAGGTTTTAAGACCTAATTCACTGATGATGACAAAAGATTTGTCGAAACGTCTGAAGTACAAAAAATAAATGAAAATGTTTGCCGTTGTGTTGGTCCTTCTGTTCATATATATATATATATATATATAGATATAGATATATATATTATATATATATATATATATATATATATATATATATATATATATATATATTAGACCTGTGCGACTAATCGAAAATGTCGATTCGGGTCGATTCAATAAAAGAATCGAAACCCGACCCGACTTAGAGCTAAAAAATTTCGATTTTTCGATTCGCTAACTGTAACCTGTCGAGACGATAAACTGGCACTACCCCAAAACCATGGAATGTCGAAACCGTGGAATAACAATTGAAGAAATAAATAATATATATATATTATATATATATATATATATATATATATATATATTATTATAATATATACAGGGTGTCCCATAAGTCCGGCATCATAGGAAAAATAATAAAAAAAGGCAAAACAAAAGCTTTTATTTACAGAACGTGCTCAATATGTCCACCATTGTTTTCAATACACAAATTCAGACGTGATACCCAGTCAGCAAGCACACGGTGAATGATGTCAGGAGTAATGGTGTTACATGCCCCAATAATGCGCTGCCGCAAATGTTCAACACTCCTAATTTTCTCTGCGTATACCAGCGCTTTCAAGTGGCCCCAGAAATAAAAATCTAGTGGCGTGAGATCCGGGCTTCTAGCTGGCCATTCCAGAGGCCCTCGACCTCCTATCCAATGACAAGGGAATTGTTGGCACAGGTATTCCCTTACTTGGGTGCTGTAATGGGCAGGAGCGCCGTCTTGCTGGAACCATGTTGGGAAATTTCCTTCTGCGTTCAAGACACTGGGAAATGCTTCTTCCTTGAGCATACGTAGGTAGGTGCCTCCAGTGACATGTTCATCGAAAAAGAGGGGGCCTATGATGCGATCCTTCCAAATGCCACACCATACCATCACCCGAGATGCACCTTGTTCCTTTGAAGAGGTATACCAGTGATGGTTGTTTTGAGACCAGTAGCGGGTGTTCTGTCGATTTACCTCACCATTTCCATAAAAAACAGCCTCGTCACTGAACAGAATGGTGGACGGGAAATTGGCATCCCGAGCATAAGAAAAATATGAATTATGGTTTGTAGAAATAGAAAAATATGAATTTCTCCTATGATGCCGGACTTATGGGACACCCTGTATATATATATGTATATATATATATATATGTATATATATTATATATATATATATATATATATATATATATATTATATTATTATATAATATAATAACGTTAAAAAATAGTTGGATATTTGAGATATTACGCTTTTATAAAGATCTGAGTGCGCTCAATGGGCATGGTCAGCTTTTGATTTTGTGATGTCACAGAATCACGTGCGCGCGCCTTGCGGTGTGACAAGTTTGGACCAGTTCTTTGGGTTCAGTTGTTTATTACATTTTTCAATTGTTGTTGCTGGTGCATGTATGTTGTTCTGTTGGTGCTGGTGCATGTATGTTGTT
>JAJOZX010000065.1:2267500-2302500 GCA_023014485.1 Bathynomus jamesi | reverse complement strand
AGAAGCAATATGTTAAAGTGATTAACACTGGGAAGCAATATGTTAAAAAGAGAAAGGTTGGTTGGTTAGATAGAGGTTGGTAATGTAGGCTAACTAACGAAAATATCACGACCTAACCTAACCAATCGTCAAGGACGTACAGTTGACCTAACGATTGGTTAGGTTAGGTCATGATATTTTCGTTAGTTAGCCTTATAAGGCTAACTAAAGAAGGCTGGGGGCCCTGATCTTCAGGTGATCCAAATTATTTAATCTATTGTATAATAAACAGTAGCATACAAGACAAAAATTGATGTAATATACAGTTCAACATAACCTAATATTACTGTACTTTTTAATTTCTACCCCGTTCTCCCGTTGGTCAGCAGTGGGAGAAACTAAAATCTTAAAAAGTTTCACTGAAGTGCAAAATATTTCGATATGTATTTAAATTCAATTTGGCATCTCTTTGATCATTATTCTTTTAAAGTAAATTCAGTGGTCGAAGTTAAAGTACACTTCGATGAGTTTGTATTTTTCTAAAATCATTTTTACTAAATTCATAATTTAATATAGAAATTCATAATGCAACATAAAAGATAAAATTTATAAAGTAATGACAGTTTCATTGAAACGTATAACAGCAATGTTTGAATCTTTTTCACTTAGTATAAAAGCAGTAATTCTACAAAACACGACTGTATATAATTAATTAAAGGGAAGAGATAAAGTTACGAGCCAAAACTAGCTGAAGAAAGAATGTATGGGATGAGGAACGGGTGGAAAGAAAGCCGCAATGTACTGAGATTATTTGGACAAACATTTATTCAGCAATTTGGCTTTAATATTCTTAATTTTATCCGATTTTAAGTGGATAAAATTTAGAAAAAGGTATCCATAAAATTTAGACTGTGCAACCCCATCCAAACTGCCCCAGGAAAAACTGAAAGAATAACAAATGAAGTGTAGACATCTGTGCAGTAACGGAAATCTTCCATCTCAGTGTGACTTCAAGAACAGAGAAATATTTCAACAAAGAAATCGCTGCATGATATTTCCAGTTCATAAAGAAAAAGGATATCAGTAAATCATCTCTTATGGAGACAAGTCTTTTTCTTATGTAAATAGCGTCTTTTTACAAGACAAGAAAGAACGTAAACTTAATTATTTACTGTAATACTTAAATGAGCCAAGTATATAACTTAAAAGAAATCTTTTCAATGCAATATAACCACGCTTTGTAAGGTGGAATACTTTGAAAAGGCAACTTATTTAGAAAATGAGAACCCGTAGGAATCGAACCCGCTCCCGAGTTATCAAAAGCCAATATATTTAATCAACGAGCCATTCTGGACTATTAAAATGGAGTGAATGTGTTTATTAATAAAAGCAAACGCGCGAGCGAGTGGTTATTTACTAAAAAGATTAAAGTATATTTCTACATTATTTCTCTGATACATGATAAGTTTTAAATATAAATCTTAATTTACATTTCCTAGGAAATAGGGACGGGGATGAGGGGGTAACTGCTTTTTCCTTTTTTGATTTTGAATCCTATATTTTTTCTTATCGAATTATACTATGGGCCTTCATGTTGTAAAAAATCATTTCTATTATTATTATTATTGTGATTTGTAGCTGAAATCACAGCAGATAGCCTACATATTTTTCTAATAATAAATTAACTTCGAAGAATGCAATACTGTAAGGATCCAATCCTTTTTGTAGGACTCATTTATTTTAAAATTTTGTTTAATGTGGCATTACATCAAAACTTATTCATTTATCTTTGCTGCGCATACATGCATACATCTTCCTTAATTCTTGAAAATAATTCATTCGAAATGAATCACAAATTTTCCCTTGTTTCTCCTATAAGTTGCTACATTGTTATTATAGTTCATATGAAGAGTAAAGCAAGTTTATACATATACACACACACAGTATATACTCCTGTATATACAGGGTGTCCCAAAAAAAACTATATACTCTTTATAGCATCATATATTTTATCATTTAAAAAACAACAACAATATATTGTTATAGCAATTGCCAATGAAAGGTAAATTAGTAATCTAAGTGATCAAAATGTTATAGCGAGTTGTTTGCATATCAAATTTAATTAACTACGCCAAGTGCTCAAAATGTTCTCCGGCGGCATGAATGCACATTTTGAGCACTTGGCGTAGTTAATTAAATTTTATATGCAAACAACTCGCTATAACATTTTGATCACTTAGATTACTAATTTACCTTTCATTGGCAATTGCTATAACAATATATTGTTGTTGTTTTTTTTAAATTATAAAATATATGATACTATAAAGAGTATATAGTTTTTTTGGGGACACCCTGTATATGGCCAGACCTATTATTGGAATCGGTATCAATCCAATAGGCATCTTTTTGCATATCGGCCGATACCGATATTTAGGGTTACCGATACAGATACGTCACAAGTATCTTGTGAGTTTGGCACAATTATTTCAATATAGAATACCATGCTATTGTAGGTGATAATGTGTATTAAAAATGTGCATTAAAAATTATATATATGCGCCACGGTGGTATAGTGGTTTGCATCGCTGACTATGAATTCATTGGCCTGGGTTCGATTCCTGTTGCGAGCAGGCAGCGCGCAGCTCACCCAGTTGCTCAACTTTTGTTTGGTTGGTAGATAAATACGTACCACCAAAAGTCCCCCCAAAGAAAGAGAGATGCTCATATATACAGTATATATTAATGTGGAAATGTCTGAGGCCACCTGCCACTTCATTATTATTATCATATAAATAACTATATGGATTCCGTAGAGTTACCTGCTACAAAATACTGCATGTTTGCTAAAGTCAGACTCAAATTATGCATGTCACTGAAGAATGTCTTTACAAATTGGACATATAATTATGCTTTAACTTATCTTAGCCAACTTTAAGGAAAGCGCATTCGAACTTTTTCTCTGGTTTTGTGTTGTAGAATGTGTAGTGAAGTTCACAATGAAGCAGTTTTTCTGTATAAACTCATCAATATTCTTTTATAAATGTGTGGAAGAAAATCTTTAAGAGTTACTAAACACCAGTGCTTTACTTTGTGGAATAGTGAGTCCAGTTTTCTTAATGAAAAAATTCAGTAATGCTTTTTCTGCCATTTATGAATATGGATCCTAAGAACATTACGAGTATGTTTAAAGAAATAAAGTATATTGTATTAAAGGTATGAACCTTTGATTATAAAAACAGATTATTTGTATAATTTTTGCAAATGGATATTACATTAAACGGGTCAATCCCAGAATAGGCACCTGATGTACCTCAATCCCAGATGAAGCACCTGCGTTCAACCTCAATCCCAGAATAGGCACCTTGCAAGGAATTAAATAAAAAAAACTGATGATTACAAAATTTATTGTTTATGCAAAGTTTAATGAATAAAGAAAAATTTTAGATATTATAAATTCCTGCAATATGAACCCGAATAGCAAAACTAACCAAAAAAGCAGAAGATATAGCAAAAGATTAGGTTAGGTTAGGTTAGGTTAGAGTTGATTTTTTCAAATATTGATAAAAACAATGAAATTATATCTCTAAAAAATGTTTATATTTTTTTCTCCTCAATCCCAGATTAAGCACCTGTGTTTTGCCTCAATCCCAGATTAAGCACCTAAAAATGATTTCAGGTGCCTATTCTGGGATTGATCCCATCAAACTAAATACATAAAAATAAATATTAAATGAAAAAACCCCGATTATTTATGCTGTGAAAATTGGAAAAGCAAAACACACACACACAAACACATCTCCGCATAAGCGAGGGGTCGAAGAGTGTTTTCTGTTAAGTCAATAAATAGTGAGATACTCTAACCTAATCTAATCAGGGCCAACATACCTTTTTTCGACACGAAAAATATTTCTAGATTGTTTTATATAAATATTCTAATGTTCTGAGGTACCAAAAGTGTTACTTCACACAAAAATGGCTCTGTTTCATCTGTAAATTATTGCACATTCTACTCCACTTATAATTTCCTATATACAGAGGCGTACTTAGCATTTTGCCACCCCTAGCTTAGGCAGGGATTAAAGTGGCTTATAGTTGTGTCACTTGATATGGCTAGGTTACTATTAGTAGGGGTGGGGGAATCGAACATTTTTTTTTTATGACGAGTGGTTTCTATGGCCATTTTGGCTGCTGAATACGAATCCGGCTAGTTCTTGGACTTAAAATGAATTTTTGACCTGGTTCAGTGGGTTTTCTTCAAATGGGCGGCCAAAAAAATCGATTTTTTTGTTTTAATGATAAAAAAAACCGCTACCCTTCACATGTAATATGTCTTTTCATATGTTTTCATGGTCGCTGAATCGAAAATGAACAAATGAGAGACATTAGGAGTGTGGTTAAGCAGATAGATGACGAAAAATTTGAAAAAATGTCCGATCCATATCGAACATAAAGGATGAATGAGGCCTCCCACCTCCAAACCTTTATAACTGATAGAAAAAAATAATTAGTTGATAAATACTTGCTATATTTTTAATCATGGTTATGTTCATTCTTCAATGTTGTTAATTATCTAGTGTGTCATAATATTAATGTTTTATTTAGGCTTACTTTAGTGTTTTCGCTTGTTCTGGTGTTCTGGTGTTTGGCTGCTCTCTCTTTTGTGGTTTCTTGTATTATCAATGTTGTGCTAATTTACTTTAATAATAATTATATATATTACTTCAATAATAATATAATATATATACTTTAATAATAATAGTAAATAATATATCAAATACAATATTTTATATAATCTACTTTAATAATAATAATATATGATACATCTAGCAGGACTATAATTTGTATTACCTATCATATTTCGGTGTTATATGGCGACTAATGGGTTTTTACTGTATTTGCAGCTCCTAATGCTTAGTGACTGCTGATTGGTAATGATGGCTGGTGAAAGAAAATCACGCAGTGCCGCCAGAAAAGAACTTTTTGGGGAAACCGACACAGAGGTGGACGAATTTAAACCGACTGAAAAGTTGCCACCAGGGACAATTGTGATTGGTAGGATGCTCGCACTTTGCAAAAAAGGAGTAAAAGGACAAAAAAAGTCAGTGACTCGAGATGATGCCAGCAAGATAGTTGCAAATAAACTAAGACGAGATTGGATTAATAAAAATGTCTATCCCATGCATGAAAAAACAGTGGCGAAAAAAATAAGAGACGATTATGAACATTTTAACAAACTGAGAAAGAATGAACGCTGCCAACAAAAACCTAAAAGTGTCGAATGGTACCAAAAAGCGAGCGGCTTTAGTGATCAGCTCACTAAGAACGCCTACAACATTAGAAATGACGATGAGGATTACGAAGCAAAACTTGCAGAAGAATTTGGGGTCAAAATGACTGATGAAGATAAGACTTTTTATTGGAATAATTGCTTTGGTGCGTATAAGCAGTGCGTATTGAGTGGGTGGGCAGGGCCCAGCTGTTTTAGGAGCCGATGTTTATAATGATATCAATGATAAATTTGGAATGCTCAACAATATCTCTCAACTAACTTCAGAGGAAGTATCAAAAGCAACCAAAATCTGGCTAGTCCATTACCCAAATGATTTTGAGGACAGCTTCCCATTTGAGTTTTTCAGCATTTTGTACTGTTTGTTCAAACAAAACGCTTTAATTGACACTCGCTCATTAGGAGTACTACAGGAAATTCACAAATTGAGGGCTGTTTTCCTAATGCTTTCATTGTTATCGCATTTATTTGTGTTTGATGATGTCAAATGCAACTGCAGAGCGTTCTTTTTCTCATTTGAGCATGATTAAAAACGTTAAACGTCAAATGTTAACCTGAAAGAAATTGCAAGTCTGTCATTGTTATGCATAGAAAAGAATATTTTGCAGATTTAAATACTGAGCTTGTGAGTGAAAATTTAGTGAAATGAAGCAGCTCAAAAAACTTTTGTATACTGGTGGCGGATGATTTTGTGACCAACTTTGGTAGGTTAGTAGTGGACTTGTAGTTGTGTAATTGGTTTGGTGTAATTGTAGCAGCTTGGTATTTGTGTAAACTTGCATTATTTGATTTAGAATTAAATGGTTTTATTAATTTACACCACACGAAGATTTCTTTTGTTCAGGGACCCCAAGAATATTTTGGCCCCAGGGCCCAAAATTCCTTAATTCGGCACTGCGTATAAGGCCATATGTGTAAATGCAGTACCAAAAGATTCGGCGAGACAGAAAAAGAGGAAAGAAACTCGTGAAAGATCAGCGGAGAAAAAGCGAAAAGCAACAGAAAGCAACTTGAGAGAGCAAAGGGAGCTAGAGGGATCAGAAACTATTGAAATGTTAGCAACTTCAGTCGATTCTGAAAACGATCCGAGTTTTGAAAAACCAACAACAGTTCCTTCTACTGATCGTAAACTTCGTTCATCGGAAGAAGACCTAAGCAGGAGAAGAGTAAAGAACAAGCTGCATTTCCGACAGTGAAATCAGAACTGACAAAAAAAGTCTGAACGAAAACTTGATGCGGTGTATAGTCCAGTGTCTTGCCGAGACAAGAACTTCTCCTGAAGAGCTTTCGAGAATGATAGTAAGAGTAGCTAACATGGTTTTTGATCAAGACTGGAAACTGAAGGCAGATGATAATGAAAAAGATTGTGAGGGTGAGATGGAGAATGAAGACGAAGAGTTACAAGTCCGTCACCAGTATTCAGACTTGACATGTGTATTTCCGAGCCTCAGATCAATAATGCAATACTTGGAAGATGCTTCATACTTGAATCTAGAGTATGTGCTCAACAAATCCTCAACAAAGAGGATAACGTTGTGAGTGTAGGACTTGACGATACGCCCAGGCTGCCGGCCAACGGCTGTACGACGTGAAGGCTGACCACATCACCATCGCTGGTCCATTTGGCATGAAAAAGTCGCTGACAACTGGATATCTGGAAAACGTCAGCCATTCCGGAGAGGATGGCCAGAGCTTACGAATTCAAATTGAGTTGTCTAGCCGTACTAGCAAAAATTCTACCTCTGACGAACTCAAATCTCAAATGGACTTTTGGATGTCTGATCGAGCTAGTGAATGTGGAATACTTTTACAGCATCTTGGAATCGAATGAAACAAGATCTTGAAGTGCTGCGCCCATATCATTTTAGGAGTAGATCACGCTATAGACAGTGTTTGAAAACACGGAACGGAAAATCGGAGTACATAATGTACTTCAAGTTACAGCAGGAGAAAAAGTTTTCTGTTCTCCTGGTTCTTCCATTCATACTTTGGGACTCATTGCAATTGCTAATTGCTCTCTCCCAGCAACGCCTCCCATTCGGTATTCCTATATAATGACTATAAATCTTGGATGGTGGATAATGGACTCAAATGTGATGGATTCAATGGTTTCGTGGCAAACCGGTTTGGGAGAATTGTCGAGTTAGCAAAGAATATTTGGCGAGGTGAGACTCCATCCAAGCTTTCTTTGATGCTGTAGTAGATGTCAACAGTAACAAGCTAGTTCTCGCAGTGTCAACTTTCATCCAAAGTCAATGGTTCATGTGTTGTTCCCAAATTTACACAATGATGGGTGAAGTGATGATTTTTCCCTATGATGGAACTTCTTGGAATTGACAAGAAGGGTGACGAGAAAATGAAAGAACTTGGTTTGGAGTAAACGTTTCTTTGAAGGTAAGATGGTTGAATTGAATGACTTCATGGCTGTAAGGAAGGAACGAACCAGATCTGTTAAAGATAAACTTGAAGCTCTAGTTCTAAAGGAAATCATTGATACTGTAAATAATCAGCTGTCTTGTATGGACTATTTAACAAGATCAGACGATGACAATAATCCAGACTTGATGTATGCCCCTCTGACAAATTTAGGATGCGAATCAGAATTTTCAAAACTTGACAACCGAATCAGGACCAATGGTGGTAGCACATCCATTCAAACGCACTCGAGAAAAAATGTTATTGTGACTAATGGACTTCTGATTTGAGACTCACCATCACACCAGATATTCGTCAAATAAGACGTGTTAAAGTGAGAGACGGGAAATTCAAAATGGAAAAATTTAGTGTAGATGAACTGAGAAATTTTATTAAGAATGCCTTACGACCAGAGGACAATGTTACTAGTGATATTGATACTTTATTGAACAATGTGTTGTAAATATGATGATTTCATGATCTGAATTACATCATGGAACTGATATGAATACCTTGTTTTTCTTCTGTACATGATTTTTTAATAAAATAATACTTTTCTGTTTCATTTTTTGCCTATAACCGCTAAACCACGCATTGAATGTCTCTGATTTGTTCATTTTCAACTTCAGCGACCCTGAAAACATATGAAAAGACATATTACATATGAGGGGTAGCGTTTTCTTAAGCATCAAAAAGAGAAGCTATTTTTTTGCCCGCCATTTTGAAAATCCACTGAACCAGGTCAAAACTTCATTTTAGGTGCAAGAACCAGCCAGATTCGTATTCAGCAGCGAAAATGGCCATAGAAACCACTCGTCTCGTCTTGTTGGCAATTTCCAAAAAAAGTCCTTATTCCTCCATCCCTACTATTGGAGGCTGTTGTTCTTTTTATTTTAAAACTTATTTGTGAATCTATTTAATTTGTTCGTCGTTATAAACTATTTATTTTCTATTTTTGTTTTCCTTGCCTTGTTTAGGTTGAAATACGACAAAATTTGCAGCCACTCAAAATTTGCCGCCCTAGGCAGGCACCTACACTGCCTATGTATATATATATATATATATATATATATGTATACAGGCCCGGATTTAGCTATAGGCGAACTAGGCGATCGCCTAGGGCCTCGCTACAAAGGGGACCTCGCTCAAGCCGTTTTGCGCGTTCTATTCAAGTGATATTAATGATTTAGAACTCTATGAAGAACTTAAAGTACTTTGCAGGTTTATACCTGAGAAAACAGATCTCGGAAATGCCCTTGTTTATATAGTGCAAAAACAACTAAGTAAGATTTATCCTAATGTTTATGTTGCACTTCGAATAGTATTAACCATCCCAGTTACTGTTGCTTCGGCTGAAAGAAGTTTCTCGCGTCTCAAACTTATTAAAACATATTTGCGTTCCACCATGTCTCAAGCGAGATTGCAATCATTAGCTATGTTATCAATAGAAAACGATATAACAAATTCATTAGATTTTCTCAATTAATTGAAGAGTTTAGCTCGAAGAAAGTAGAAAAGCATTGCTGTAATATTCAAGAAGCATCTGAACCAAATATTAAAGCATAATATTTAGCCTGATAAGTCGATCGCTCACTATTATAAAAAATGAAATGTCAACATCTCTTATGCATCACATATGAAAAACGTTGTATGCTATGGAAAGTCATTACCTATAATATTATAAACTCTTAGAATCATTGTCTTATATTTTCGATACAAATCTTGATTCATATTATAATTTATACTTATTTGTATGGTTTATTTATTTTCTTACACAATTTCCATGCCTGATTATTTTGGTTTGGTTTAATTTTTAAGTGCTGGCATAGTTCTGTCTATGCGGGATTCTAATATTGCTGGTATAGTACCGAAATTAAGTCCATATTTTCATATATATAGGCCTAGGGCCTCGCAATTTCTAGATCTGCCTAGGGCCTCGCAACTTCTAGATCCGGCCCTGATATATATATATATATATATATATATATATATATATATATTATATATATATATATATATATATACACGTCAAATGTATGGAAAACTACAGACAAACGGGAATGGAGGTTTCACCGAAATCCCAAAAGGAGAATGACCAAGAGCCAAAAAGATATGCAAGGAGGTCACCAGTAGAGCGTCCTCTGTGAAAACCCATACTGACGATCTGAAGAAGATTGTGAGAAGAAAACTTTGGAAAGGCAAAAAAATCAAAGCAACTGAATGTGTTGAAGGGTTGAGACTGGTCACCTTCTTTGGAACAGGCTGAATGAAAGCGAACTTCCAGCAGGAAGAAAAGTACTATACGAAAGACAAAAACGAAAGGGTTTGCCTGGGCAGGGTGTCAGCACAAGCACAGTTCTTGAGAACAAGAGGAGGGACACCATTAGGACCGTACGCCTTCCTAGAGTTGAGCCCAGATAGGGCAGAAAGAACTTCGGAAGAGATTCTAAGTTCTGACATAATAAAGTCAGAGGGAGGTGGAGGTGGAGGAATAGCACCGGAATCGTCCAGGGTTGAGTTGGAGGCGAAAGTTTGAGTGAAGACTTCAGCTTTATTAAGAGGAAAGAGGACCTGAGTTGTCGGGGTGGAAAAGAGGAGAAAGAAGTAAAGCTGTTGGAGAGGTTCTTGGCTCGGTGCAAGAAAGACCGAGAAGAATTAGAATTGGATAGGTTTTCACAGTTTTGTTTGACGAAGGAATTTTTGGCGAGTCGAAAAACAGATTTTGCACGATTGCTGGCAGAAATATAAGCTGAGTGAGAGTCAGGAGTTGGATGGCGACGGCATCTTCTGAAAGTTTCCTCTTTATCGTGGATAGCATTAGAACAAATAAAGTTAAACAAAGGTTTTTTCTGTATTAGTAGTAGGAATAGAATATAGAATGTACGTCCCCATACTCTAGAGCAGGGGTCCCCCACCTCTTCAATGTGGCAAACACCAAGTTATTTTCTAGAATATCAAGCGAACACCATTATAGTTTTGTAAAAATAAAGAATAATCAGAAATAAAAATAAACCAACGTCAAAGTTATTACAAATATGTTTTAATACATTTAAGAAGAAACCAGTTAAATTAAATTCCTTTTGCAAAACATTTGCAAACAAAACATTATACAACTTACAAAACAACAATTTCCTTTTATCTAACTCTAATTTAATGGATATGCAATTGTATTTAGTGAGAACCCTGGTTCTGAAATGCATTTACCAGTTTTTCAAATCGACCTCTTCATTCTTTGCTAAAACAACTCGCAATCATGCTCCTGGTGGTCGTGATTCAGTCGTACTCCCTTTTTATTTTTTAATTACTCATGACAGAAAATTCACTCGCACATGCATAGGTGGTCCCAAAGAAACCGCTTTCAGAGCTTCAGCACGGATGACTGGAAATTTTATTGTATCAAGTCTTCCAAAAATTTTCATATTACTGCCAAAATGAAGCAAAATACAGCAAATGTACAAGGTGATGCTCTAAAACTAGAACTGGTGCTCGCGAGTACGATTTTAAGCATTGTATAAAAACACCGTCAGACTGTCCAAGAGCACAGCGGTGCTCGCGAGCAACAGGTTGGGGACCCCTGCCCTAGAGAATCACTACCGTGATGTGCTCAGCGCACTTGAAGGAGCGCCAACCAAGGAAGTAATAATTATTCCATGGAATCAGAAAAGTACTGCCTGAGGGCCTTCCAATCAGCGGCACCAAAGTGGCAAAGGCGTCTCCTCTTTGGAAGATTCAAAGACCAAACTGGAGCGATAGGAAACATAAGATTGAGGTTGGAGGAGCTCAATGGAGAAAACTGTTTGACAGATTTAAGACGAATGAATGGTGAGAAATAAATCAAGAATGTTGGGTCTATCTCCACGGTTTGGTTAGGTTAGGTTTAAGTTAGGTTAGGTTAAGTTAGGTTCGGTTAGGGTTGGGTTACAATAAGGAAACAGGTGTGTTGTTACCATTTCCTAAATCCCTAAAGCGCAGAAAAGGAAAACAGCCTGGCACAAAAGAAATAACTAATTAAGTAAGGACAATAAACTTGATTGTTAATGGACAAACATGCACACGGATATTAAGACACTTTGTTTTAATGAGATTTTTAGGTGATATTATATGGTTGAAATGAAGAGATGACCCTCCCCAATGATAAACAGAAAGCTTTGGCCAGTTGTGCTTTATAAATTAGCTGAATCATTGTTGTATGTCTTTGAATGTTCTCATATATTCAGCAGTATTCAAACATAGTCAGTAGGGGAAGTGCATATTATACGTATAACAATAGCTGGGGGAGTGCAAATAATTTAAGGGGTGTGTGTATTATACGTACATAGTAAATTTAAAAAAGACTTTATTTCTACTTTTCGCTTTCTTTAATTAGCCGCTCTTGCTATTGTTTTACACTCGTTTCACTGTGCTTTATAAACGGGTAGAAGGGGAGCATGGCCGCCATTGGAATTTCGAACGAACAAAACAAGGAAGGAGGGAAAAAGACGACTCTATCGTTATTTACTGGTTTTTATTTATGCCGAAACAATGAAAGACGGGGGAAAGCGAGTGCGGATCTATCGTTAAAATTTGACCGTGGAGAGAAATACATTTCAGAAATTTTAGAATCACAATCACCTATTAGCAACGAAAACAACCTAACTGGGACAAACCACTCCCGAGACTGACGTTTGGGCATGCCTTGGGCCTCGGACAGTAGCGGATTATAATGGGAACAAAGGGGGCATTTGCCCCCGGCCCCAGATGCTGACCGGCCCCAAGATGCTGACCGACCCCAAGAAACTATGTAAACGCTATAATCTACCGTTGAAATACAGCAATTGGTCAACCGTGAGGAAGAAAAAAAATTCTAGATTCGCTTCTGCAAAACCTAGTTTACGGTAGTATCCCATTTGTGAACAAAGTATACATTTTCTGTAATCACATCTTTGTTTTTGTTTCGTTTTCTGTTGATCGATCCCAGTCAGCTGATCACATCACTCATGTATGATGTATCAGGTAAAGAATTGTGTTTTTCTAGTGTTTTTCATTGCCCCCGGCCCTAACAATGCTTAATCCGGCCCTGGCCTCGGAGCATTTCGAGTGTTAACAAAGAGTATTTTATATTCCAAACAATTTCATTTTACGTAACTTAATTTCGGATGAAATAATATTAAATTTCTTATTAATCATTATTTTATTCTTTATTAAAAAACCAACACACGACACTCGGAAATTTCATTTTATGTACCTTAATTTCATACAAAACATTATTAACTTTCTTATTAAACATTATTATATTCTTTATTAAAAACCAATACATGACGCATATAATCATAACTGGGGGAGTGCAAATTATATGTACTGTATAATAATAATGACTCGGAGCAGGCCCACCGAGAGGGTGGGGATACCGTGGAAAAATCCCCTGGGGCCGGACCTCTAGGGGGCCGGAAAGAGGGGGGATAAAATCTACAAATATTAATAAAGCAATTGATTAAATAACAGGAAATAAAATTAATGAACATACATTTTATAGAGATTATCATAGTCAAACTGAAACAGATAAAATATTATCTGCGGTCCACCAATGCCCAAGACCGAATGACAGATCTGGGAACCATTGTAATTTAAAGCCAGTTAGCCCGTACTTTAAATTTCATCAGAATCATTTAGGCTACCACTTTGCTAGAGAGAAGGCAAAGGAAGTACACTTCTAATGATGAAAACCTTGCAGTAAACAATTGTCTTGCTTGCATGGACTGGTACTGCATTTGTAAATTGTATGGTGATAGAATTAATATAATTGATCAATTAGAAAAATAAAATTGTCATTTTCTTCCGAGTTGTTTATTCATACTACATGTTTTGAATAGTGACTTGGACATATAATTAGTTTGCTTGTTATGTACACAAAATACATTCATAATAAAATACTGAGTAAACAGCGGGGCCCATATACCAATCCCGGGGCCCGGGGCAGCTCTCGGCGGCCCTGCTGGGGAGTGTATATTAAATGTCACACCAGGTGTTACCAAAGGCTTTTCGTCTCATCAGTTTCCCGCCTCTTACTGACTGTCCTCAGTCCCTCTCTCTTCGCAGCAATGTTACCGCACTCTCTCTTTATTATCACTATTATAACGGACACTTCTCTTCTAAACTCTATAACTACATGCCTCCTCCTTTAAGGAGAACACGCAGTAACAAACTTTTGGTACATTCTCATTCCTTTCTGTTCCACTCTCTAATACAAGAGTTAATCGGTGTTCTCAATCCTACATCTACTCAACCGGTCAACTCTGAAACAACCTTCCTCACTCCATCTTTTTCCCTACTTTGACCTCCAATCTTTCAAATGCAGTGTCTATGAATCTCAAAACCTTCGATCTTAATTTTGGTTCTCTTCTTCTTCTTTGGGGTGGGGTGTTTTCGCGGGCATTCGCCCTTGGCCCCTTCTTCCTGCATAAAAAATATGGAGTGCCCTTATTTCCATATTAAGGTTACTCAAAGAAAAGGAAGATAGATAACAACTCAAACCCCAAATAAAAGAAATAACAACAGGGCCAAAGAAGTGCATTTTTAGAAGAAATAAGAATAATAAAAGAACAACTGTCTCTTTAATGAGAAAAGACAGAACTCAGCAAATATATGTACCCCAGCAATACATACACCATCCTCCCGTCCATCACTCACCTTAACCCTTTCATGCCGTATGGTCACAAATTTGACCATCAAATTTTATGAGGTTTTAGTCTTTCTGGAGATATCACATAAGTAGTTTTTTGTGGCATGAAAAGAAACGAAAATCAGGTATGAAAGGATTAACTCAACAACCACAATGGTATTAAGGGCTGCTTCCCCAGTATTCCCAACAACCCACCCAACAACACTGAACACAAACCGTCAAATCGATCCGAAAACGTCCATTGTTCAGGAAGACCGGGCACCAAGATTTTTAACCCTGTAAATTTATTATATACAAATATATAGGGCCTGCACACTGACCATGCAGATTGCAAATTACAATACCTTCACAATTTAGCTCTGGAAATAAACACAAGCACAGATATCATATGCCTAACGGAAACATTTATATAAATGTGAAAAAGGCTGTGAGACTGCATCGAAGATACTGAAATATCATAGCAATATCGAACTACACTATATACAGAGCGGATAAATTTGCTAGAAAAGGATGAGACTGTTGCATTTATATGAAAAAACACACATACACAGGTGAATTGAAGGTAAGCAAATCGAACAGCGCAGTCGAAATTCTTATTTTTTTTGAAGTGAAAGAACTGAATTATAAAAATATACAACCACCAGACACCACTAAAAGTGAATTTCAAGTCGTTACAAATGAAATAGAAAACACGTGAAAATCGCTTAAAACCCCAGCACCAAATATTTTAATTTGTGGGGATTTTAACTCTCCATTCATAACATGGAAGAAAAATGACAATTATATATATGCTGAGAAGTTTTATGGTAACATTACAAAAAATTATAGAACCCAGGCAATAATACTATCAGATATTATGAAACATTATGTACTTATCCAGGAACCTAGGAAATCTCTGAAACTACTAGAAAAGGAAACGTTTTGGATTTAATTTTTGACAAATAATAAAATAATAATAAATAAAAAGGTAACGTGCACAAATTTCTCTGACCACAACCCAATCGATACGCAATTAAAATCAGCAACTAGGGGAACCAATAACGCATCCCCGAGAGCCAGTAGGAGTATTTGAAGGTTTAATTATGAATTAAAAGAAAAATATATCAGGAGAGTGTAAATGAAGATTTTAAAAAAGTAAATTGGAACTGCTACGTCGCAAGAAGACTCCATAAGAAATATTTATAATAGAAAATGAAACTAAACTCATACTGCTGAACCATGTTCTGAAGAGAAAAAGAAAACGTAGGAAGCTCAAAACTAAAATCAGAACATTATTAGACAACGGAAACAAACGTAAAAATCTCCACAAATAAAGAAGTGAACCAAGGAGACTCAACTAGAGAAAAAAACTATGCGAAATAGAAATGGACCTCAAACAACATTCACCCACAAGACAAACGAGGAGGAAAACGGGTATCAGAAAACGGAAAACGGAAACCTTATGAACATATGTTTAATAATAATAATAATAATAATAATAATAATATATGACCAGTTTTGTATTTCTTTGGTTATTTGCCCTCATTATTCCATACATATATGCTGCTACATACTCACTCGCTTTACGCATAAAACGTATATAAGAGTCTAAAAATTCCGTGGTTTTTTTGTATGTACATTTTATTTGAATTTGCATTTAATTGTGTTTTACAGTGATCCGAAGACAGCCAATTTATTAAACAACAACTTTGCAAATATCGGCTCCAATACTGCAGCCTCGATCCTAATTACAGACTCACTACCGACAATACACTGCCACAACCCATCCAAATTAATTTTCCTTTGATCCATTCCTATCATACGATATCTTTCTATCAATAAAAAATCTAAAAAATAAGATTTTGACACCAAGACAATCCCGGTAAAAATATACAATTATGTAGTATGCAATGAAATTGCAATACCACTCAGTAAGATACTAAATGAATGAGTAACACTAGGTATATTTCGTAACAGTCTATAGAAGCCGGCGTATGTCCTGTATTTAAGTCAGGAAACCAAACACCCAATCCAATTATCACCCCATTTCCGTATTGTCACTTTAAGTAAAGTATTTGAAAAATTTGTGTATAATAAACTTACTAAATTCTTAATCAAACACGATATTTTAACTAAAACACATTTGGTTTTAGAGGCGGACATACAACGGAAGATGCCATAAACATGCTATTAGAAAATGTGTATCAGAACTTAAATAGCAAAAAACACACTGCCTTGATCTTCCTCGACCTGTCAAAAGCATTTGATTGAATAAACTTCACATACGGAATAAGAGGGAATAGCCTCGATTGTTTAAATCATATCTGTCAAATCGTCGTTAATACATCAGATTCAAAATTTATCTGACAAGGTGATGCTAGTGTGTCCCAAAGGATCTATTCTTGGCCCATTACTATTTAATTCACGTCAACGATTTTCATCTCTCAACCACATTAAGTTGCATACAATACGTAGATACCACACTTCTTACTTCTTCCCATCATAATTCAGACTTTTTGATTAATAAAACGAACAGGCAATTAGAAAATGTGTATAAATGGATGCGTGCTAATAAAATTGATTAAACCTGACAAAGTCACCTTATAACACTGTTCAACAAAGTTTTTCTCCTTTTGATAAATGTCGGTGATTTTTTCGTTCTTTTTTACGCCGATTACGAAATTAAAACAGATTTTTTCTATTACCCACAGTTTTTGAGGGATTTACAATTTAAAACTCTTTGAGATCGAGATAGCATTCCTCAGTCTGCGTCATAATACGAGATTTATTGTTAGTCATTTATGTTGTATAAAATCTGTATATTATGCATATCATTATTTATATTTACATGTTTATATATCATATGCCTATATTTATTTAAGTATACTGCATATATACATCATATATATATATATATATATATATATATATATATATATATATATATATATATATATATGATGAATAAAACCACGAAGGAAAGGAAACACAGAAAGGTGCTCAAGCGCTTTCGTCTAATGACATCCTCAGGAACACTGAAGTACATAGAAGGTTACAGCCTATATATAGGTTACAAAAAAAAAATATATATATATAATTATATATTATATATATATATAGAATAAACGGAGAAATGAAATAAAAAAAATAAAAAAATAAAAAAAATTATTAAAAGATTGTGGGATGGGCATACAACTTTGTAAGGAAACACTATCGATTTTTAGCACAAGATCAAACTACCGATTTTTAGCACAAGATTAAATTAATTGTTTCCAACCAATGTTATAAAAAAAAAAAAAAATACAAATTTATACTGGAAATCTGCAGTTTTATCACTCTACCCATCTTGTATATAAAAATAAATTGAAAAATAAAAGTTATTAAGGTGGCATACAAGTTTACCAAAGATTTAGCGTTCTACCCTTCTTATCTAAATTTTTTCTGAAGGAATTCAAAACAACAGGATCGAGTTGAAAAAGACCTTTGCTTATGTTGAAGTTATTTGAAAGTTGGATAATGCAGACTCAAGAATATTTCTATTAACAATGTTGCCAGAGTGAAATAAAACTGAAGCATTATTCCAATCAATACAGTGGGATAACTCTGACAAATGGACAAAAAGAGCACTGGACGACTGTCCTGTTCTAACGGAATATTGATGCTGTTTTATACGTGTGTGCAAATCCTTTCCCGTCTGACCTATGTAAAAGGAATCACATTGTTTACAACCAATTTTATAGATAATGCCTGAATTATTGGTAGGGCTATTTTTTACTACGATATTTTTCACAATATTGTTATATGAAAATACTACATTAATATCCAAAAGTTTAAGTACATTAGCAATGCCTAAAAAGCCCGGGAAAAATGGAAGTACTAAAATATTTTTTGACAAAGTACGAGTGTTATTATTGCCAAGATAGAAAGTTCGTTTTGGCTTGTTGAGACAAGATTCCATAAACGCAGATGGATAACACAGATCACTTCCAATACCGTTGATTTTTTTCTAATTCGGCATCGATGTATTCCGGACTGGCGATCTAAGGGCGCGGAGAAACATGAAGAAAAAATGGCCTTCTTAGTTGGGGTGTCATGTCCCGAGTAAAAGTGTACGTAGGACAAATTGTTTTTTTCCGATAGATACTAAACTTAAAACCTGGGTTTTCCTATGTACACGCACATCCAAAAACGGAATTGAATTGTCTTGTTCCACTTCTAAAGTAACTTAATGGAGGGGACTTGATCATTTAATGATCAAGTCCCTCCATTAAGTTTACTTTAGAAGTGGAACAAGACAATCAATTCCGTTTTTGGATGTGCGTGTACATAGGGAAAACCCAGGTTTTAAGTTTAGATCTATCGGAAAAAAACAAACAATTTGTCCTACGTACACTTTTACTCGGACATGACACCCCCACTAAGAAGGCAATTTTTTCTTCAATGTTTCTCCGCGCCCTCAGGATCGCCAGTCCGGAATACATCGATGCCGAATTACAGTGGTGGGCACCGTTAACCAAAAAGTTAACTTCGTTAACCGCTAATCCGTTAACCAAAAAGTTAACTTCGTTAACCGTTAATCCGTTAATTCGTTAAACATGTAACGGAAGTTACCGATAAACCGTTAACGTTAACTTTATTATAAAAAATGAAAAACACAATATATATATATAATTTAATTTTCCCTCTTCTTCTCGTTCTCCATTTTGTCCATGAGATGCATGTTGCCCTTCATGAAAATTAGCATATCAAAGTTTCATCAGACAGGGATGATCTCTTGGCCCTCAGGATGTCCTTGCCCATAGAGAACAAACGCTCCACTGCAGCACTGGAGGGGATGGCTGTGTTGAACTTGATGAACAAGTCCACCAACACTTGCTCACCTAAGAAGGCAGCATCTGTCAGCAAGTCCTTGGAGTTGGTCTCCAGCCAGGTCTTGACCAAGTTCTGGGCCTTGCCCTTGAGTGACCTGTGGCTTCTGCTGCTCTCTTTTGTCTGGATGACAGCACTGAAGAAGTCATCATCCTCCTCCTCCTCGTTGTTGCTGCCTCCACTGTTGCTGCCTACTTCGTTGGACTGCTGCTTCATGGCCTCCTCGACTGTACCCTCCATGCTTTTCCTCACCCTGGCGACCTTGGTGTTGTCATACTTGTCCAACCAGATGAGGCGAAACCTGGGATGGAAGGCAGCAGCCAGCTGGCATTCGTCATCCTCCAGGAGGGGCCCAAATGGAAATTCGTTCATCACTATTAACAGTGGCGGATTAATTGCGCACCTGCTCAGCACTGAAAATAATAGAAACTTTTAAACGTTTATTTATGAATTTTTTGGGTTAACGGACTTGAGTTAACGGAAGTTAAATGTAACGGAAGTTAATTAGTCCGATAATGATTTTCAAAGTTAACTTAAAAGTTAAATCGTTAACGAAAAAGTTAACTTCGTTAATTAACGATTAACGGATTAACGGTTTGTGCCCAGCTTTGCCGAATTAGAAAAAATCAACGGTATTGGAAGTGATCTGTGTTATCCATCTGCGTTTATGGAATCTTGTCTCAACAAGGCAAAACGAACTTTCTATGGGGCAATAATAACACTCGTACTTTGTCAAAAAATATTTTAGTACTTCCATTTTTCCCGGGCTTTTTAGGCATTGCTAATGTACTTAAACTTTTGGATATTAATGTAGTATTTTCATATAACAATATTGTGAAAAATATCGTAGTAAAAAATAGCCCTACCAATAATTCAAGCATTATCTATAAAATTGGTTGTAAACAATGTGATTCCTTTTACATAGGTCAGACGGGAAAGGATTTCCACACACGTATAAAACAGCATCAATATTCCGTTAGAACAGGACAGTCGTCCAGTGCTCTTTTTGTCCATTTGTCAGAGTTATCCCACTGTATTGATTGGAATACTGTAATGCTTCAGTTTTATTTCACTCTGGCAACATTGTTAATAGAAATATTCTTGAGTCTGCCATTATCCAACTTTCAAATAACTTCAACATAAGCAAAGGTCTTTTTCAACTCGATCCTGTTGTTTTGAATTCCTTCAGAAAAAATTTAGATAAGATGGGTAGAACGCTAAATCTTTGGTAAACTTGTATGCCACCTTAATAACTTTTATTTTTCAATTTATTTTTATACAAGATGGGTAGAGTGATAAAACCCGGGCAGATTTCCAGTATAAATTTGTATTTTTTATATTTTTTTATAACATTGGTTGGAAACAATTAATTTAATCTTGTGCTAAAAATCGGTAGTTTGATCTTGTGCTAAAAATCGATAGTGTTTCCTTACAAAGTTGTATGCCCATCCCACAATCTTTTAATAATTTTTTTATTTGTTTATTTTTTTTAATTTCATTTCTCCGTTTATTGTATATGTATGTATGTATATATATATATATATATATTATATATAGATATATATATATATATATATGTATATTTTTTTTTTTTTTGTAACCTATATATAGGCTGTAACCTTCTATGTACTTCAGTGTTCCTGAGGATGTCATTAGACGAAAGCGCTTGAGCACCTTTCTGTGTTTCCTTTCCTTCGTGGTTTTATTCATCATAAATATTTTTCACGTGTTACTTTTGTGAAATAATTTTCATATATTATATATATATATATATATAAAATGTTTATTACTTTTATTCACGCGATGCACGCCATTCCTTGAAATGCTCAAGCGAGCAAAAACCTAGCTTTTCTGGACAACCAATGCCAATAATGGTGGATTTCACTATAACGGCAAATGCTACTATAGAGAAGCAAAGCCAAAAACACACAACTCAAGTGTAACATTATGCCATTTCATCGAATAAATTTCTGTCTCACTGGATTTTTATAAAAATATAACTGATGTAATGAGGGGCGTCACCCTCCTTGGGCATTTGTGTGCGGAGCAAATTTGACTATGGTGACAAACTGATTGGTGATTGGTAGATAAATAGTACGAGTCAGATGAGTCTTAAGCAGCTGCTTCTCATCGAATTAGACGAGCACATACCTGTCAGGACATGCACATTCTTGTTTATCATGTGTTAGAATTGCGCATTCGTGCTAATCTCTCAGTCAGTCTCGTGCATTTTTACTCACCAGCTGATTGATTGAGTTCATTTAGTTATTCATTTTGTTTTGGTATATGTTTGGTGGAAAAATTATGTTTTTGTGACATAAACGTGAGAATGTCTCGTAAGTGTGCAATCAGCCTTGACAGTTTTGGTTTTGAGTGTGGTGAATTTACAAAAAAATCTCAAAAGCAGGTTTTCACTTCTTTAATTAAGAATGCGTATGAACTTTATTTCGGTTGCAACTTGCAAGTAGGAGAGCAAGACAAAATCTGGGCTTCTCATGTATGTTGTTTCTTGTGCAAGATATCCGAGAGGGTAGTTAAAAGGTTCTTATTCTTCAATGTCTTTTGCGGTTCAATGGTATGGAGTGAACAAAGAGACCACTCGACTGATTACTACTTCTGTTTAACGAAGATAAGTGGACATTCCTCAAAATCTAAACATGCGATTCAATACCCTAATTTATTGTAAGCCATGCGACCTCTTTCACATTGTGACGATTTGCCAGTACAAAACAACCAAAGACATGGACTTTAGATGATGATGAAACTGATAATGAATCTCGTAATGAACTTTTGGACAGACAACATGACATGGATACACAATTTCAACCACCTTCATCGGATGAACTTCAATTTAATTTCTCAATCAGAATTAAATGATCTTGTCAGAGTTGAATCTATCTAAAAATCAGGCTGAGCTCTAAGGTTCTAGATTAAAAGGTTGGAATCTCTTACAAAAGACTAAAAATATTTCGTAAGCGTCAGACACATACATCGTTTTTCTCTATGGAAAGCGATTTAGTTTATTGTAATGATGTGAATGCTCTCATGGAGGCACTTGGTCGAGAGCACAATCCTAAGGAATGGAGACTTTTTGTCGATTCTTCAAAGTTGAGTTTGAAAGCTGTGCTACTGCACAACGGTAATGTCTATCCTTCGGTTCCGATTGCACATAAAGTTCATATGAAGGAGTCATATGACAATATGCAATTACTTTTGAAACATATTGACCATGATAAACACGCCTGGCATCTCTGTGGTGATCCGAAATGATTGTGTATCCTAACTGTAAGCCGAGAAGTGCAAAGTTTTCTTGTTTCCTCTGCGAGTGGGACAGCCGCGCTAAGGGCAGTCATTATACACAGAAGGAGTGGCCACTTCGACAAAATTTGGTTCCAGGACAGAAAAATGTTGCCCATCAACCCCCAGTAGATCCAGCAAAAGTTTTCTTACCACTTCTCGATATCAAACTTGGTTTGATGAAAAATTTTGTAAAAGCCCTGAATAAAGACGGACCTGGATTTCTATATCTAAAACAGGAATTCCCTAGAATCAACAAAGCGAAAATCAAAGAAGGCATTTTTGTGGCCCTTACAGATCAGAGAAGTGATGAAAGACACTGCATCTGACGAGTCTTTGAATGAGGTTGAAAGAACAGCATGGAAAGCTTTTAAAGAAGTGACTACGAATTTCCTCGGCAGCGTCAAATCAGAAAATTAGGTCTCCCTGGTGGAGCAAATGCTTAGTGTTTATCAAGCCATGGGGTGTAATATGTCTTTGAAAATGCATTTCCTGCACTCCCACCTGGACTTCTTCCCATCAAATCTGGGCGCTGTCAGCGATGAGCATGGTGAAAGATTTCCTCAGGATATATCAACCATGAAAAAGCGGTACCAAGGAAGATATAGCCCCAGTATATTGGCCGACTACTGTTGGACACGTATAAGAGAAGCGAAAATCAGCGAAACTCAGCTACAAAAACATTTTAGGTAAGGTACTCTTCTTTTTTTGTACGATTAAATATACCAAAAACGTTAGAAAATCTGTCAATATTCATTTGCATTTCCTTAGAAATTGAGGAGTGATGGAAAAATTTTGTTTTCAAATTGGTAATCAGCGTAAAAAAGCATATTGGAATCACATAAATTCATTCAAAGGAAAAAAGTTCCATTTTGTTGTTCAGTGTAATTATTATGCACAACATATCAAATCCAAAATATCATGATTTCTCTTCATATTGTTTCAACTAAAATAGACCCTTCCTCAAAACGCACTCCTTACCCTGTATTATTCCTTCATCTATACATATTTATTATATTGTATTACAACATGGGGTAGCCCAAAGAAATATATAAAACCTCTTTTGGAAGTAATTCGGAAAAAAATGTCGATTCATGAAAAAGTCACACTTCCTCAATTTTTGAAGAGCTAAATATTTTAAAACTAAATGACTTATACATATTCAATGTTGCTATCGATACGTTCAAAATTATTAATAAATCAACATACATCACCCATTCAAAGAGCAATCTCCCTCATCAAATACTGTACATTATCGTTATAACACACCAGACTGTCCAATGATTTTATACACAAACCTAACTGGACAATAGAAACTGCAGGAAATGCACTCTATTTCAAAGGAGCAGATGTATGGCATACAATTCCCATGCATATCAGGCAGGCTTCATCAGTAAATGTATTTCGCAAATCACTAAAAAAGTACTTCATTAGTTCCTACTGATGTATAATTTCACTACTGCCACTATTACCATAGTAACGAAGTTCCCATTTTATAATCAACTATTGAAAATATGCTAATTTCATTCAACACTTTTAATTTCGTAATTTATTTTTCATATTTTTTTATTAATCACAATGTATTTTCTACTAAATATACACTAAATCATTTAATTTATGGAACATTTTGTAAACTTTATATTAAATTTATTTTATTATTATTTGTTATCACTATTAGGCCTACTATTACTTGCCACTTCAGGGGCGTAGCCAGAATTTCTTTTCGGGACGGACTAATATAATACAAACCCACAAGGAAAAAGAAAAATAATTCCAAGTCCTTTCGTGTATTCAGAAATACATCTCGTCAGGGAATGTACTTCAGAATACACGAAAAGCCTTGGAATCACTTTTCTTTTTCCTTGTGGGTTTCTATCATTTATTCATTTCAAGTGTTTAATTGTGAAATTCATCCCATATATATATATATATATCGTAGACAGAATGTTTTTACTCATTTACACACACACACACACACACACACACACACACACACATATATATATATATATATATATATATATATATATATATATATATATATATACAGGGTGTCCGAGAATTATCTGTACAATTTTTGGCTGTTATTAAAAGTCAACCATGAAGTGTAGAAATTCCACTGTTGTCCCATTTTACAGGAAATCTCATTAAGTTTTTTCTGATACCAAGTTTTGACAAGTTTTTTAGAAATTCCAGTGTGTCCGAACATTATCTGTACAATTTCATCTTAATAAAATTCTTGATAACACACGTAAAATTCTTAAACAAGATTATTTAGAATCTGTATTTTCAAAAGTTTCTTTTATTAAAGTAACGTTGTTACAAACATTAGATATGTGCACCATTAGTGATTCGCAAAACATCCAATCGATACTCCAAATGTTGTCATGTACGCTGCAGCATATCCACATCAATTCGCTCAATAGCAGCTGTGATTCTTGCTTTTAAATCATCAATGTCTGTCACCCGCGTACATTTCAAAAAACTTGTCAAAACGTGGTATCAGAAAAAACTTAATGAGATTCTCTGTAAAATGGGACAACACTGGAATTTCTACACTTCATGGTTGACTTTTAATAACAGCCAAACATTGTACAGATAATTCTCGGACACCAGTATATATATATATATATATATATATATATATATATATATATGTGTGTGTGTGTGTGTGTGTGTGTGTGTGTGTGTGTGTGTGTGTAAATGAGTAAAAACCTTCTGTCTACGCCCCTGTGCCATTTTCACTTTTTTATGTAATAAACTAAATGCCATTAATTTTGCCTAAAAAGCTTCCATGCTTCCCATTACATATTCAGATAAGAGTACTGTGAATATATTAATGTTGTATCAAATATCTCAAATTTGTAAAACCCTGTCTAGTGGCGGAACAAGTACGTCTTGGGCCTCGAGGCTAAATATACTTATGGGCCCCACGCTTTGATATAAAAATATTTAGTGGAGAATACTCACCATTTATTTAAGATTAACTCTTTTGGCTTTCTTTTCTGCAAAACGGTTATCATTTCGTCTAAATTAATGCTTCTAGCATTTTTGTTTTCTATTGATATTATTGAAAATCCACCTAATCTTTCGTGTGCCATTGTGTTTCTCAAATAGTTTTTGATCAATCTGCACTAGTTACAATAGGAATTGTTAGAAACAATGTACTCATGGTTAAGACCTCCGGGAAACTTGAACACAAGTTATTGTTTTCATTTATTAATGTTTCTAACTGGTAGACAGCTGAAATCGTATCAAGTTCTGATTTGAGGCACTGTCGGAAAGATAGTAGCTGAGCAGGAAGTTCTGACGAACTGTCTTTTTTTAGATTTATTTTCTAGAATCATTGCTCCTCCATACAAAACCTCATCAGTGGCAGAAATCAACTTTCAGCTACTCGCTTCAGACCTTCAAATCTACGAGTATTTTTCAGTTGAGCAGTTATGATATCAGTAGGATGGCCGAAAACAAGACTAGTGCATATGCAATGTTGATCAAATGAGTGCCACTGCCACCAACCCCACCCTCTTGTTGCAAGGTGCCAACCCCCCTCCCCCAGGGTGCCAAAAAGGGGGACCCCCCAAGCAAGCTGGGGGGAGTCCACCTAACCTCTTTGGGGGATAAGTTGGGACGGCCTCACCCCTCAAACGGGTATACCTAACCTAAGGGAGGAGGAGAGAGAGGAAGAGACCATCCATCGTCTGCGAGACGCAGACGCATAATGGAAGGTTAGGGTAGCATCACTTGGCTTAGAAATCGAAATCCGCCAGTTGGCTTAAGCAGCCAGTTGGCAGTTGGCTTAATCCGTCAGTTGTTATTGTTGTTGGTTAGCCGATCAGCTCACCCTGATCGAGAAAGCCGGCGGCACGCAGGTAACCGATCGCCCTCTCCGGAGAGGAGCAGAGGTTCAGCACGCTAGTAATGTTGTGTTGTGTTCTACGTTGTGCTAGAGCGGTATAGTCTGTCATAATGTGTTCAATTGTTTGTGGTGTCCTGGCACAGGTGGCAGGTGTCGTCTATGGAGTTATCTAGTCTGTGTTTATATGTCTGTAAGTTGGGGTGATGTCCACATCGGAATCGTGCTAAGTTAACTCGATCCGATCTGCTCAGGCTGGTCTCTGACCTGTTAATGGGTGGCGGCTTCTCACCTAGGACCGCATTCGGACCGAGTCGTGTCAGTGCTTTATGGGTTAGGTGTGTGTGTGTGTGTGTGTGTGTGTGTGTGTGTGTGTGTGTTTTCTGTACTGTGTGATGTCTGTGGGGCGTGGTATGGAATGGAGTATTTGGTTATAATATCTCTCTGATGTTACCTTAATGGTGCGAGGTGTTGGTGCATGATTGTACATGTAGAGACAAGGGTGTTGTGGGTTAGTTGTCGCTGCTGCCATGAATTGTGTTCCCCTCATGTCTAAATGTTCCCTAACTTTCAGTATTTTTGTTTCTTTGTGCAGGTGTTCTATTGGTGTTGTTTGAGTACATCCTGTAATGATACGAAGTGCGTTGTTTTGTATTGTCTGTAAGGTGTTTATGTGTGTGTTTGAGATAATGGGTGCCCAGCATGGGCTAGCATAGTCCATAACTGAGCGAATATATTGTTTGTATATGAGTGATGTTGTTTCCTGCGGGTGTCCAAAGTTTGTGCCTGTTAGTACCCTAAGCGTGTTAAGTCTTGACGTACATTTGTTTTTAATGTTCTGAATGTGGTTTGCAAAAGATAATGATGTGTTGTATGTGATCCCAAATATTTTGGTCCTGTGAGTGTGTGGAATGTTGGTGTTGCTTAGTGTAAGCTGTGGAGTTATTTGGTGTTCTTTTGTGTTGCTTGTTAATAAGGTGATGGTTAATTTTGTGGGCGCTACTTTGAGTCTATTGTGTGTGAGCCAGTCTTGTATACTGTTTATGTATGTTTGTAGGTTATTTGTAGTGGTGTCGATGTTGTTCTGGGTGGTCATCTGCATATGATAAGGTAAGCTTGTTATCTATGGGCGTTGGAATGTTATGCATGTATAAGTTGAACAGTGTTGGTGAGAGAACAGAGCCTTGAGGGACCCCGTTCGGAAAACGTTTGTTTTTGGATGACTTGCCATTAAATGTGACATGCGAATATCTTCCTGAAAGATAGTTGCTCAACACAAGCATGCACAATAACACCAAAAGGTGGCTGAGTATTTTATTTATGAGAGGTAAGCGTGGGATAGCAGCAAATGCTTTACTAATGTCTATTGTTGCTAATAGTGTACGTTGAGCTGGTCGTCTGGAGTTGATGCCATCCATGATGTGCTGCGTGAGGTTAGTCAGTAATGACGTGGTTGAGTGGTGAGGTCTGAATCCATGTTGAGTAGGCGATAGTGGTATGTGTGGGTAGCCTTCAATTCTTATATATATTATATATATATATATTATATATATATATTATATATTTTATATATATATATTATATTTTATATATATATATATATATATATATATATTATACAAACTCAGAATGGTCCCCTGAGAAACTTATATGTTAAACACAGACCGTGCATGGAACAAGGAACTCTTATGGGAAAATTAAATCCATTATAGCCCGAATAAGTAATGGTAAATGACAAATACCATAGTTTTTCTTTTTCATGATGCAAGCCCGACGTGGGCAACGGGTCTCTCGCAAAGAGGTCCCATAAATATAGCTTCCTCTCACCAGCTATCTGCAAAGCAGACAGGATCCAGCTTTGGGACATGGATCTAGGGTTAAAGCAAGCCTAGTCCCACTACATTCAGAACCTCTATATAAGTAAAAGACTCGTTGCATTCACGTCGGATTGAATAAATCAAAGAAAAAGGGGTAACTATTGTATTTTTAGCCAAAAAAAAAAAACTTAAACCTCAACCGGGACATTGAGCGTCCACTTTTCAGGCACATAACACGTCCATTTAATATACACAAACTCAGAATGGTCCCCTGAGAAACTTATATGTTAAACACAGACCGTGTATGGAACAAGGAACTCTTCTGGGAAAATTAAATCCACTATAGTCCGAATAAGTAATGGTAAATGACAAATACCATAGTTTTTCTTTTTCATGATGCAAGCCCGACGTGGGCAACGGGTCTCTCGCAAAGTGGTCCCATAAATATAGCTTTCCTCACCAGCTATCTGTATATTAAATGGACGTGTTATGTGCCTTGAAAAGTGGACGCTCAATGTCCCGGTTGAGGTTTAAGTTTTGTTTTTTTTGCCTAAAAATACAATAGTTACCCCTTTTCTTTGATTTATTCAATCCGACGTGAATGCAACGAGTCTTTTACTTATATAGAGGTTCTGAATGTAGTGGGACTAGGCTTGCTTTAAACCCTAGATCCATGTCCCAAAGCTGGATCCTGTCTGCTTTGCAGATAGCTGGTGAGGGAAGCTATATTTATGGGACCTCTTTGCGAGAGACCCGTTGCCCACGTCGGGCTTGCATCATGAAAAAGAAAAACTATGGTATTTGTCATTTACCATTACTTATTCGGACTATAGTGGATTTAATTTTCCCAGAAGAGTTCCTTGTTCCATGCACGGTCTGTGTTTAACATATAAGTTTCTCAGGGGACCATTCTGAGTTTGTGTATATTAAATGGACGTGTTATGTGCCTTGAAAAGTGGACGCTCAATGTCCCGGTTGAGGTTTAAGTTTTGTTTTTTTTTGGCTAAAAATACAATAGTTACCCCTTTTTCTTTGATTTATTAAATCCGACGTGAATGCAACGAGTCTTTTACTTATATAGAGGTTCTGAATGTAGTGGGACTAGGCTTGCTTTAAACCCTAGATCCATGTCCCAAAGCTGGATCCTGTCTGCTTTGCAGATAGCTGGTGAGGGAAGCTATATTTATGGGACCTCTTTGCGAGAGACCCGTTGCCCACGTCGGGCTTGCATCATGAAAAAGAAAAACTATGGTATTTGTCATTTACCATTACTTATTCGGACTATAGTGGATTTAATTTTCCCAGAAGAGTTCCTTGTTCCATGCACGGTCTGTGTTTAACATATATTATATATATATATATTATATATATATATATTTTATATATAATATATTATATATATAATTATTATATATTATATATATATATATTATTATATAATATATTATATATATAATATATTATATATAATATATTATATATAATATATTATATATATATATATTATATATATATATATTATATATATATATTATATATATATATATCATATATATATATTATATATATATTATATATCATATATATATATTATATATCTATATATATATATACAGTATATATATTTATATTATTATATATAAATATATATATAATATTTTATATATATATATATATATATATATTAACAAATGTCTGGTTACGCCTTCTTAGCCGACTGGCGGGTTTGTAAGCCAACTGTCAAGATTATCTGAATCGCGCAATCTAGCAGCTGAAAAGTTATTAAACACACACATCTGCCTTCTAAGTCTCCTAAGCCAAGTGATGCTACTCTGAGCTCCCATTAATGCGCTTGGATCTTCTATTCTCTCTCTCTCTCTCTCTCTCTCTCTCTCTTTGGGTGGGTGAGTTCGTCCCAACTTCTCCCCCAAAGAGGTTAGGTGGATACCTCCCCGCTTGCTGGGGGAGTCCCCCCTTTTTGGCACCCTGGGGTGGGTGGGGTGGCACTGGCACTCATTTGATCAATGTTGCAGTTGCTTTGCACTCGTTTTGTTTGCGGCCATGCTACTGATATCTAAGCAATTTTAATACATTGGCTTCAAAATATTTTTCTGGATTAGCGAGCCTTCCATCTTCACACAAATCATCAAAATGCTTTCTTACTTTTTTTATGCACTGGTAATGAAATTTAGGATTCATACCCCATTTAATAGAAATTTCTCTTGCTGTTTGTTTCATTTCATCAAAGTTGTCACTGACATGCACAAAAGACTCAATAGCATCATGTTGTAATTTAACGGCTTTGTCTAATATATTTTCACTTCGCAAGCATTTAGAAACCACATCAGTAATTTTAAGTAATTTTGTTTGAAAAACAATAAGGAATATGAATTCAAACTTTTCTAATTGCTTCCTAAGACCAGAAGCTTCAGCACGTTCATCAGATTTTTGCTAAGCAGCATTATTTTTTAAAGTCCTTTTATGATGTCTAAATAGCGAAATCTTAAAGCAGCTAGAGATTTATGTCTAGACGACCACCGAGTTGAGCATAGATTTTAAATGTAAGTGTTACCTCAGAGACAAGTCAATTCTTTTAACAATGGCCACTGTTTTATGCCATGGCCGAAATACGTATAAAGTTGTTCAATGGTAACTTTTTTTTATTTCAGGCGTGTTTTGAACACAATCGTTAATTTAGCACAAGATTTAAATTATGTGCAACGCAAACACGCTCAAAGACTGGTTCTTTTTTAAGTCTTGCCTGTACTCTCAACAATCAATAGCTTTAGCAATTATCTTATTGCATTGTCTTCTTTTCATAGTAGTTTTTCATAGGATAATAGTTTATGATTAAGGTTGCGATGGGCCCCTTGACGCAGTGGGCCGGGCCCTCTGAGACGGTGGGCCTCGGGGGATTGACCCGGTTACCTCAGTGGTAGTTCCGCCACTGACTGTCATTTGTATTCTTTTCTGAATAAAGATTGAATTTATTGCCGTCTTATTTTTTCATAATGAAATATGCCTTTAATTAATTATATATTATTCAACACGTTTCAGATTAAAAGTTTTTCAAGATAAGAAAAATTTGAAAATATGCTTCATATTTTTTCATGTATAAATTAAATTTGTTTTTAATGAACGTACAAAAATTGTTGATTCTTCTTCAGTAAGAAGATATTAGGGAATGAAGTTATACACGAGATGTTCAAAAAAGAATGAAATTAAACCTGATAATTTGTTAAGTTCATAAAAGAATGAAATATAAACATCAGTTCATCTGTACAATTATTGTATGATATAAAAACTGTATTGGAGTTTGTAGTAAACATTAGGCAAGTGTAATAAATAATTAGTGATGTACCAATTCCAAAATTTAGCCGATGCCGATCCCATGAAAAACTACCCATGCCGACGCATTTGCCTATATTTTAAAAAATCGATTTTCTTCATAAGTTTTACCTAATCTAATGTGAAACTTTTAATTTTTCATATTTTCACATTTCAAATTTGTTTAAATGCTTTTCCTTAGCTCACTCCACAATATACAGCACCAGAATTTGTTACCCATGGACCGTAGCTAAAATGATAAAAAGTTTTATTACTCAGTAAAATGATAAAGTAATTTTATTTGTTTCATAAATTGAATACCAATATTTAAAGTAATTGTTTTTCCTTATGTTGAAGGTATTTTATTTCTTCAACAATGTCAACAACAAAAATGTTCATTAAAATTTCAAGTCCCTGGTGGTCAATTTGAATAAAAAAAATAGATACATAATTTGGGTTTATAAAATTATTGAAATACTTGAAATGAAGCAAACATAAGATGGTTTAATATATAAGCACTCTTTCAGTATTTTTGTTTCTGTGAGCAGGTGTTCTGTTGTTGCTGTTTGAGTGCATCCTGTAATGATACGAAGTGCGTTATTTTTTATTGTCTGTAAGGTGTTTGTGTGTGTGTTTGAGATAATGGGTGCCCAGCATGAGCTAGCATAGTCCATAACTGAGCGAGTATATTGTTTGTATATGAGTGATGTTTCCTGCGGGTGTCCAAAGTTTGTGCCTGTTAGTACCCTAAGCGTGTTAAGTCTTAACCTACTGTACATTTGTTTTTAATGTTCTCAATGTGGTTTGCAAAAGATAATGATGTGTTGTATGTGACCCCAAGTATGTTGGTCCTGTGAGTGTGTGGAATGTTGATGTTGTTTAGTGTAAGCTGTGGAGTTACCTGGTGTACTTTCGTGTTGCTTGTAAGCAAGGTGATGGTTGATTTTGTGGCCGCTACTTTGAGTCTATTGTGTGTGAGCCAGTCTTGTATACTTTTTATGTATGTTTGTAGGTTATTTGTAGCGGTGTTGATGTTGTTGTGGGTGGATGTTAGAGTGATGTCATCTGCATATGATGATAAGGTAAGCTTGTTATCTATGGGTGTTGGAATGTCATGCATGTATAATAGGGCGGAGTGAAAAACTCATTTTTCGAATTTTCAAATTGGCTAGTGTGGAAAATGTGTGGAGTAGTGAGGAAATAAGCTGGTATAAATTTAAAATCATAACATTAATATCTTCAGGTGCCACAATGACCTTCAATATTGAAAAAATTGAAAAAGCAGATTTTAACCAATAATTACAGAAGAGTCCACGATGCACAATAGACAAGAATTTATTCACACTTGTATAAAAATAGCTCAGTCAACCTTTAAAAAAAGTTTCTATTCTCTAAAAACAGTTTTCTATAGTCAGCTCACTCAGCTGTCACGTGAGTACCTCGGTTCAGTGTAGCTGTCGCTCTCGTAGCAGGTGGGTGTTCTGTTGTTGGCGTTACTCAGATAGTCTAAACTATATTTCTTATATATTTTGCATTTCTGTATTGTGTTGCCCTAAGTTTGCCATGTACTATTAACTGAAATTAACGTATAATTGATATTAGCTCTTTCTTTTTCAGATTTGTATACTTTCAAAATGTCTCGAGTTTGTGCAAAATCAACCAGGGCCTCAACTGAGTGCCCCATGTTTGGTATGGGGGAAGATTTGTGGCACAGGAATCTTCCTACATACGAAGGAGTTTTAAATATTACTTGTTTGTAAGAAACGATTTGAAACAGAATACTAATAAAGATCCTTCAATATCTCAAATATTAGAACAAGTTGTTGATAAATTGAAAACAATTTGGGAAAGTGCTTCCGTCCCAATTCTGTCAGACAGGCGAATTGAAACAATGTTCAGAAGCTACCACGAAAAGTATCGTGTCATTATGAAGCCATACCAAAGCAGAAAAAATTCTGAAGCTTACAAAGCAAAGATTGATATGTTCAAAAAGAAGCACACACGAAACTTTTTGACATTGCAGCGTGCAAGTGCAAAGTACTAACACAATGTTCTTGTCCCAAAGAAAAAAACGGTTCCAAAGGAAGAAGTGACGTTCCTCTTAGATCAAAGGAGTGAAAGAAAACTGTTTATTGATAGAGTAGATATTACACTCTCAAAGAAAAAAGCATCTACGTTGCTAAGAAAGCAAAAAGAAGCTGTGAGGCTCACCAAAGAATCTTCACAGAGAAATTGCAGGATACAAATGTTGAATTATCATCATCGACATCAAACAGTGAAAGTGAATCTGGCGAAATATCAGACGATACATTTCCAGAGCCAGTTAGCTCGAAGAGAAAGCTCGAACAACCTGAAGAACAATTATTCAAGAAAAGGAAAACTACAAATCTACCTTCGGTGGCTACTGCTTGTGACAGGACTGCAGTTTCAGATCGAGCTGCAGCATTCATTGTTAGTGCAGTATTGCAAGATATTGGAGAAGTTTCTATTGACAATACATCTGAAGTAGTGGATAGGAGTAAAATCAGAAGAGAAAGACAAAAGAAGAGATCAGAAATTATGAAAGATCAAAATCAGGTCCCAATCAGAGGAATCTATTTTGATGGTCGAAAAGATTCTACACTCTTCCAAGAAAAAAAAGAGTCCAAAGTATATCAGAAGAAGGTAACAGAAGAACATATCACTTTAGTGAGAGAACCTGGTTCAGATTATTTGGGCCATTATTCTGTGAATTCTGGATCAGCTGAAGAAATATGTAAAGGAATGTTTGAGTATATTGGAAATAATGACATGAACCTGGAAAACCTTGTTGCCATTGGATGCGATGGTGCAGCAGTCAACACTGGAGAAAAGGGAGGCGTTATAAGGCTTATAGAATTGAAGCTGAAGAAGCCAGTTCACATTTAGTGTGCCAATGATTGCCATTACGCCATTTAGTTGCAAAGCTGGATGGAAAAACATCTGGCCCCGCGGATTCACCGGTCCTATTGGCAGGGAATTAGAGACTGTGAGAGTCTTCCTATTGTCGAGTTTGAAAGGATTGATGCTGAGGAACCAACTGTAGACTGTGAAGATCTTAGCACCGACCAAAATATCTAATTGATATTCATCAGGCCATAACAAGGGATATTGCTCTCCAGATCTTGCTCATCGTAGTCCAGGCAAAATGGCACATTCACGATGGCTGACTACAGCAAATCGTTTGCTTCGTCTATACGTTTCAACTGTAAGTCCATCTGAGAACCTCATGAACATTGCTTCTTTTATAATGAAGGTCTACATCCCAATGTGGTTTTCTATTAAGCAAAGTACGTCTTTTGTCAATAGCTCAAACATGTTTTCAAAACTATTGAACTAACAAGAACACTGAATGACGAAGTAAAGGATATTGTAAACCCTGCCATACAAAGAAATGCATCTTTTGCAAATCCAGAAAATATTCTAGCATCAATGATTCATGATGACCGCAGCGCCATAAGAGAATTAGCGTGGAGGCGAATAAGAAAGCAAGGCAAA
>JAJOZX010000065.1:2227500-2262500 GCA_023014485.1 Bathynomus jamesi | reverse complement strand
ACGATAAAGCACAGTGGCCAGTCATACGTGCACGTATAAAGAAGAGACCGATCAATGAGAATGATACTGAAATCACTGAAAATAGTCAGGCAAAATGGACACGTGAAACATTTTATACTGTTCTAGACAAAATTAACTTGGCAATGAACGACCGATTTTCTGCAAATCGAAGTGTACTAAAATCAACACAAAAATTTTGTCCAACAAATTTCTCTAATATTGGTGCTCAAATTTCTACATTCGAGAATGAGATCGATAAATTTTGCAGTAATTACAGCATCAATAGTCACGAATGTGCCTTGGAGCTCTATAGCTCCAGTTCGGTATTCCCTTTATTATCGAACACAAAAACGATTTACAGCGCCTACACTGTACTCAATCATGATACGGGTCTTACTGAAGCCTATCCAACTCTTTCAAAAGCATATGGCATATTAGTGGCAATTCCCGCTACATCAGCAACGGCTGAGAGATCCTTTTCAGCATTGAAGCGAATCAAAACGCGCACAAGGAATTCCATGTCGCAGGAGATGCTGCTGGGTACAATGCTGATGTCAGTCGAACGAAATATAGCAAAGAAACTAGACACAGACCGGCTAATTGTTCGATTTGGTCAACCGTCTAAATTTCTCTCGAAAGCCCTAATTATGTAGTAGAGACGTTAAGTATTTATTTTTACATACATGACACACATGTGCTGTGCTAACCTATCCTAACCTGACCTAACCTATGTTAAGCTAGGTTAAGTTAGGTTAGGTTAGTTTTCGATTAGGTTAGATATGAACAATAGTGATAATGTAATAAATCGTAAAATTTTTGAAGAATAGACAAATTTTGTTTTTATTTATGTTCATAGCTGTTAAATTAAATCAATTAAATTTCTCCTATTCAAAATGTACTGATTACACTGTACAAATTTTCAGTTCAGAAAAAAAAACGGGAATAACATTCGGTAATTCTTAATATTTCGAGTGTGCTGATTCCAAATCTGAAAATAGTTTTTCTATCACGTCACGTTTTTTTGTAATGACTGATTAAAACTCTCGTATTATACTGTTTTCACTCATTATTTGTATTTATGCTGGCGTTTGTGTGATGCTTCTGGTTGGTCACGCTTTAAATTCAAGCAGAAATCGGCCAGCATAGCAGGACTCCACTTCCCTTTGTATCGGCTCTCCATTGTGGCTATATCCTGGCGGAATCTCTCCCCGTGTTCGTCGCTAACAGCAGATGCGTTTTCCGGAAAGAATGAGAGATGTGAATGCAAAAAATGAATTTTCATTGACATCTTACATCCGAGACGTTGGTATGAGTTGATAAGTTGATCCACAAGTGCAGCATAGTTGTCGTATTTAGTCTTTCCTAGTAGACCGCTGCACACGTTTTTGAATGCACGCCAGGCTGCCAACTCAACCTCATCCATCACCGCTTCAAAGTGTTCGTCTAGCATGAGTTGACGAATTTGAGGGCCGACGAATATGCCTTCTTTAATCTTGGCATCACTTATTTTTGGGGATTTTTCCTTTAGATATTTGAAGGCAGGCTTATCCTGTTTCAACGCCTTTGCAAATTGTTTCATCAGCCCTAGTTTTATGTGAAGTGGCGGCAAGATAACCTTTTCCTTTCGTACTAGTGGTTCGTGAATAACATTGTGAGATCCAGGTGAGGAATTGTCTCGTGGCGGTCATACTGAGCGTGTGTATTGTTCAGACCTTGCTCGGCTATCCCACTTGCATAGGAAACACATGTATTTCGTGTAGCCAGTTTGCAATCCATTGAGAATAGCCACAACCTTCAAATCTGCGCAGATAAGCCATTCATGTTCATTGTATTTTATACAGTCCAGAATAAAAGCAACATTGTCATACATTTCTCTCAAGACGACTGAATGAGCGATCGGAACAGAAGGCATTGTGTTCCCATTATGTAGCAGTACACCCTTAACACTGTACAGAGATGCATCAATGAACAATCTCCACTGATTCGGTTCATAGCACAAACCCAGAGCATCGAGCAGACCATGTATATCAATGCAATAAGAGGCCAGCAGTTCACCTTGTTGCTTGGTAAGTATTAAATCACGGACCAAATCATTGAGTTCAGGCTGCGTGACGAGATGTTGTTCTTTCTTGGACTCGACTTGAGCTTCATAGCATTCGCCGTCTGATTCCGATTTGTCAGAGTATGTGTTATCGGTCGGTATTTCAGCCGGAGGACGAGGGATGGGTATATCTGTAAAATGTTCCACAGGACGCATAGCAGAACGAAGATTTGGGTATACTATAGCCTTTTTCCCTTTTCTGTTGCAACCTGTAATGTGAGACAATAAACATTGTTGACTACTTAAGATGGCATAACTGTGTAATACATTATGCAGAGCAGGATATGCTAAAATGTGCTAAAAACACCAAATTTGACGTATATTCAGAAAAATAAAAGATTCAAACCTGTGATGTTCGTTAAGCAGAAATAGCAATCAGTTGAATGGTCCAGCGGCTCTCTCCATACCATTTGGACACCGAATCCCAGACCAGGACCGGTGCCTTTGAACCATGCAGATAACGAGCTTGTACATCTCACACAGCAGATATGAGGCGCCCAGTGCTTGTCCTGATCACAAATTATGTGCCACAAATATAACAAAAACTGTCTGGCGAATTTTTGCAAACTCTAGGCATTGTAGCATAACATTAATAAAAACCTATAAAATAAGAAAATGATAGATCAATTTGCAATTTCACACAATATAGACGTTGTCGGTGAAATATACATAATTTGATAGCTGTTATTCAATAATACTCACTTATAGCACCGATTTATGATAAAAGATGGCTGACAATTTTGTTTTAAATGATTAATGAAAGATTTTTCATAAAATCAAAGTGGAAACAGAGCCGAACACCATCACCACAGCATATGCATGACTGAACAAAATGTAAAAGATGCGTTCAGAGAACCAGTGGTTCTCAAATGGATACAATGAAATAGGGTCATTTTCATAAAATCGGCGGGTGATACAAATAAATGAGTGTTATTTTCGCAATCTATGCATATAATTAGCCATAAAAATGACGATCTCATTTCCGTTTTTTTTCACTGTTGTACAGTGTTATTAATAAAAAGTTTAAAGTTAAAAAAAAAAAGGACCACTTTAACATATTGCTTCCCAAAGCATTCGGGAAGCAATATGTTAAAGTAATCCCTCCTGGGAAGCAATATGTTAAAGTGATTAACACTGGGAAGCAATATGTTAAAGTGATTAACACTGGGAAGCAATATGTTAAAAAGAGAAAGGTTGGTTGGTTAGAAAGAGGTTGGTAATCTAGGCTAACTAACGAAAATATCACGACCTAACCTAACCAATCGTCAAGGGCGTACAGTTGACCTAACGACTGGTTATGTTAGGTCGTGATATTTTCGTTAGTTAGCCTTATAAGGCTAACTAAAGAAGGCCGGGGGCCCTGATCTTCAGGTGATCCAAATATTTTACATTCACAAAAAATGGCAAAGCATAATAAGTTAAGTTGTCCATAAATTTACATTTTCTCGACTAGTTAATCTCTAAATATTATAAACTATTGTAATGTAACTGTAATTAGCTGTGTAATGTCTATTTTTGGGAAGCAATATGTTAAAGTGATTAACACTGGGAAGCAATATTTTAAAGTAATATACACTGGGAAGCAATATGTTAAAGTAATATACATTGGGAAGCAATATGTTAAAGTAATATACACTGGGAAGCAATATGTTAAAGTGATCCAAAAAAAAAATTAATTTCTCTCATTTCAATGGTGCCCATAGAACGGAAAAGGTCCATATATATGCATGGGGTGGAATTGCTCCCACACCACCGCAGTGCTCGTCTTGCTTTCGCTCGTGAGCATGTCAATTGGACTATGGTCCAACCGTGTGGGAATTTTCGATTACCACTCTTTGAGGAGCGTACCCTAACTAATATTGGTAATCCGCGCCCGCCTCTGATCGTGGTTCAAGTGATCTAAATGAGGCCCCAGTCTTGGGCGACTCAAGTACGTGGTGGTTTTTAATTAAATTAACCTAAGGTAGTCAGTGTCATAAATTAGACTGATAAATTTACAAATTGGAATACCTATCCTTGCTAAATATTTTCCAAATTAACGAGGTAATAACGAAAGAAAACCACCACCAAATACAAAAAAAAACTAGTATTGGAACCTCAACAAGTCAACGCGATGCTAGTTTATAGCGCAATGTAGATCACTACAATCAACGTGGGCTAATTATTTCAATTCCAATACACAACAAAAACTAACGACAAACAAATATTAAATAAACAAATCCTTAACCTAAATAAATAATTAACAATACAAAATATAAGCCAAAAAAACGGTAAGCTTAAAGGTCTAGTATAAATTTCAAAGGTAGCCTTTTAAAACAAATTAAAATAATGTAAATTAAACTGAAAGGACTGTCAAACTTAAATTTTGAGACACGAAGGGTTTAACGAACAAGATCACTAAAAGCAAAGAAATAGCCTGCACGAAGGTAAGAGAAGGTATATCTTAAATTTAAACCACCTCGCTCGCCAACCACCGACTGCGCTTATCGCACGGCTTTTACGGAGAGGGTTGCTTTTGGAGGAGTCCAATTGACATGCTCACGAGCGAAAGCAAGACGAGCATTGCGGTGGTGTGGGAGCAATTCCGCGCCCATTGCTGGACATCTAGCACGTAAGCCACTTTCCATAAGTCTCCTTCTAACGGTTCGCTCCGATACACTAACGTCTCGAGACCTTTCCAGCTCATTGCGGACGTTTGTGGCAGTCAAGCGACAATCTCGCAAAACACTCAAGACGATGAAACGATCGTCACGGGCAGAGGTGCAGCGCAATCTTCCAGATCCTGGTCTTCGGGTGTACTCTCCTGTCTCCACATAACGTTAGTAGACACGTCGAACCGTTGTTCTTGGAATTCCTAGCGCATTGGCGACGTAACGCTCGCTCCGACCATCTTCAATTAGGGCGACGACTCTTGCGACGTTCACGGCCCTCAAATCCATTGTAAATGTTCAATTCTGAAACCCAAAAGAATTAGAAGTCTATCTGTTACTAAACGCAAATGCCTACTCCCACAAGTGGAAGAAAAAAGTGGCACTAGCAGTCTAAAAGCAACTGAATGTCAGACTCGAATTCTTAAAAGAAGTCGAAAATTCGTTACAGCTAGTGTGTTCGCAGCTGACGTTGTTTTGTCTAGTTATTTGGTTGCCTCATAGACTCTATTTTGAATTTTTAAGACTTTTATAAACAGAAGCTTGCACACTTTTTGCTTTTCGCGATATTCCAAGTGGGCCGATTTTTCTGCCGTTCAATGTATAATGTAAAACATCAAAGAATTTAGGACAATAAAAAAAGTTAAAATGCAAAGTTTTCATACATTTACTTACAAAATTATTTAATACTTTGTTTGTTCACCTTTTGCTTGAACGACTTCAGTGATTCGTTTTCAGTATTTATCTACAAGGTTTAATCCAGTGGTTCCCAACCTTTTTGAAGCGATGGCCAACTAGAGCTGATTCGAATAACATTGCCCACCTCCCATGTTGCTAAGCTGGTATCATGTTTATATAAGGTTTAATAAGCAAATTTTTTTATTAACATTTATTAACATGATGCTAAAAGACAAGCAAGTAAGTAGGCCATGGCCCACCGGTTGGGAACCAGTGGCTTTAATCTCTCAATAGAAATTTTAGCCCATTCTTATAAAGAAAATTGCTGCAATTCATTCAGATTCAAAGGGTCTCTTGCGGACAGCTTTTTTCAAATAAAACCATAAATTCTCGATTAAGTTGAGATCTGGGCTTTGACTGGGCCACCCGAAAAGCTTGAAGTTCTTTTGTTGAAGTCATTTCATGATGCTTTTACTTTTATGTTTTGGATCATTATCTTGTTGCAGTACCCATTTGCGACCCACTCGCAACTCCCGAACTGAAGGCAATACATTTTCTTTTAAAATTTCCTGATATTTCTTCTAATTCAAGATTTCATTGATAACAACAAGCTTTCGTGGACCAGAAACACTGAAGCATTCACAAAGAAGCAAACTACGATCATCATGTTTAACAGTAGGAAGGTTGTTTTTTTTCTCGAATGCAGTATTTGATTTTCGCCAAACATACCGTTGCTCGTTTTTTCCCAAATAATTCAATTTTTGGTCTCGTCTGTCCAGAGAACTTTCTTCCAGAATGCAAATCTATCATTTTGGTGATCCTTGGCATACTTTAAAACGAGCTTCTTCGTTCGCTTTCGTAGCAGAAGTTTTCTTTGTGCAACTCTTCCATGCAGACCATTCTTTCTCATTGCACGACGTACAGTAGAGGGATAGACATCGATCTAAGACAGTCTTAATGTTTGGCAAATATCACCTGCAGTCACTCGTGGATTCGCAGTAGCTATTCTTTCATTCCGTCTAGCTGTATGATCTGAAATCTGCAAGGTCATCCACTTCAGTTTGTTCCAAAGCCGTTCTATTTTCTTTGTAACTACAGCAAACCGTCGTAAATGGAATTCGAAGTTCCTCTGCTATCTTCCTATAACTCCTTCCAGACTCGTGTGCAGCAATAATAGGCATCTTAAGATCTGTAGACGGCTCTTTACCACGACGACCCAATGCTTACTAATGGTTTGTATAGTCATTCATTTTCCACGAAGATTCACAGAAAAAATTTTAGAATTCAGGATTGACAACAGTCTCTAATAATAAACAGCCACTACTGCTAAAAATGTTAAATTCTTCAAGCCTAAGGTGGACACACAAAGTATCAAATAATTTTGTAAATAAACGTACGAAGACTTTTGTACTTTACTTTTTTTTAATTTTCCTCAAGTTCTTTGATGTTTTACATTATATGTTGGAGTTAAACTAATTTTTCCATTTGTTAAATTTTTCCACATGAACGGTAACCTTTTCATAACTATCCTATGCATGGTACAAAAGATAAAGACAAATACAGGGTGTACATAAAGTCAGGATCTATTTTTGTGAAATAATTATTTTTTTCTATTTTTCTTTTCAGAAGCCCTTAGAATGAATACAGAAGAGCGTGTGGCAATAGTAATTTGGCGAATCGAGGGAAAGAAATACAATGACATCAGAGAGAAGTTTAGAAGGAGATTTCATAAGCCGGGGCCAATAGACAAGACAATACGAAAATTGGTGAACAAATTTAAACGAACGGGATCTGTAAATGATGAAGCAAGATCAGGACGACCGTGTATGTCAGATCTTACCGTGAATGCAGTACGCGGAATTATCACTGAGGAGCCACATACGTCCGTTCGTGCTGCTCACACAGACTCGGCCCTCCCGACGTCATCTGTGCACAAAATTCTGAAAGTTAATTTGCAGAAGAAAAGCTATCATTTGCAGGTTTTACATGATTTACATGAGGAAGATTTCCCTCGACGAAGTGCTGTGTGTGCTGATCTCGTAGAACAAATCTGGAGTGATAATTTAATGGACAACATTCTCTTTAGTGATGAAGCCACTTTCCATACATGTGGAAAAGTAAATCGCCATAACTGTCGAATTTGGGCAGATGAAAGACCGAATGATTTCGTCCAAAATTGGGAAAGAGACTCACCTAAAGTTAATGTCTGGATGGGTTTAACAAAATCTAAGGTTTATGGTCCTTTTTTCTTTGCTGAAGCTACAGTTACGGGCTTATTTATCTGGACATGTTGCAGCAATTCCTTGAATCTCGCTGATTGGGGATAGGATTGTTAGTACCGTCGTCTATCAACATGATGGTGCTCCTTGTCACTATGCCAAAATTGTTCAGGATTATCTAAATGGACGTTTTCCAAATCGCTGGATCGGACGCGGAAGCACAGACCTTGGCCAGCGAGATCACCAGATTTAATCCCTTTAGATTTCTTTGCATGGGGCTTTATCAAATCGCACGTCTATCAGACGAAGGTTACGAGTCTTGAAAACTTACGTACACGTATACGAACTGCTGCAGATAACATAACCCCGCAAATGCTCCAGAATGTGTTTAGAAAATGCTGCGGAACGATTTGAGCTGTGCAGGATACTGATGGGCGTCACGTCGAATCCTACTCTTAATTATTTAATAAATGTTACCACTTTATCATTTTATGATTGAATTCCATATAATTTCCAAGTGCTTCACAAAAAAGATCCTGACTTTATGTACACCCTGTATAACCGAAATATTTCTCTGTACGAATACTTATGAGCGCCTGTATACTATATATTAAGGTGTCACTTATTTTTCAACTTTTAAGTTTCCGTGCTCTGACCCCATCAAAGTATGCCAGATGATGTAAAACACTGTGTACAAAGTTTTATTGAGATATTTTAATATTTAGAGGTCGCTCAACGGCTTCGAAATATTGGATAAGAGATTCTCAGAAAGTATGAATATAAACAATTTCCAAATGTATTTAAACAATTTATTATGTTCCTACATTAGCAGGAAGTGCACAAGACATTATCATAATATTAAGATGAAGTACATTAACATCAGACAGTAGCAAAATTATTATGATTAATCATTATTTCCACTTAAGGTATGCTTTTGTCCCCATGTCCAATGCTTGCGATGGTCTTCAACAACCTGGAGAAGAAACTGGAGTTGTTCTTCATCTTTGGTTAGGTATCCAGAAAAATCCTGGATGAGAGCAACTCCTCGTTCAGCGAAGTCATTTGTTACAGTTAGAGTTTTTACAGTCTCTTTCGCAGTCTGGTCATAAGTATCCTCTTCCCATTGTTCAGCAGTTTTCTCAACAACCACACGCTTTGGAAGGTTCTCTTGTCCATCAACACTAGTCATAAATATGACCATGCGATTTTTGCTATCAGGGAGGACTAAAAGACCAAAATAACACACACTAATGCAAACACATCCTATCATTAAGGCGACTGAAATGATAATGGGGTGAGGCATAGAAAGGAAGCGCATTTCAATTTAGGACAAGTAACGACGTATATATATATATATATATATATATATATATATATATATGAAAAATTATTTCACGAAAGTGACACGTGAAAAGTATTTATGATGAATAAAACCACGAAGGAAAAAAGAAACACAAATGGGTGCTCAAGCGCTTTCGTCTAATGACATCCTCAGGAACACTGGAGTGAAAGGACAGATCAAGGCATATATAGGTTACAAAAATAAACATACATACATACATATTCATATATATATACATATATATATATATATATATATATATATACATATATACATATATATAGTAAGCATAGAAAAAATTGTGGGAGGAGCCAACATTTATATGGTCACAAAGAATAAAGAAATAAAAATAAATATAAATATAAATTGAGAAAAAATTAATTACAAAATAGTGCCTTAGTGATATATATGTCACAGCCTAAATAATCATAAAGAAATAAACAGGCAAATAAAAAAAACCACAAATATATATACATATATATATAATATATATATATATATATATATAAAAAGACACTTTTAGCACTTTGGCCGACCTTCAATATAAATTCAAATGGCTTGTTTATGGAACAGGTCACAAAAGAATAAAGAAATAAAAATAAATATAAATATTGTAAGTGGTCTACCAATTCAAGCTCAAAAGGGAAGTTTTACAATCAATTTAATAGATGAAGCCAAATTCATATATACGTCACCAAAAAAATAAAGAAATAAACCAAAAAAAAAAAAAAAAAAAAATTAATTATTAAAAAAAAATAAAAAATAATAATAATAAATTGAAAGATAAATTTTAAGAGAGGCACACCAATTTATAAGGGAAAAATTACCACATATGCATATTATAGTCACAAACGAATAAACAAGTACAAGTAAATATAAATTGGAAAACAAAATGATGCCTAGATGATATATAAAGAACAATAAAAAATATATACAACATATATACGGTATATATACGAATATAAACGCAATATATACAGAATATATTATATATATATGCATAAGGGAAAAAATTACCAAATTTGTTTTTAAAATTATTGTCTGAAAAAACGGTAGGTCGCAAAAGAATAAAGAAATAAAAATAAATATAAATTGAAAAAATTACAAATAATACACGTACACATGTATACCCGCATAACCAAATATATATACATATACACCCATATATACAAACACACACACACACACACATATATATATATACACATACAAGCTTGACATTCGCGAAATGAGAAATCATCCCGCAGAACCTTTGTGAGGTTGTAAGGTAAGGTAAGGTACATACACATATATATATATATATATATATATATATATATATATATCACATTTAACTGCATACATACATACATACATACATATACACACATACATACATACATATACACACATATACATACAAACACATTTAACTGCAATGACCACACACATACTCACATACACATACATACATACACATACACGCATACAGCAAAAAATTGAAAAATAAAATTGTAAGGGAAACAAAAGACAAAAACAAATTTTTTACCAAAGATTTAACAACCTGCCCTTTTTGTTTAAATCCATTCTGAAGGAATTCAGAGCAACGGGATCGAGTTGAAACAGACCTTTACTCATGTTAAGGTTATTTGTAAGTTGAATTATAGCCGACTCAAGAATATTTCTATTAACAATGTTGCTAGAGTGAAACAAAACTGAAACATTATTCCAATCAATACAATGGGATAACTCTGACAAATGGACAAAAAGGGCACTGGACAACTGTCCCGTTCTAACGGAATATTGATGCTGTTTTACACGCGTTTGCAAATCCTTTCCCGTCTGACCTATGTAAAAAGGAATCACATTGCTTACACCCAATTTTATAGATAATGCCTAAATTATTGGTAGGGCTATTTTTTACTATGATGTTTTTCACAATATTGTTATATGAAAAAACTACACTGATATCCAAAAGTTTAAGTACATTAGCAATGCCTAAGAAGCCCGGGAAAAATGGAAGTACTAAATATTCTTTGACAAGGTGCGAGTGTTATTATTCACACGATAGAAGGTTCGTTTAGCCTTATTAAGACAAGATTCCATGAACGCAGATGGGTAACACAACTCACTTCCAATACCGTTGATATTTTCCAATTCGGCATCGATGTATTCCGGACTGGCGATCCTAAGAGCGCGGAGAAACATTGAGGAAAATATGGCCTTTTTAATAGGGGTGTCATGTCCAGAGTAAAAGTGTACGTAGGACAAATTGTTTGTTTTTTTCCGATAGATACTAAACTTAAAACCCGGGCTATCCCTATGAACACGCACATCCAAAAACGGGATTGAGTTGTCTTGTTCCACTTCTAAAGTAAATTTAATGGAGGGGACTTGGTCATTTAACTGAAGGAGGAAGTCATCCAGGTCACGATTCATGGGCCAGATACACAAAATATCGTCGACGTACCGCAACCAAGGGATGCCACCCCCCAGGATTCTCGGAATGTAAGTAATTTCAAAAAACTCCATATAAATATTGGAGAGAAGGGGCGACAAAGGGTTGCCCATGGCCATCCCAAAAACTTGTTGATAATGCTCGCCATTGAAAGTGAATTTACAATCCTTGATACAAAGCTTAATAAGCTCCAAAACAGTGTGTGCAGGTAATGGTAAATCATAATTATGTAATTCTCTGGCGAGAAAGTCAAGCATATCATCAATCGGCACTTTTGTGAACAATGAACAAACGTCGAAACTGATCAATCTATCGTTGGTATTAATGCGAACATTATTCAATTTTTCAGTGAGATCCATGGAATTTTTTACGTGTGAATCAGAGACAGTTCCAAGAATGGGGGACAAAACATTAACAAGCCATTTGGAGAGTTTATAGGTAATAGAGCCCACCGAGCTAATAATAGGGCGCATAGGGTTACCCGGTTTGTGGGTTTTAATAAGACCATAAAGATAAGGCAGAGCAGGTGAAGTGGACAAAAAAAGGGGAATTAAATCCTTATGATCTTTGAGAATGCGTTTCAAGCCACTATTGAATGATTTGATGACATCATCCTGTGGGTTCTTCCTAAGTTTCACGTATGTGGCGGGGTCCTGAAGCAGCTCATTCATCTTTCCAATGTAATCCACTTTGTCCATAAAGACTAAGGTGTTAGCCTTGTCTGCTTTAGTAATATGGAGCTCACTATCTTTTTTTAATTGTGAAAGGCTATTGCGGAAACGTTTAGGAAAGTTATCTTCATAAGAAATATTCGCAGCACCATAGACCAGGCCTTTAACTATGTTAACCAAAAACTGAGGAAGGTTACACTGTTTTTCAAAACGAGCAAGACTATGACAAATTTGTAAAGCAGTAGGTGTATATATATATATGTGTGTGTGTGTGTGTGTGTGTGTTTGTATATATGGGTGTATATGTATATATATTTGGTTATGCGGGTATACATGTGTACGTGTATTATTTGTAATTTTTTCAATTTATATTTATTTTTATTTCTTTATTCTTTTGCGACCTACCGTTTTTTCAGACAATAATTTTAAAAACAAATTTGGTAATTTTTTCCCTTATGCATATATATATATATATTCTGTATATATTGCGTTTATATTTCGTATATATACCGTATATATGTTGTATATATTTTTTATTGTTCTTTATATATCATCTAGGCATCATTTTGTTTTCCAATTTATATTTACTTGTACTTGTTTATTCGTTTGTGACTATAATATGCATATGTGGTAATTTTTCCCTTATAAATTGGTGTGCCTCTCTTAAAATTTATCTTTCAATTTATTATTATTATTTTTTATTATTTTTTTAATAATTAATTTGTGTTTTTTTTTTTTTTTTGGTTTATTTCTTTATTTTTTTGGTGACATATATATCAATTTGGCTTCATCTATTAAATTGATTGTAAAACTTCCCTTTTGAGCTTGAATTGGTAGACTCCACTTACAATATTTATATTTATTTTTATTTCTTTATTCTTTTGTGACCTGTTCCATAAACAAGCCATTTGAATTTATATTGAAGGTCGGCCAAAGTGCTAAAAGTGTCTTTTTATATATATATATATATATATATATATATATGTATGTATATATATTTGTGGTTTTTTTTATTTGCCTGTTTATTTCTTTATGATTATTTAGGCTGTGACATATATATCACTAAGGCACTATTTTGTAATTAATTTTTTCTCAATTTATATTTATATTTATTTTTATTTCTTTATTCTTTTGTGACCATATAAATGTTGGCTCCTCCCACAATTTTTCTATGCTTACTATATATATGTATATATGTGTATATATATATATATATATATATATATATATATATATATATATATATATATATATGATATATGAATATGTATGTATGTATGTTTATTTTTGTAACCTATATATTGCCTTGATCTGTCCTTTCACTCCAGTGTTCCTGAGGATGTCATTAGACGAAAGCGCTTGAGCACCCATTTGTGTTTCTTTTTTCCTTCGTGGTTTTATTCATCATATATATATATATATATATATGAAGTATAATAGAATGCAAATTTTGCATACAGTACTTTATATGGAAATTCATTGGAAATTTCTTGATTTGATCAATTAGGGGTTCAGGAATATTTAATTCGAACCCTCCTTTAAATATTTATCCTCCGATAGAAAATCAAGAAAAAATCAGACTTTTCTATACAAAAGAAAAAAAGACTCGTGGTAAAAAAAGAACTTGAAGGCAAACAGTCTGTTTTGATCAAGTTTCACTGAAACGTAATTTGATAATGGATAATTTAAATTTTGAATTGAAAATTTAAGTTTCAAGTTAATAATAATAATAATATATATATATATATATATATGATACAACCAGGCCCACCGAGAGGGTGGGGATGCCGTGGAAAAATCCCCTTTGACTGGACCTCTAGGGGGCCCGGAAAAAGGGGGGGGGGATAAAATCTGAAAATATTAATAAAGCAATTGATTAAATAACGGAGAGGAAATATAATTAATGAACCTACATTTTATAGAGATTATCATGCCCAAGACCGACTGACAGATCTGGAAACCATTGTAATTGAAAGCCATTTAGCCCGTACTTTAAATTTCATCAGAATCATTTACCACTTTGCTAGAGAGAAGGCAAAGAAAGTACACTTCTAATGATGAAAATCTTGCAATAAACAATTGTCTTGTCTGCATGGACTGGTACTAGTGGGCCGGCCAAAAATTGAAAAGTCCTATAGAAAAAAACTTAACGGCGTTTTTGTTAATAGCAGGCACCCACCTTAGATAAGTAGTATTGAGAATGCCAAACAAGATGTGGGTGGATGCCACTCTCAATTTTGGGTCTGAAGGTCCCATACAAGGTTACAAAAATAAAATTCTGAAAAATTCTGAATTTTTGCATTTCAGTGGTGGCTCTATTTAACAACGTGTTTAAAGGTGTATCATTAGCACATAAAGCATATTTTTGTGATTTTATGGATAATAATTGAATGCAACTATTACTCTGGATGTGTTTATTTCCATTAAAACTACATTTAGCATGCTGGGTGAGGTGCGCATGTACCTACTACTACCATAGTACAAGTAATAGCATACTTTCACATGTTGAATATTTTCAATGCACTTGGCCAGACATTGGTTTGGTATATGCAATTAAAAGAGTGCAGACAGTGCCAGCTGGTAAAATAATAATAATACTGCTAAAGGATAGGTATGTTTCGAATTGTTTCAGTATATCTGTGGCTACTACATACTGCCATTCCCACTTGTCTTTGCAGATAGGGAGCTCATCAGCAATGGACCCTGTAGCTGTCATCAAGCGCAAGAGGAAACGTCAGGATGTCAGTGAGGATTGTTGCTTCTGCCAAAGCAGGGCGACCTGCACACAGCATCAGCAGAAGGAAAAGCAAGAACTATGACTGTGGGCGATGAGAGAAAGAACCTGGGAGATACCTACTATCTTGATGTTTTACAAAGACTGGAAAGTCATTCCAAGGATGATTTCAATGCATTGGAACTCAAGTGGCATAAATCATGCTACTCTTTATTCACCTCTGAAGGCAAACTCAAAAGGCTGCGAAGTCAGCAGCAGACCATGGGTGCATCGGCGAACACAAAGTGCAGGCTCTCAGGCTTTTCCCCCAAAGCGCAGACGTTCAACACCAGTGAGTGACTGGACCCTCTGTATGTTTTGCCAAAAGAACACCACAAAGAAACTGCACAGGGTGAAGACAATGGAGAAGTCAGATGACTTGATCCACCGTGCCAAACACGACCCTGTCATGAGCATACCGTTGTCAGCGGTGAGTGATGTGATTGCAGTTGAAGGCTGCTATCATCTGGCATGTTTGGTGACATTTGAGAGACGTACTAGAAAACAAGCGGTGTCAGAGGAGCAGCAAGGGCCTGAAAATGAGTGCATGACGAAGCTGTGCAAAGACTTGACAGTAGGCCTGTCTCGTGGTTACGTATACGACATGGGAGACGTCTGGGACAGATACGAGAGTATGTGTAATGACACCGGCATCACCGTGAAATACTCCAGGAGAACAACGTTCTACGAAGATGTTCAAAGGCTGATTGGATCAAACGCCAGCTATGTACGTCCATTGTCAAGGGGCCCGCTGCTGATTTACCCTGGAGAGATCTCAGATTTTATCATCTCCAAAGCACTGGCTAAGTCTTGTGAACAAGGTCCTGTCACCTCTGAGTCAGAGTCTACTGAAGATGAAGATGCTGATGTCCGCATGTGTGCCACTAGCAGCATATTCCAAGATATGGTACACGTGGCTCTGAAGATTCGGCAAGATCTTCTTGAAACTCCTGGACACTCCGAGACATGGCAGGTCTTGATCAGGAACATGTTGATCGCGTCATACCCGACAGTCTGTCCCTGTTTCTACGATTACTCTTTGGGGGAATGGATGCTGTAGATGAGGGAAGTGAAAAGGACCAGAAAGGAAAGCAGAGTATGTGTAGCATTGCCCAGGACATAGTCTATGCAGTCTCCAACCGACGAAAGTTGACACCAAAACATGTGGGCTTGGGTCTTACTCTGCACCAAGCCACCCGCTCTAAAGCACTCCTAGATCTGTTCCACGCGGCAAATAACACTATTGGTATCGACACTGTAAGAAGGATAGACACCACCATCGCTCAGAACATCCCTGAGAGGTATGCTGAGAATGGATGTGTCTACATCCCTGATACCATCGTCAAAGAGAGAATGATTCACTGCTCTCGTGACAACATAGATGTCTTGGAGTCAACCTTAGCCGGAAAGAACACCTTCCACAGCACTCAACTGATGGTATGGCAGAGAGGCCCCCCTCCACAGCAGAGTCATGGCCAAAAGGGTGGCAAGTACAAGAGATCAAAATCTATCAACCTGATGACCTACAGGAGTTCCAAAGGCTGGACCAGGCTACCCTCCCATCTGGCAAGAGGCCATCTCCTCCTGGCTACGACACTGACATAGACGACTTGTCACATGAACCTGAGAGGGACCGGGCACGTGTCAAGGACTTGGCCTGGGTGGTGTCACGCATCCATGATGAAGCGATGTCCGTTCCAAGCTGGGGAGCATTCAATCAATCTGTCAGCACTGCGGATCCACCAGTAACGACCGCCGGGATGTTGCCAATCCTGCAGGCACCAGCAGATGACAATGACACAATGACCACCGTCATCAATTGCTTCATGGCCATTTCTGGTATGTCAGCCAGAAGTACACCATTATCACTGCTGATCAGCCTCTGTACAGCAGGGGTAAGGAACTAGTCTGGGCAAACTCGAAATTTGCCAATGTGGTCTTGCTCATGGGAGGCCTCCATATCTGCTTCAACTTTCTGAAAGCCATTGGTCAACACATGGAAAGTGTGGGACTTGATGACTTATGGACAGAGGCAGATGTGTACGCGGCTAACACCACTGAGACAATGCTGGACGGCAAGGCCTACTACCGAGCTGTGAGAGGTCACCAGCTGACATATGAGGCACTGTGGCGCATCAAGTGGCAGATGTTTGAGTCATGGCTGGCTGCAACTGGCAACGAAGATGAGAACGTCAAACAGCTTGCCCTCAGTGTTGCTGCGCTTTTCAAAGACAGAGCTGACATAGATGAGATGCGCGATGCTGTTGACAACTTCTCAGACGTTTTGGCGGATGAGAAATTCCACAGTCTCATGGAGGAATTCAATGACCAGCACTCACTCTGAAAATCCCAACTTCATGCTGTGGTCACCCTACATAGAAATGGTGGAAATCCTACTGGCCTTCATCAGAGCTCAGAGAGATGGCATGTGGAGTCTCCACATAGAAGCCTTTGCTGCAATGCTGCCTTGGCTAACTATCCATGACCACACAAACTATGCACGTTGGGGGCCGGTCTTCTTGGCTGATATGAGAGGTCTTGAGAAGTCAGCACCAGAAGTTCATGCAGAGTTCTGTAATGGGAACTTTGTCGTCAAGAGGACGGCGAAGCGCTTCAACCAAGTTCCAGCTGATCAGGCATCACAAAGAATGACCAAGCAAGAGACAGGTTCTGCATCACATGGTCAAAGCGGTCACGCATCTCTCAAGACACAAGATGCCTCTTCAATCTTCAAGATGATGATGGAGAAGCTACCTTCACTCGGGTTGACAGTCTGCCTTCTCGTATTAGGCGTGACGCTCATGATGTCATGAAGCTAGTTCAGCAGTTGAAGCAGTTTGACGTCTTCAGAGTTCACGTGAAGATGAAGATTAAGATGACAAGAACGAAGAAAAACGATGAATTCTGAACATAAGTATTCCCAGAAGCTGTTTTATGGTGGTAGAAAGAAACATTTAGAGGAGGAGAAGGAAGGTTATGGTCAATGCCGAGGTTCTTGACCCGCGGTTTGACCTGAGGAAAGGCCAACAAGGAGACAGGAGAAAAATTAGTATCCTGTTTCATCGGACGGGAAACAGGAGGAAGATAAGTCTTCTGTTTAGTAGGAGAAAGAGAAGACTTTCGGCAGGTGTCTGAAATGGTACTGCGTCTTCCGAATTCGTCAAAGACGCGTTGTTGGCGCGTGGCAAGATTTGAACCTCATTAAGACAATGAGACTCGAGGTCATAAGCCGAGCTTGCATCATGTCCGAGGGACATAGGCGAGTTCTCCGTGCCCTCACGTAAATTAGCGGGAAAAGGGGGATCCCCCGGAAAATTCCCCTCATCGAGAACTTCCCTCGTGATGTCTGGGACAGATTCTTCATATAGCGCTTCCGTCGTGGGGTTTGAGACAGTCTCTTCATAGGGCACTTCCCTTGTCGTACTGAGGACACTCGGCGTATCGTGCATGCTACACAACTAACTGGATGGACAAGTGTATTCCGCGCTTGCCTTTCCGTACGAACAACTTTCGACGGCGAAGTAGGTTCGGGTTCGCTCCAGGCACCTGTAGGCTTAGTCTCGGAATTGGATAGAAAATCCTTTACCTTTGAAAACAGAATCACGTCATCTTCCTTAAATAGGGATTCAAGCGAAATGACCAAACCTGAACTCAAAGGAGATGCATTTCAGATTTATTTGGAATAACCGAAACTCTGGGAACTTCAAGTTCCTGCCTAACTGTAACCGAAGGGAGTGACTCGCTCTGATGGAGTCACGGGGTGTCTACTGTGAAGACATTCGAGTCTTCGTGCTCAAAATTACCAAAGATATGTCGGCTTTCTAGTTCCTCGCTCGCCGGAACTGGAACGGAACAATTGACGATTGATGAGAAATCTTCCCATCTAATAGCAGTTCCTCTTTATTTTGAACTGGTTCCAGGGAGTCATTCGGGCTCTCTGAAACAATTCTTTCATCCTGAGTCGAAAAGAGCGAAGAATAGGGGTGACGCACATACTCGAAAGGTGGGTTCTCTCCTCGAATTAGGCCTGCTTCTCTGTCGGCCACAGAGAAATCGTTCGTAATAAAGAAATTCATCCCCAGGATTAAATCGCCATCCCAGTCTCCTTCATATATGACCAAAAATGGTGTCAGATAAGGGACTGAATCAAACTCAATAGGAAGAATAATTTCTCCGGTATTGTTTTCTTCCCAACCATCATCGATGCAAGTCAAGCGAGAACGCAAATCGAAATTACCCGTAGCCGTCTTAAGTAACTTCTTGTATACGTCTTGTTTAATGTAATTCGCCTGACAGCAGTCCTCAACAAGAGCCAAAACCGCTTGGTTTTTGACAGAAGTTTTCATGAAAATTTGGGAGCTCTCGTCGAAAAGCACCATTTCTTGAGCCCAAGAAGGCGTTTCCGAAACATACGAACATACTTCATCGTCTGCGTCATCGATGGCTTCGCGCAGGGTCCAGAAAGCTTCCGACCATCCAGTCTTCCTTAATGCAGTCGCATTTGTTTCGTCGCTGTAGCCTACTGGTTGGAACACTTGAGTAGCATAATTCCGAAAAGCGTTCCACGTAGTAAAACTTTCCAACAAGAATGGGTGCAAGACGTTCCTTGCGCAACCCTCTTCATCGTCTAAGAAGTGCGTAACCATTTGAATCTTCGCGATATCATCGCGAACGTTATAATGAACATAATATCCCTCTAATGCTTCAAACCATTCGTCCATGTACGGGGGTACTACTTCACCGTATTCTCTCCCCTTAAAAATTGGAACCTTAGGGATATTACTCGTCAAATAATTATATCTATCCATTTTCTTCGAAAAAAACGACAAAGGACAGAAAAATTGACTTACAAATGAGGAAGACGAAGCGAAACAAAGAAAAACAAGAAAGAAAACTTATCTCTAATACCATAAATACAACAGAATTGAAACGAAAAACTTAAGCGTGACATTACCTATTTCGATTTAAAACAAACACTTAACAAAGTCATCCCAAACGAAGATGCTAAACTTGCCTGTCGATTTCGACATATTACTCGAATTGTACGGACTCATTTTAATTTACGCCGAAAAAACACAAAAAAGAAACCAGACAAACTATTTGCGACCAACACAGTAACCGCAAACAAAAAGAAAAAAAGAAAAGATGAAACCTTGCGCATTTTGCTGAACGACGCCAAAGAGCGAGAGAAAAAGGAAAAACAAATCCTTTTCACGAGTCAACAAACAAACGCACGCACAAACTATAATACTGGATACGACAAGTTAGGTACAATTAATTTAGTAGTCCATTATAAAATGAAAATCAATCCAAAATTCCCTGTTCTGTTATAACAATGCGAGACAATTCAAATAATAAAAAAAATTTCATACCCGTTTAAAAAAAATAATAAATTGACCATATACTCGTACTTTGCAGAAACCGTTTTTTTTACAACAATAAAATATATATTTCACCTATATATTTATATACGCATATATTGCATGCAAAAAGAGAAATCTGTCAATTTCCTTCTTCTTACAACAAAAAACGAAGGTTGAATTAAATTGACTATACTTGAAACTGACTGACTTGAAACCTGACTGACTTGAAACCTGACTGACTTGAAACCTGACTGACTTGAAACCTGACTGACTTGAAACTTGACTGACTTGAAACCTGACTGACTTGAACTGCTATCAAGCGGAGTGGGCTTCCTATTTCTTTCGAAAATCCGAACTAACTGATTCTCTTAGCATTAAGCTAACTATTATCCTCTGGGGCGGTTGTCCCTCTGGATTCAACCGACTGACTTGAACTGCTATTAAGTATATAAATCTCTGGGGCGGTTGTCCCTCTGGATGCAACCGACTAACTTGAACTGCTATCAAGTATTTCTATAAACTATAAACTATCTCTATAAACTATCTCATTCTCTATCCGAGAAATACACAATTAATGCACAATTTGTGCATTATAATAATGCATAATCAATGCATAATAATTGCAAGTCAATTCAATTCAATAATTTGAAAAAAATTGTAAACAAAAATAAAAAGTGTAAACAACATTTCACTCAAATGTACGCGAAGGTACGGTACTATTATGTTTGGTACATAAAATAAAATTATTCTATACTAACTGTAATAGTGAAAATAACTGTTTCAATAAAAAGAAATGTATCACTAGTGTAGTGAATGTTCACTGTGTTTCTTATTAATTCTGGCTTGATACTCATTATCAACTGTTAATAATACTGACTTCTCAAATGTTTAGAGATTACTTTTAAAAAAAGAGATCTGTACTTAACAAGATTCCTACGGCGAAATCATTGAAGACGTGTCCTGAAGACGTGTTTTGCTGGCTACATGTTCCTGGATGAAGAATGGGCGTCGCCAGTTGTTCTATTTCCAGGGTCTGGAAGACTGGAAGAATCCTAATTGCAAAGTCGCCAGTTATTCTATTTCCAGGGTCTGGAAGACTGGAAGAATCCTGATGTAGGGTCGCCAGTTGTTAACCCCTCCGTCTATGGCCTTAGTCGGTTCGAAGTTGACGAGGGTTCTGGTTAGGTGGCAGCAACGGATTTGTTACTCTGAAGTAGCTGATACCGTATAGGGAATCGTAGTAGTTTTCTTCTATACTGCTCTCCGATTTCTTCTTATAACTATCGGGAAATTATTTCTCTACTTACAACTAAGTTCTCTGAAGGTTCCCCGATTCTTCTTATAACGTATCGGGAAATTATTTTTCTCTATTTAAGGCTAAATTTTTTGAAGAGAGCAAAGCTCGAAGAAGAAGACAAAGATATTTCTTACTATATTTTACTACTAAAATGTTACAGGTAACGCTCAGCCTCTAAGTCTAGTCAGAATGAACATTGGAGAAATTTTATGGGCATTTATACTAAACTTCCTACTGACGTCATTATTATTTAATGCTGGTTTTTTTTGTGTTTAGTTTTTTAATTATTCTCAATAGGCTGATTTCCTTTACAAAACATTTAAAGACAAAACAAATACCGTATATTACGGCGTATAAGACGACACTTGAAGCATTAAAAAACTACCCTAAAACCAGGGGTCGTCTTATACGCCAGGATACAAAAAGTTTATTTCTCACTAAAATCCATATATTAAAACATTAAAAGCACTGTAGAATTAAAAAAAAACACATCACATTCATTTAAAATTCCTCAAATCCACAATCTTCATCGTCTGAAGCAAAGAATTCGTCATAAACATCTTGAGTGACATTGTTTACTGAGGCGTCGTAAGAGTCCCAGTCCGAATCTGATGCGCTAGCTTCGGCTTCATCGTCGGTGTCCCAACATATCGTCCTCCACACTATCGATAGTGCTGGAGATACCGCACTTTTTGAAGGATTTGATGACAGTCTCTACTTTCACTTTATCCCATGCTTTGATTATGAAATCACACAAAACATCAAGTGGTGCAGCACGCATAGCCCCACCTTTTGTAAAGGATTTCACACCATCAATCATCTGTTTATTCCACTCTTCTCACACATGATCTTTAAATGGTTTATTCAGGCAAACGTCCAGAGGTTGCAGTACCACCAGGTATTACAGCAATCTCAGTTTTATTTTGTGCCAATTGAATTTTAATATCCTCAGTTACATGACTTCGAAACATATCCCAGACTAACAAACTCCGTTCCTTGCGCATACCCCCTGGCCGCTTGTTCCACACATTGGCGATCCATAATTTTACACCATCCTCAGTCATCCACCCTTTTTCCTGAACATGTACAAAATCACCGGGTGGGAATTTAATTTTAAGCTTCGTTTTGCGCTTGAAGATGACAATGGGTTTTACCTTAGTGCCGTCGGCCATACACGATAACAACTGTGAACTTTGTCTTTTCATGGCCTGTACTCTTGACTAGCACAGTTTTCACACCTTTTGATTCCACTGTTCTATTGCCCAACATGTCGAAGTTCATAGGGTTTTCATCCATATTTCCAATGTTTGACAGAGAAAAGTCGTGTTTCCGTCTCTGATGAATAATAAACTGGTGAAATATGGTAACTTTATGGTCAAGGTCAGCAGGAAGTTTCTGTGCGATTTTTGTTTTCTGACGTAATACCAGACTTTTCCTTCTCATGAACCGGTTGCACCAGCCAACTGTTGCCTTAAAATCTCTGCTCTCTTCGGGGTATGACCTTGCCCACTTCAGTGCATGTAATCGTATCCCATTTCTTGTGAAGATGTATCCATTCTGCATCTGTTCGTTTGCCCATTCTGCAACGTGATTCTCCAAGTCTGGCCAGCGAGTGATTCCTCTTCTCATCGAACATTTTGACTGTGGCATTTTTTATAAAATCGCTTCATTCTTTATCCAATCTCTTACCATCTTCTCAGTTATGTCAAATTTCCTTACAGCAGCACAGTTGTTCGATTCCTTTGCAAATGCAATCACTTTTAACTTAAAACTTTTTTCGTATTTTCTTCATTTTACGGGTGGCTCCATGAATAAAACTTTTGTGTTTGGGTGAGGGAGAAGCCAGAAATATACTGAAGAAATATACCCACTAGCTGACTCAAGGTTGACTACGTCACAAACAATACGGTTATCGACCTTTAACTTACCACAAACTGCTACTATTGATAATAGTCTGCTGGTGGTTTGGTGGTTTGGTGGTTTGGGGAGTCGTCTTATACCACATCTATGAGCTAAAATCATGAAATTTAGACTGAAACTTGTGCCTCGTCTTATACAAAGGTCACCTAATCTGCCATAATATACGGTAATTTTGCTGAAGCAATGTGTAAACTGCTAAGCAAGAGGAATCCATATTTTATTTAAACCGTATATTGACAGCTCTGATGTTATCATAATCTGCCGAGTTAACTCAAAATGGAATTGAAATATGCCTTCCCATCATGAATTACAAACAAAGAGACACATGGCGAAAATTAAAGGCTTAAGATTAAAAACTTAAACGTTAAGCAAGACATGACTTTCATCTTTTACAACAAAGAGAATGTATGCAAAAAAATGAACAAGATTACATTATTAAGCTAAGTCTACAAAAATGATTAGTTGTTTAAACAGAAATAGTTAACCAATTATAAAATAGAAAGCAAATAAAAATGTATCCAAACTTGTGTAAGCGTTGTACGATTTTGGGTTTTATACAAAATGATAGATAATTTACAAGCAAATAAATAATTCACCAATTCTAAAATAGAAAGCAAATGAAAATTTTATCCAAACTCTTGTCATACGATTTTGGACCTGATATGTGAAAATGAATATATGAATAAGAATATATGGCTTATATAAATATTACGAAGTATCATCAGAATTATATGAATGAAGGGATTATCCATTGTCATTTTTACATATATATACATATGTGTATATATGTGTGTGTTATATATATATATATATATATATATATATAATATATATATATATATATATATGAAAATTATTTCACGAAAGTAAAACGTGAAAAATATTTATAATGAATAAAACCACGAAGGAAAGGAAACACAAAACGGTGCTCAAGCGCTTTCGTCTAATGACATCCTCAGGAACACTGAAATACATAAAAGGTTCCGGCCTATATATAGGTTACAGAAAAAAAAAAAAAAAAAAATATATATATATATATAAATAAATAACATACATACACACAAACACATATACATATATATATATATACATACATATCTACACACATACACATATATATATATATATATATATATATATATGCGATAAACGGAGAAGTAAAAATAAAACTTAAAAATTAAGGATTAGAGGATTAACAAAGAGGCAAATCGATTTTTAGCACAAGATCAAATGAGTTATAAAAATAATACAAATTTATACTGGAGATACGCCCGGGTTTAACACTTGCCTTCTTAGAGTCAAGTTTCGATATATATAAAAATAAATTGAAGATTAAAAGTAAATAAAGTAGCTTACAAGTTTACCAAAGATTAAGTGTCCTACCCTTTTTATCTAGGTTTGTTTTAAAGGAATTCAAAACAACAGGATCGAGTTGAAAAAGACCTTTGCTTATGTTGAAGTTATTTGAAAGTTGAATAATGGCAGACTCAAGAATATTTCTATTGACAATATTGCTCGAATGAAATAAAACTGAAGCATTATTCCAATCAATACAGTGGGATAACTCTGACAAATGGACAAAAAGAGCACTGGACAACTGTCCTGTTCTGACGGAATATTGATGCTGTTTTATACGTGTGTGCAAATCCTTTCCCGTCTGACCTATGTAAAAGGAATCACATTGTTTACACCCAATTTTATAGATAATGCCTGAATTATTGGTAGGGCTATTTTTTACTATGATATTTTTCACAATATTGTTATATTCTATCGGAAAACAACAAACAACTTGTCCTACGTACACTTTTACTCGGGACATGACACCCCCACTAAGAAGGCCATCTTTTCATCAATGTTTCTCCGCGCCCTTAGGATCGCCAGTCCGGAATACATCGATGCCGAATTGGAAAAAATCAACGGTATTGGAAGTGATCTGTGTTACCCATCTGCGTTTATGGAATCTTGTCTCAACAAGGCAAAACGAACTTTCCATCGTGTCAATAATAACACTCGTACTTTGTCAAAAAATATTTTAGTACTTCCATTTTTCCCGGGCTTTTTAGGCATTGCTAATGTACTTAAACTTTTGGATATTAATGTAGTATTTTCATATAACAATATTGTGAAAAATATCATAGTAAAAAATAGCCCTACCAATAATTCAGGCATTATCTATAAAATTGGGTGTAAACAATGTGATTCCTTTTACATAGGTCAGACGGGAAAGGATTTGCACACACGTATAAAACAGCATCAATATTCCGTCAGAACAGGACAGTTGTCCAGTGCTCTTTTTGTCCATTTGTCAGAGTTATCCCACTGTATTGATTGGAATAATGCTTCAGTTTTATTTCATTCGAGCAATATTGTCAATAGAAATATTCTTGAGTCTGCCATTATTCAACTTTCAAATAACTTCAACATAAGCAAAGGTCTTTTTCAACTCGATCCTGTTGTTTTGAATTCCTTTAAAACAAACCTAGATAAAAAGGGTAGGACACTTAATCTTTGGTAAACTTGTAAGCTACTTTATTTACTTTTAATCTTCAATTTATTTTTATATATATCGAAACTTGACTCTAAGAAGGCAAGTGTTAAACCCGGGCGTATCTCCAGTATAAATTTGTATTATTTTTATAACTCATTTGATCTTGTGCTAAAAATCGATTTGCCTCTTTGTTAATCCTCTAATCCTTAATTTTTAAGTTTTATTTTTACTTCTCCGTTTATCGCTATATATATATATATATATATGTATATGTGTATGTGTGTAGATATGTATGTATATATATATATATATGTATATGTGTTTGTGTGTATGTTATTTATTTATATATATATATATATATTTTTTTTTTTTTTTTCTGTAACCTATATATAGGCCGGAACCTTTTATGTATTTCAGTGTTCCTGAGGATGTCATTAGACGAAAGCGCTTGAGCACCGTTTTGTGTTTCCTTTCCTTCGTGGTTTTATTCATCATATATATATATATATATATCGGGTGGTCCGAAAAAAATGACGCATTTTTTAAAAATTAATATCTCAGTAACCCCCTTCCTTATTATGACAATTTTTATATGCAAGATACTTTCAAACTTCTTTTTTTGAATGCAAGAAACGGAATTCTGATATCTTTTATAGTTTTCTCGCAATTAACAAAAGTAACAACATGGGTCAAAAAAACAAAAATCGCAATATAATATCCGTTTTTTATACGATATCATTTTTATACGATATCATGCGATATTTTTGCAAGTTATTACAAAACTCTACAGGAATGAACAAGTCAAATTGTGGATATTTTTATTTTTTAACAATTCGTCAGTACCCTTAATGATGTTGTCAGAGGAAGATCGTATTCTCATTAAAAATTGTTACTGTGAAAAAGGATGGAAGACTGGAAGGTTATTGCAAGAGTTTCCCGGCAAAAAGTGGAAAAGGCGTGCAGTGGAAAGACTCTTAAAGAAGATTCGCGAATCGGGAAGTACTGCCAGAAAACCAGGAAGCGGTAGACCTAAAACAGCTTCGGTTCCAGAAAATGTGGATTACATCAACGATAAAATCTGCTCTCAAGAAGATAAACCAGGAAGTCATTTGTCACAAAGAACAATTGCTAAACATTTGAATATTGGAAAGACTTCTGTACACCGAATAATTAAAGCACAAAAACTAAAAGCCTTCAAAAGAATAGTATCTTCTAGAAAAAGTGATACTGTTAAGGATAAAAGAAAAACAAGGTGCAAAATTACTTGATAATTTCTCTGTCGTTGATATTAAAAAGATAGTCTTCACGGATGAAAAAGATTTCACTCTAGAAATTCCGCGAAACCGTCAAAATGATGTTGTCTACGGGCGTGGTAAAAAGTGTGACATTTCAATAAACAGATTGTATCATGAAACGTCAAGATTCTCCAAAAAGGTTATGATATCTGCAGGGGTCTCTTGGAATGGCAAGACAGATGTTCATTTTATTGAAACTGAAAAGACAAAGGTGAATTCTGCAAATTACATTGAACTTTTAAGAACAAAATTGTTGCCGGATTGTCGTCGCCTATATGAAGAAAATGATTTCATATTTCAACAAGATGGAGCACCGTCGCATACAAGCTACGCCACACAGTCGTTTCTGATTAGCAATACACCAAAATTAATAACGAAAAATGAGTGGCCACCACAAAGCCCAGATTGTAATCCTATGGACTACTCAATTTGGGAGTTACTAAAAGAGAAGGTTTACCGAGGTCGACGAGAAAAATTCACCGAATCAGAATTAAAAAGTAAAATACTTGAATCTTGGCAAGAAATTGGCATTAATGAAGTAAGAAGTATTATTTTTGTGTGGAAGAAAAGACTTAGATTAGTGTGTCAACAGAGTGGTGGTCCAATCGATCATTTACTGTAAATTAATTAGTTAAATTTCTGATTAAATTTTTCCTTTCTCATGATATTCGTTTTTTTGACCCATGTTGTTACTTTTGTTAATTGCGAGAAAATATAAAAGATATCAGAATTCCGTTTCTTGCATTCAAAAAAAGAAGTTTGAAAGTATCTTGCATATAAAAATTGTCATGATAAGGAAGGGGGTTACTGAGATATTAATTTTTTAAAAATGCGTCATTTTTTTTCGGACCACCCGATATATATATATATATATATATATATATATATATATATATATATATATATATATATATATATATATATATATATATATATATATATATATAAATGAACAATGAATAATTCCTCTATAATTTTTATATTCAAATATTCATTTTTACATAAGGACCAAACTCGCATAATGCAAGTTTGGATGACTTTAGTATTCAATGTATGGTAAATTCTTTAACCTATTATTGTTTATATGTTGTTCATTCATTACTTCATTTCCTTTCTTGACCTTTATCTTTTGTTAATTTTATTAATTATTCATTCAGCTACCTATTGTCTACCTATTGTCAACCTATTGTGTGACTATCAATATGTGTACAAAACTTTATGCATTCATACATGTTCGCAAATGATTATGATCACGTACGTAGTCACCTTACATGTAAGTACGTTCACATGTATTCTTTTTATTAAATTAATTAATTTCTCGCAATATTCATAAATGCTTACACAAGTGTTCGAATTCCGCTGACCGGGCAAAACGAAAGCTTCTGAGGTGAAAATCTCCTCTCGCTTGCTTCTAATTTATAAAACATCAATATGTGTGTTAAGTTAATATATATATATATATATATATATATATATATATATATATATATATATTATATACCGTATGTGCCCATGTACTTTATGTTATACTCTTAACATCCTAATTGTCTATAAATATGTAACACTGTAAAAAAAAAACTATAGTTTTTGTTTAATTGTAATTAACTGTAATATTTTAATATAATGTAATTGATGCACTTTAATGAAATTATAATTAACGATAATAATTTAATATAATGTAATTAATGTACTTTAATGAAACTGTAATTAACGATAATAATTTAATATAATGTAATTAATGTATTTAATGAAACTATAATTAACGATAATAAGCGAATGTGAATTAATTGGTAATTATAATCGTAACTGTAATAAACTAAAATTACAACGTACTCAGTGATGTACTTGGGATTGTACTCATTGTACGAACCGACATTATTTTGCCATTTAGGAATGTATACTCGGCAATATTATTATTTTTTTTTCGTTGGGATAAATTTTTGATGTGCTTTCTACTTTGCCAAATAATTGGTGACTTCTTCTTTTTAAAATTTCTTAATAATTTTTTTAGATTTAGCTTAATAATGAATCCTGATTAAAAGTTTGCAGTATTCATGTTTTGTATACATTCTCTCTTCGTTATAAAAGATGAAGTCATGTCTTGCCTAAGCATTTAATTTAAATCTTAAACCTTTAATTTTTACTCATATGCATATTTTAGTGTAAAGATGCATAGTTCAATTTCCACTTTTAGTTAACTTGGCAGATCATGATAACATCAGATCTGAAAATACGCGGTTTAAGATAAAAATATGGCTACATCTTCAAATATCTTGTTTATTCGTTTAATTAAACATTACCACAGCTAAAAGATTTACTTTATTTTCAAATATTGTGCAAAAATAATGCAGCCTTTTCAACATTAAATAATAATGATGTTAGCAAGGTGGTGGCGGAGGGTACCTACAAATTTATGTGGGTTCCGAACCACAAAGCCTTCATTTCACTACCTTAAACTATACCCAATCTATCAACACATGCGTCTAATCGATTTTTAAACATGTTTATAGACGCGCTACTAGTTACTTCTACCGGCAAACTATTCTACCTATTTACTATTCTATTCGTAAAAAAGTTTTTGGCAACTGTTCTCTCGAACCTTCTACTTGTCAACATACACCCGTTGTTTCTAGTCCTATTATACTGAGATATTTCGAAAAAGCTATCTCTATCTACGTTATCGAACCCATTCATAATTTTGAAAACCTGGATTAGATCACCCCTTAGCCTCCTAGTCTTGAGTGTAGTCAATTTTAACTCCTTAAGCCTATCCTCGTACGACTTCGACCTAAGCGACGGAATCATCTTAGTTGCTCGTCCTTGAACTCTTTCGAGTTTGTCTATATCTTTTCGCAAATGCGGATTCCAAAATTGGATCGCGTACTCCAAATGGGGTCTAACTAATGATTTTTAAAGAGGAACAATAATATCGCGCGATTTGTACTCAAAATTCCGAGCTAAAAACCTAACATTTTGTTCGGTTTATTGACCGCTGCTGTACTTTGTTTCGCTACTTTTAAATCACCAGGGACTATAACTCCTAAATCTTTTTCCTGCTCTACGCTTGCTAACTCCTTCCCTGGCATACTATACGCAAATATACCGTTACGCAAACCTATATGTAAAATTTTGCACTTATCGACGTTAAATCTCATTTGCCATATGACTGACCAATCAACGATTTTATTCAGATCTTCCTGGATTTTACCTATATCTTCGTCATTAATCGCCCTACCACCCAACTTCGTGAAATCCGCAAACTTTGAAACTGTACTGACTAGGCCGACATCCAAATCGTTAATATATATAAGAAAAAGCAAGGGGCCCAATACAGAACCCTGAGGAACGCCGCTCGCTACATTAGCCCAACACGACTCCGCTCCATTAACGACCACCCTCTTTTCCCTACCTCGCAACCATTCTTCTATCCAATTTATTACTACACCCCTGATTCCATGAGCCTTAGTTTTTTCAATGAGTCTTTTGTGCGGTACGGTGTTAAACGCTTTTTGAAAGTCTAAATACACTGCATCAACCGCACGATGACTATTGTAAACGTCAACCACGCTTTGAAAAATTCTAAAAGATTAATTAAGCAAGATTTGTTTCGCCTAAAACCGTGCTTCGTATTTCTAACCAAGTTATGTAATTCTAAGTGTTCGACTATACGATCCCTAATTATTGATTCCAGTAGCTTACCTACAACAGACGTTAAACTGATTGGCCTATAATGTCCCGCCGCACCTTTATCGCCTTTCTTAAAGATAGGTGTTACGTTTGCTAACTTGAAATTATCTGGTACGCACCCCTCAGAAATAGACGCATTAAAAATCTTTGTTAGCGCGACAACAATGCTATCTTTTAATTCTTGTAATTGTATGGGATATATGGAATCCGGCAACGGGGATTTACGCATTTTCATTTTATCAATATAGCGCATTAACTTCCGTTCACTAACCACAATATTATCCAAAATATTACCATTATCAAAAGGTATTATGTCTATGATCGTAAGGATATTCGTTACATCTTCTATAGTATAAACTGACGTAAAAAATTCGTTTAGCAAGGTAGCTATTTCCTTGTTTTCAGAAGCTAGCTCTCCGTTAACATTTTTCAACGGCCCCAAAGACACTTTTTACTGGATTTCTATTGTTGACGTATTATAAGAATCGCTTGGGGTTTTCTTTACCGTCACGAGCTATGGAGATTTCAAATTCGCGATTGGACTTTTTTATTACACTTTTCGCTTCACGTATTACAGATATGTCGTTGTTTCGTAACCACAAATTGTCTTTATAGCACTTATGTAGCCTATAAGCCCTATCTCTACTCTTTATAGAAGTAAACCACAAGGGCTTGTTGTTTACTTTCGCACGCTAAATTTTGTACGATACACATTCCTCATTTATAGTCCTAAATACTGTTTCAAACGATTCTCACATTAGTTTTGTGTTGGAGATCACCATTACGTTTTCCCAATTGACGTGTGACAATTTATTTCGAAATTTACAAAATTCTGCGTGCTGGAAGTTAGGAATTTTAGTCGAGTTAGCTGGTTTCGAGTGACTTACTGAGAGGACAAACTCTACCATATTGTGATCGCTATTGCTTAACAGTTCTATTACTTGAAGATCTGTGATTAGCCTATCGTCCGTAGTTATTACTAAATCTAAAATACTGTCCAACCTCGTAGGTTCCCCGACCTTATGAATAAGAAAGCTATCCTCGAGAAAATTAACTTTCCGCGTCTCCCTGCATTGTATCGTAATTCACGTTGGCGCAATTAAAGTCACCCATAACTAAGGCCTGCTCACTACCTATTATTCTCTTAAGTTCACGATACAACGCTTCGTCCGTATCAGCTGTTTGAAATCGCTCAATTTAAGTCCTGCTATAGTCGAATCTATCGGTTCTGCAATATATATATATATTATATATATATATATATATATATATATATATATATATATATATATATATATATATATAATATTAGGCCGGGTCGAAATCTAGTCAAAATGATTTTTTTTAGATGGGCACTATGTGGGGTTTATGAAATGATATCCTGACCAACATCCTCCAAAAGAAAGTTTATGCTCCCCTCCGTACCATTAGCATACTCCCTTAGTTTTGGCTCCGCCCCCAAATTAAAAATAGTATCATAAATCAAAATGGAGATCATTTAGAGCATTTTTTTTATAGAGATGACCCCGCTTAAAATTGCATAATATACCTCATGTGCAATTTTCAGGGAATTATCCAAGAAATTTCAAATCCTTGAGAAATTGCCTCATCCCCAAAAAGTGTTATCAGTATATAGAAAAGGGTGGCATAAACTTTATTTTGGAGTACTGATTGCCTAGGAGACCAATTCATAAACCTCATATAGGCCTAGTATATTTGTCTGAAAAGAAGACAGTCTATTGTACCATTTATTACACAAAACAGCTTTGAAGTAAAAACAAAATTTAATTTAAAAATTATCTTCACAATTCACTAATTACTTTTGGATGTGCCTTGGCCCCATTGACTTTTCCATTCAAACTATGGCAGTCTTTTTCTTGATTCCAGTTGATTGAGGATAAATTTGTGTCGATTGCCGTAGCCAATCCTTTGTTCTGATGCTTTTGTCGCTAAGTTCACTGCACTTTCTACGCTTTGACTGTGGCATGAAAAGGCAGCAATTTTCAAGGGTTCTGTTCTTGTATGCAGTAGCTCTTCATTGCTGAAATTCCTTATCAAAGGTGGAGGATTGATAGCTTCCTTTCTTCAGTCAATTATCTCATAGTAGTCTTTGGAATCGAAATTTAGAGATTTAGGAAGCTCAAAATTTCGTGTGCCACTGAAACGTGTCCGACTGAGAAGTATCTTCTGAAGAGCATCTTCTCTGACATGTTGTCTGCTATCAGTAAGCATTGACAGTAGGATAGCTTTGGGATTGGCAAAATAGGCATTATTACGGAACACCGGTTCCATAATAATGCGATGTTTTTCTTCCAATCCTCGCATCAAGACAATCAAATGAAAAAAATTCCGTGCTCCGTCAGTAGCTTTAGGATGAGATTTGATATGAAACCATCGAGGAGCATATGATTTCATGACGATGGTTACCAGTTCTTTCAGATTTTGTTCGGGATGCAAAGTCGATACATATAAACGAAGAATCCGGTTTGCTCGGGTAATCCAGCGAGCATAATAAATGGCACCTGGAGACCTGCGGGCTAGACTTTCAGATACCCATCCAGATTGCACTGCTAGGCACATATCATAGAGATACTTTTGATCACTGCTCAACTCTTTCACGACATTCGGTGGTATATCTTGGACGTTGCCCTGAACTAGTGAAAATGCCACTAAGTCTAAAATGGTTAAATCACATTTCAATTTGGCTCCAATTGAACCTTTAAAGGTATTTGGCCCTGATGTTTTTCCGTCTATGGTTTCAAATATGTGTCTGAAGGGGAGTTCATTCATGTGTAAAAGACACACGAGCCATTGAACTGATCTATGCAAAAAAATTTCAATCAATTTTATGGGACCAGCAATTCTACCAGTATTGACAGCAGTACCGTCGCATAGCAGAGCATTGAGAGTGTCGATGCTCGCTGAATCAATTAAGAACGTTATAATTTCATCAGCTATACACCGAGCATTTCCTGCGTCAGGGCAGAGATGGTCTACATAGATACCTCCAGGGTCTTTCATCAGCACATAATGTTCTTCTTTCTCTTTTCCATGCTTGGTTAACGTATCATCCTTTCTTCCATCAAACCCTATACATTCAATATTCACATTTTCACATCTAGATCTAACAATATTTTTCTTGCCTACACGAATTCTCTCTCTTTCTGTTTTCTTCCTATCAAGCATGTTAGATTGATCGATTATTCCCATATCTTTCAATGCAGCATTAACAATAGCTGCTGTAGCTCTCGAACTCACACGGTAACGGTCTGCCACCAATGGTAATTCATTGTATGAATACCTATTTTGATCATTTTCAATCAATTCCACATCGGGCACGAATTCTAGCTCATTGTCACTGTCTTCTATATCTTCGCTAAAGTCATCTACTGAAGAAGATGGTACAACTTCCATAGCCTCTGCCATTTCCACTTGTGACCTTTGTTGCCTCTCTTGTTCTTCTCTTGCTCTTGAGAGTGATCGTCTCTGGACAGCGGCAGCTTCACGATCAAATGGCCCTAATTGATTTATTCTTTGCTTTTGGCCTACAAATGACTCCCACTCTACCATTCGGATTTTTACCTCGCATCGACGAAACGGCCTTTCTATTCCTTTATCATAACATTTGCAAGTACAAATGTCAAACATTTCATCATATGAAGCAAGTTTTTTAGCAAAATTTTCATTCTTTTGACGTAGAGGAACCTTGTTCAAGGAAAGAGCTGATCTGATTAATCTTTCCACTGCAGAAGAAATAGATCTTTCTTGAATGACAGGGAAAGAGAACATGGCCCAAATATCTTGAAGATCTTTGGTAACTATATTGTAGCAATCGTTCGCAGTTGCTGATCCCCTTGACTTGATTTTTTCTCTTTTTTGAATGAAGAAATAGTGTCTGACAACGTCTGCCTTTGTAGGAATCATTGATCGGCGGAATTCAGTGGCAAAACCAAAAGCTGCATTCGAAGATTTGTTTCTGGTTGACATTTTTTCAACCTTTTTAAAAAATTAAAAATCCAGCTTTTATAGAATCATGCATGGATCATAAGTAAATCTAAAGAGCATAAATTCTTATAATTCC
>JAJOZX010000065.1:2215000-2225000 GCA_023014485.1 Bathynomus jamesi | reverse complement strand
TCAGGCTCACAAATGGCATCCATATAAACTTCAGATCCTACAGAAATTAAGCGAAGATGATCCTGACCGGCGGATGGAATTTTGTGAGTGGGTTACGGAACAATATGTTCGGGATGCCAATTTCCCGTCCACCATTCTGTTCAGTGACGAGGCTGTTTTTTATGGAAATGGTGAGGTAAATCGACAGAACACCCGCTACTGGTCTCAAAACAACCCTCACTGGTATACCTCTTCAAAGGAACAAGGTGCATCTCGAGTGATGGTATGGTGTGGAATTTGGAAGGATCGCATCATAGGCCCCCTCTTTTTCGATGAACAAGTCACTGGAGGCACCTACCTACGTATGCTCAAGGAAGAAGCATTTCCCAGTGTCTTGAACTAAGAAGGAAATTTCCCAACATGGTTCCAGCAAGACGGCGTTACTGCACATTACACCACCCAAGTAAGGGAATACCTGTACCAACAATTCCCTGGTCATTGGATAGGACGTCGATGGCCTGTGGAATGGCCAGCTAGAAGCCCGGATCTCACGCCACTAGATTTTTATCTCTGGAGCCACTTGAAAGCGCTGGTATTCGCAGAGAAAATTAGGAGTGTTGAACATTTGCGGCAGCGCATTATTGGGGCATGTAACACCATTACTTCTTACATCATTCATCGTGTGTTTGCTGACTGGGTATTACGTCTGAATTTGTGTATTGAAAACAATGGTGGACATATTGAGCACGTTCTGTAAATAAAAGCTTTTGTTTTGCCTTTTTTTATTATTTTTCCTATGATGCCGGACTTATGGGACACCCTGTATATATATATATATATATATATAGTATACGTGAAAAGGTTTTTTACCCGGTGAGTTTTAACCCCCAAGTACAATAGAGATACTCTTTCTTACAGAGTGCGCTGACCCTCTTTTCGAGTCAGTCATTTACGGGATCTGGGAATTTCCTCAACCCTTTTTCTCACTCGTCGAGTATGGATTAATTACGCCGGGATTAACTGAGAGTCAATTTTATCTTCAGGTACTTTAATTAAATTCAAATAAACGGCTTACAGGCGAAAGATTATAATAACTGAATTAGTTCATAAGTTCACAAGGTCAGATTATAAGGTAAGTTCACCGGGTTATATTTGGATTGTTCTTAAGTCTACGAGTGACAATTAAGATCACTGAGAAATAAATGAATTAATTCTGCTGGCGTTTCCTTCCGTCAGATCCTCAATTCCAATATTCCGATTAAAACTTATTTCTAATTGAAGTGAAATTCACCCTTCACCCAGGGTATGTAATTATTTTACTTTAAGATAAAAAACCCGACGGCCCGTCGTCTTGAAACACTTCCCTCGTGCCCGTTCTAGGTACCGTTGTAAAACAAATCAATGCGGGGTATCGCGCTCCCTCGCCACCGCGCTTTAACAATTAAACGATTCCTTCTAAGCCCTTTCTTCAGGCCGTTCTAAATCGTCTCGAAGCAAAACTAATGCATACGAGGCGACTCGCAACCCGTCACCCGCGGAGACCAAGATCTGAATCTTGTATCTTGAAATCTAAATCTTGAATCTGTCCTTCAATGACTGGACCCCCTCCTTATATACGAAGGAATCCATTCTCACATGCGTCATAGGCGAGTCATCGTGAGAACAAGAGAATGTGTGATTCTCAAAGCCTAAATCCCTTAGGACGGAAGCGTGGTGTTTTCGTTGGAGACAAACATGTAATGGCGAATGCATATCGCCAAAGTTTGTCGGTGCGCTTTAGATTGATTTCATAATTGTTTTATATCGTAAGTCATGCTCCGGGCGTGTGATTAAGGGCTTAGAAGAGATTTAGCAGACTTCGATTATTGCGTAAGAAAAATAAAGACTGGCGTCTACTCTTATATGTTATTTTAAATGATTTCAAGAAGTTGGTCTCGGCTCGTTTATAACATATATATATATATATATATATATATATTAAACACAGACCGTGCATGGAACAAGGAACTCTTCTTGGAAATTACATCTACTATAGTTCGAATAAGTAATGATAAATGACAAATACTGTAGTTTTTTCTTTTTCATGATGGAAAGCCCAACGTGGGCACCGGGTTTCTCGCAAAGAGCCCCCAAAATATAGCTTCCCTCACCAGCTATCTGCAAAGCAGGTAGGATCCAGCTTTTGGACAGGATCTTGCGTATATTGGTCCTGAATGTAGTAGGCTAGGTGTAAGCTGTAAACCCTAGAACCTGTCCCAAGGCGGATCTTATCTGCTTTGCAGATAGCTGGTGAAGGAAACTATATTTTGGGGCCTCTTTGGGAGTAACCCCGTGTCCACGTTGGGCTTTCCATCATGAAAAAGAAAAAACTATAGTATTTGTCATTTATCATTATCAGGGGACCATTCTGAATTTATTTATATATATATATATATATATATATATATATTATATATATGTGTGTGTGTATTATACATATATAACATATATATATATTTATATGTATAATATATATTGTATATAATATATATATATATATGTATAATATATATTTTAAACCCTCCGTCTATGGCCTGGGTTGGTTCGAAGTTGACGGGGTTTCTAGTTAGGTGGCAGCAACGGATTTGTTACTTGCAGTAGTTTCTTCTATTCTACTCTCCGAGTTCTTCTATAGTGGCTCGGAGGATTCTGGGAGGCTTACTAAATTCTCTGAAGATTCCCTGATTCTTCTTATAACGTATCGGGAAATTTTAATGACTAAGTTCTCTGAAGAGAGCAAGGCTCGAAGGAGAAGATAAAGACGTTTTCTTACTGTAATTTACTGCTAAAATGTACAGGTAGTGCTCAGCCTTTGAGTCTGATTCTGAATGAACGTGGAAGAAATTATGGGGGTTTATATACTCCTATTCTGCTAACATCATTATTATTAAATGTTGAAAAGGTTGCATTATTTTTGCACAATAGTTAAAAATAGAGTAAACTTTTTTGCTGTGACAATGGTTAAACAGATAAACAGGATATAGGAAGAGGAAGCCATATTTTTATCTTAAACTGCGTATTTTCAGATCTGATGTTTTCCTGATCCGCCGAGTTAATTAGAAGTGGAAATTGAACTATGCATCTTTATACTAAGATATGCATATGAGCAAAAATTAAAGGTTTAAGATTTACAATTAAATGCTTAGGTAAGACATGACTTCATCTTTTATAACGAAGAGAAAATGTATACAAAACATGAACACTGCACACTTTTAATCAGGATTCATTATTAAGCTAAATCTAAGAAAATTATTAAGAAATTTTAAAAGAACAAGTCACCAATTATTTGGCAAAGTAGAATGCACATCAAAAATTTATCCCAACGAAAAAAAATAATAATAAAAAAATAATAACAATATCGCCGCGTATACATTCCTAATGCCGACATAATGTCGGGTCGTAAATTGAGTACATTGTAATTTTAGTTTACTATAACTATGATTATAATTACCAATTAATTTACATTCATTTATTATCGTTAATTACAGTTTCATTAAAGTACATTAATTATATTACATAATAGTAAATCAAATCATTACAGTTAATTATAGTTGACCACAGTTAACTATAGTTTACAGTGTTTCATATTTATATTAGGATAACTATTATTTTGAGATTTAACACAAAGTACATGGGCATATATATATATATATATATATATATATATACATACAGGGTGGTGCAAAAGTCTGGACCCATAGGCAATTTACTATATAAAAAATATCTTTCGATTTTTATAATCAGTGGTTTACGTTAACAAACCAAGAACAATACAAGCACTAAAGGATAACATCACAACAGAAATTGAAGCCATAAGAACGCATATTACTATGCTTACAAATGTGCAAAGGTCTTGTGTCAACCGAGTAGAAAAGTGTTTGGAAGAAGATGGACATCAATTCGAACACTTATTGTAAATTCTGAACTAGAACGTTAAATTTAACATAATTTAGTCACTGGTGTATGGTTAATTAAATTTCATTTCATAATAAACTTCCTACAGGCCACACTTTTTTTCCATATAAACCGCCTATGGGTCCAGACTTTTGCACCACCCTGTGTATATATATATATATATACATAACACGCATAACGATATATAACATAATCATGCTTTTGAATTAGAAGTAAACAAAAGAGGAGGTTTCGTAATTAGATGCCCGCCTTCCGTGTTGGTCAGCGGAATTCGAACACGTGCGTCAGCATGATGAGTATCTTGCGAGGAAACAAAAAAAATAACACAAGATAAAGGTCAAGAAAGGACATGGACGTATGAATTGAATAACAGATAACTTGCGTTATGCGAGTTTGGTCCTTATGTAAAAATGAATAATTGAATATAAAGATTATATAGGAATTACTCATCGTTCATTTTTACAGGGCTCTCTCCTCTAGAATGATATTAGTACGATAATATAACATCCTAACTAATGCTAACTAGGTGATAACCATTGCTTTATAATATAGATTTATATACACAACATAAGTCTGGGTGGCTAATCTAGTTCACGTGGTCTGGGTACGCACTCTTGGGCGTGCATAAATAGTTTCACGTGGTTCGGTGTCTCTTGTTTTCCTTTGTTCCAAGAACGATCTTTTTATCACAAATATACCGAGGATAATAGCACATACAATAATGATACTAACGGCAGATGTTGAAAAAATTGTTACAGGTTGTAGTATTTGTAAGAGGTTATTTTGGTTATCATCCGAAATTTTAAACCGACTCAATTGATCATTCCATTCAGGGGCATGTAGTTTGGGTAGGATGGTAACAGGTTTCATGGAAATTTAAGATCTCTATGATGGGTTTAAATTTTATTTGCTTCGGGAAGGGGTATGAGTCATTAATGGTAACCTTGTAAGGGTTGTATATTTGGGAGGTTTTTGAACGCAAGGAGCAACCAATTGGTAGCCGAATAACATAGGGATTGTGATGAGGGAATAATTTGACGGACACTCGAGAGTGGCGGCAGTCCTGTTCGCGAAAGAAACCCAGATGTCTGGTCCAATTCGAAGTTGGATGGTTTTAGAGGAATGAAATTTTGTAAATGAACATACCGGGGAATGACGGTCACGAATTAAGTCGATAAAGCAAGACCTAGTAGTTGGAAGAATGACTAGTTTGAGTGGAGGGCAAACGAGTTGTTTATTTGTTTGCAGGAATCAGCAACGCCGGACGTCGCTATCTGACATCATAGAATATGCTGACAGATCTTTGGTGTATATATATATATATATATATATATATATATATATATATATATATACAGTATATATATATATATATATATATATGAAAATTATTTCACGAAAGTAACACGTGAAAAATATTTATGATGAATAAAACCACGAAGGAAAGGAAACACAAAAAGGTGCTCAAGCGCTTTCGTCTAATGACATCCTCAGGAACACTGAAGTACATAAAAGGTTACGGCCTATATATAGGTTACAGAAAAAAAATAAATAAATAACATACATACACACAAACATATATATATATATATATATATATATATATATCTACACACATACATATATATATATATATATATATATATATGCAATAAACGGAGAAGTAAAATTAAAAATTAGAGGATTAACAAAGAGGCAAACAGATTTGTAAGGAAAAATATCGATTTTTAGCACAAGATCAAATGAATTATAAAAATACAAATTTATACTGGAAATCTGCCCGGGTTTTAACACTTTGCCTTTTAGAGTCAAGTTTCGATATATATAAAAATAAAATGAAGATTAAAAGTTAATAAAGTAGCGTACAAGTTTACCAAAGATTTAGCGTCCTACCCTTTTTATCTAAATTTGTTTTGAAGGAATTCAAAACAACAGGATCGAGTTGAAAAAGACCTTTGCTTATGTTGAAGTTATTTGAAAGTTGGATAATGGCAGACTCAAGAATATTTCTATTGACAATGTTGCTAGAATGAAATAAAACTGAAGCATTATTCCAATCAATACAGTGGGATAACTCTGACAAATGGACAAAAAGAGCACTGGACAACTGTCCTGTTCTAACGGAATATTGATGCTGTTTTATACGTGTGTGCAAATCCTTTCCCGTCTGACCTATGTAAAAGGAATCACATTGTTTACACCCAATTTTATAGATAATGCCTGAATTATTGGTAGGGCTATTTTTTACTATATTTTTCACAATATTGTTATATGAAAATACTACATTAATATCCAAAAGTTTAAGGACATTAGCAATGCCTAAAAAGCCCGGGAAAAATGGAAGCACTAAAATATTTTTTGACAAAGTACGAGTGTTATTATTGACACGATAGAAAGTTCGTTTTGCCTTGTTGAGACAAGATTCCATAAACGCAGATGGGTAACACAGATCACTTCCAATACCGTTGATTTTTTCCAATTCGGCATCGATGTATTCCGGACTGGCGATCCTGAGGGCGCGGAGAAACATTGATGAAAAAATGGCCTTCTTAGTGGGGGTGTCATGTCCCGAGTAAAAGTGTACGTAGGACAAATTGTTTGTTGTTTTCCGATAGATACTAAACTTAAAACCTGGGCTTTCCCTATGTACCCGCACATCCAAAAATGGGATTGAATTGTCTTGTTCCACTTCTAAAGTAAACTTAATGGAGGGGACTTGATCATTTAACTGAAGGAGGAAGTTATTCAGGTCACGATTCATGGGCCAGATACACAAAATATCGTCGACGTACCGCAACCAAGGGATGATGCCAACCCCCAGGATTCTCGGAATGTAAGTAATTTCGAAAAACTCCATATAAATATTGGAGAGGAGGGGCGATAAGGGGTTGCCCATGGCCATCCCAAACACTTGTTGATAATACTCGTTATTGAAAGTGAATTTACAGTCTTTGATGCAAAGCTTAATAAGTTCCAAAACAATGTGTGAAGGTAGTGGCAGGTCATACTTATGTAATTCTTGGGAGAGAAAGTCAAGCATATCATCAATCGGCACTTTTGTAAACAATGAACAAACGTCAAAACTGATCAATCTATCGTTAGTTTCAGTACGTGCATTATTCAATTTTTCAGTAAGATCCATGGAATTTTTTACATGTGAATCAGAGATAGTTCCGAGAATGGGGGACAAGACTTTGACAAGCCATTTGGAGAGTTTATAAGTAATAGAGCCCACCGAGCTAATAATAGGGCGCATAGGGTTGCCAGGTTTGTGGGTTTTAATAAGACCGTAAAGGTAGGGCAGAGAAGGTGAAGTGGACATGAAAAGCGGAATTAAGTCCTTATGATCTTTGAGAATGCGTTTCAAGCCACTATTAAATTATTTGATGACGTCATCCTGCGGGTTCTTCCTAAGTTTGCTGTATGTGGCGGGGTCCTGGAGAAGCTCGTTCATCTTTCCGATGTAGTCCACTTTGTCCATAATAACTATGGTGTTAGCCTTGTCTGCTTTAGTAATATGGATCCCCATCTTTTTTTAATTGTGAGAGGCCATCTCGAAAACGTTTAGGAAAGTTATCTTCGTAATTACCATTCGCCGCACTATAAACGAGGCCTTTAACTATGTTAAACAAATACTGAGGGAGATTATACTATTTTTCAAAACACGCGAGACTGTAACAAATTTGTAAAGCCGAAGGTTTTTTAACAATAAAAAAGGACGTACCATATCCAAGGGCACTTTTTGCATCGTCACTAATGTTTTTCGAAGAAAGGTTCAAAACACACTTTGAGCTGCCACTACCTTCACACATTTTTTGGAACTTATTAAGCTTTGCATCAAAGACTGTAAATTCACTTTCAATAACGAGTATTATCAACAAGTGTTTGGGATGGCCATGGGCAACCCCTTATCGCCCCTCCTCTCCAATATTTTATATGGAGTTTTTCGAAATTACTTACATTCCGAGAATCCTGGGGGTTGGCATCCCTTGGTTGCGGTACGTCGACGATATTTTGTGTATCTGGCCCATGAATCGTGACCTGGATAACTTCCTCCTTCAGTAAATGATCAAGTCCCCTCCATTAAGTTTACTTTAGAAGTGGAACAAGACAATTCAATCCCATTTTTGGATGTGCGGGTACATAGGGAAAGCCCAGGTTTTAAGTTTAGTATCTATCGGAAAACAACAAACAATTTGTCCTACGTACACTTTTACTCGGGACATGACACCCCCACTAAGAAGGCCATTTTTTCATCAATGTTTCTCCGCGCCCTTAGGATCGCCAGTCCGGAATACATCGATGCCGAATTGGGAAAAATCAACGGTATTGGAAGTGATCTGTGTTACCCATCTGCGTTTATGGAATCTTGTCTCAACAAGGCAAAACGAACTTTCTATCGTGTCAATAATAACACTCGTACTTTGTCAAAAAATATTTTAGTACTTCCATTTTTCCCGGGCTTTTTAGGCATTGCTAATGTACTTAAACTTTTGGATATTAATGTAGTATTTTCATATAACAATATTGTGAAAAATATCATAGTAAAAAATAGCCCTACCAATAATTCAGGCATTATCTATAAAATTGGGTGTAAACAATGTGATTCCTTTTACATAGGTCAGACGGGAAAGGATTTGCACACACGCATAAAACAGCATCAATATTCCGTTAGAACAGGACAGTTGTCCAGTGCTCTTTTTGCCCATTTGTCAGAGTTATCCCACTGTATTGATTGGAATAATGCTTCAGTTTTATTTCATTCTAGCAACATTGTCAATAGAAATATTTTTGAGTCTGCCATTATCCAACTTTCAAATAACTTCAACATAAGCAAAGGTCTTTTTCAACTCGATCCTGTTGTTTTGAATTCCTTCAAAACAAATTTAGATAAAAAGGGTAGGACGCTAAATCTTTGGTAAACTTGTACGCTACTTTATTAACTTTTAATCTTCATTTTATTTTTATATATATCGAAACTTGACTCTAAAAGGCAAAGTGTTAAAACCCGGGCAGATTTCCAGTATAAATTTGTATTTTTATAATTCATTTGATCTTGTGCTAAAAATCGATATTTTTCCTTACAAATCTGTTTGCCTCTTTGTTAATCCTCTAATTTTTAATTTTTAATTTTTATTTTTACTTCTCCGTTTATTGCATATATATATATATATATATATATATATATATATATATATATATATATATATATATATATGTGTATGTGTGTAGATATGTGTATATATATATATATACAGTATATATATATTGTTTATATATATATATTGTTATTGTGTGTATGTATGTTATTTATTTATTTTTTTTCTTTCTGTAACCTATATATAGGCCTAACCTTTTATGTACTTCAGTGTTCCTGAGGATGTCATTAGACGAAAGCGCTTGAGCACCTTTTTGTGTTTTTCCTTTCTTCGTGGTTTTATCATCATATATATATATATATATATATATATATATATATATTATATATATATAATATGTGTGTGGTGTGTGTTGTGTGTGTGTGTGTGTATATGTATATATGATGTATAATCCTCCGTCTATGGCCCTGGGTGGTTCGAATCGACGGGGTTCTGGTTGGGAGGCAGCAACGGATATTTGTTCTTCTATAACACAATTTCTAATTTCTTTTCTCTCGCTATAAAGGTCGACAGTTGTTACCTCTTCTCTCTCTATAATACTCTGATACTTTCTCTGATACTAAAATTATCGACTTTCTTTTATAATTTATCGACTTTACTGACTAAGTTCTTCTGAAGATAGCCCAACTCGAAGGGGAAAATAAAAAGTTTCTCTTACTGTAGTTTACTTCTAAAAATTTACAGGTAGTGCTCTGAATTTTACAGGGGTAGAGGTTCGACCTCTTTCGACCATGCCAAAGAAGAGTGCAGTAATAAAGTGAAGTTCATCTTACAATTACATGTATCATATAAGTCTAAATGTTGGGAGAATGCAGTTGAAGTTAAGTTTCCCCCTTTTAAACACATGATCAGATGTTTGAAAGATTCCAAATAAAAAATAAAAAAATAAAAATAAAAACTAATCGTAT
>JAJOZX010000065.1:2055000-2210000 GCA_023014485.1 Bathynomus jamesi | reverse complement strand
CTAAATCCGTGCTGCGTATTTCTAACTAGCTTATGGAATTCTAAGTGTTCGACTATACGATCCCTAATTATTGATTTGATTCCAGTAGCTTACCTACAACAGACGTTAAACTGATTGGGCTATAATTTCCCGCCGCACCTTTATCGCCTTTCTTAAAGATAGGTGTTACGTTTGCTAACTTGAAATTATCTGGTACGCACCCCTCAGAAATAGACGCATTAAAAATCTTTGTTAGCGCCACAACAATGCTATCTTTTAATTCTTTTAGTTGTATGGGATATATGGAATCCGGACCCGGTGATTTACGCGTTTTCATTTTATCAATATAGCGCATTACCTCCCCTTCACTAACGACAATATTATCCAAAATATTACCATTATCAAAAGGTATTATGTCTATGACCGTAGGGATATTCATTACATCTTCTATAGTAAAAACTGACGTAAAAAATTCGTTTAGCAAGGTAGCCATTTCCTTGTTTTCAGAAACTAGATCTCCGTTTACATTTTTCAATGGACCCAAGACACTTTTTACTGGATTTCTATTATTGACGTATTGAAAGAATCGCTTGGGGTTTTCACCGTCACGAGCTATGGAGATTTCAAATTCGCGCTTGAACTTTATTATTACACTTTTCGCTTCACGCCTCAGAGATATGTAGTTGTTTCGTCACAACAAATTGTCTTTATCGCACTTATGTTGCCTATAAGCCCTATCTCTACTCTTTATAATGTCTCCTACTCTAGAAGTAAACCAAAGGGGCTTGTTGTTTACTTTCGCACGCTTAATTTTGTACGGTACACATTCCTCATTTATAGTCCTAAATACTGTTTCGAACGATTCCCACATTAGTTTTGCGTTGGAGTTCCCCATCACGTTTTCCCAATTGACGTGTGACAATTTATCTCGAAATTTACAAAAGTCTGCGTGCTGGAAGTTAGGAATTTTAGTCGAGTTAGTTGGTTTCGAGTGACTTACTGAGAGGACAAACTCTACCATATTGTGATCGCTATTGCTTAACGGTTCTATTACTTGAAGATCAATAATTAGCCTATCATCCGTAGTTATTACTAAATCTAAAATACTGTCCAACCTCGTAGGTTCCCCAACCTTTTGACTAAGAAAGCTATCCTCGAGAAAATTAACTAAACGATTACCTTCCGCGTCTCCCTGCATTGTATCGTAATTCACGTTGGCGCAATTAAAGTCACCCATAACTAAAGCCTGCTCACTACCGATTATTCCCTTTAGTTCACGATATAACGCTTCGTCCGTATCAGCTGTTTGATTAGGGGGCCTATATATAACCGCAACAAGAAGTTTGAAGTCGTTTAATTTAAGTTCTGCTATAGTCGCATCTATCGGTTCTGGAATTGAGTGCTTTACTTCTATAACGTTCGCAATATTATCTTTGATATACAACATAACACCGCCTCCTCGCCTACCTATTCTGTTTTTAACAAAAAGTCTACAACCTTTAATTTGATACTCTCCTACAAAGTCACGTGTTTCAGTGCTAAGCCACGATTCGTTTATCGCAATTAAATCATAGTCTTTACAAGCAATTAAAGAAAAAAATTCATCTATTTTATTTCGTAGGCTACGAGCATTTAAGGATAGAACCTTCAAATTGTTTGTAATTTATAAACCTTCGCGAGCGCAGGGTAAATTTGTAGAATTTACGCTGGGACCGTTCGAGTTACTGCAGCCTGAAAAGAAGAGACAGTATTATGAAATAGTCTTCCTAAACGCGCAGCTCCTACGTCATTAAGATGAAGTCCATCTTCGAGGAACAAGTCCCTCCTGCCGTAGAAGCTGTCCCAAAAATTCGCATAATGCACTCCTTCCTGTTGGCAAAGAGACTTTAGGTTATTGTTAATATAGGTCGCCTTGCTGTAGAAATCGTTACGTTGGATAATTCGTGGAAGTATACCTGTTAAGACAATCTTATTAGTTTTCTCCTTTAGTCGCTCTATTAAGTCCCTGTACCTAGCCAGCAGTTCTTCCGATCTAGAATTTAAAACGTTATTAGTACCGACATGAATAACATACGTTGTGTCCTCGGCGGTACCGTCTGTAAAATGGTCAACACTATTAGTTATATCCTCCACCCTTGCAACAGGGTAGCAGTAACGGCGCCTACGACGAGGGTTTCTCCCACAGAATTCCTCGAGCTGCCCTCGAACAATGGAATCGCCAACGAGTCGTATTTCCGGTTCATCAGCATCTTCGAAACCTAAAACAGAAAACTTATTGCTTGTTATTACTGGTAGACAAGTCTTTGCTTTTCGCAATGGGGCTCCATTTCGCACTCGAACGAAGGGTTGGGAACTAGGGGAAGAGAGAGAGCTATTAATACTATTTATATTATTCGTAGAAACTGAGGCAGGAGGGGTCGTAACTGGAGTCTCAAGAGAATCCAATTTTGCCGTCATGAATCCAATTTTGCCGTCAAAATCCAATTTTGCCTTCATATATATATACACATATATATATATATATATATATATATATATATATATATGTGTGTGTGTGTGTATATATATATATATATATATATATATATATATATATACGTGTTTTATCGAGTGTCCAGTGTTACCAATTGAATAAGTGGTTTTCGTTGAAGTGTCTTTAAAAAAATTAGTGTTTGGTGCATTCTTAACTAAATTATTTCGTGTTACTAATCGTTCATTAAAGAATATATTTCAGTTATTGACTTTATTCATTACTATATTATTTGATTAAACCAAGGCTAGTGCAAGTGGCTTGCCTTATTTGTTTCCCGAATCTATTACTAAACGAGGTTTCATAAGGTTGAAATTCCCTTGTTTGCCTTGTTTGTTTTTCGAATCTATTACTAAACGAGGTTTCATAATGTTCAAATTCCCTTGTTTGCCTTTTTTGTCTTTCAAACCTATCAGAAAACAGGTTTCATAAGGTTCATTTTTCCTTCCTTTGGGGGATCAAGTAGAGTGTGGTCACCCACCGTGGGAAAAAGGAAAAACGGAAAGAAAAAACTCGGTCGAATAGCGGACAGATAAGTTTTATTAATACTTTTTTTTACAGATCTTTCGTTGGTAGCTTCATTAATATATATTCATTTAGTATACATTAGTGTTACAAGAACCTGTTTCTGCGTTTCAAGAACATTTTTGCAGGTTTGCGCAGGTGACGGCACAATAAGCACGCGGTAGACCTACGTTATAATTTATTAATTTCCAAACGCTCTTTTTTTGTTTTTTGTTTTTTAATTAATTAAGAGCATGGCACCGCCGTCAAGTACTTGCAGTCGCTTTGAAGGGAAATTTGCCGCTTACGCGTTTACAATGGCTAATAATAATGAGCAGTTAGTTTGCAGGTGGTGCTCAAGCATGGAAGTCCTGAGGAACGAGTTAGAACGTGAGAGGGAGGCCAAAGTGAGGCTTGAAGAAAGTGTGATGCTCCTGACGGCAAAATTAGAATCCTTGAGACTCCAGTTACGACCCCTCCTGCCTCAGTTTCTACTAATAATATAAATATTACTAATAGCCCGCTCTCTTCCCCTAGTTCCCAACCCTTCGTTCGAGTGAGTAATGGAGCCCCATTGAGAAAACCTTAGACTTGTCTACCAGTAATAACAAACAATAAGGTTTCTGTTTTAGGTTTCGAAGATGCTGATGAACTGGAAATACGACTCGTTGGCGATTCCATTGTTCGAGGGCAGCGTGAGGAATTCTGCGGGAGGAACCCCCGTCGTAGGCGCCTTTACTGCTATCCTGGTGCAAGGGTGGAGGATATAACTAATAGTGTTGATTTTTTTACAGACGGAACCTCTGGGGACACAACGTATGTTATTCACGTCGGTAGTAATAACGTTCTAAATTCTAGATCGGAAGAGCTGCTGGCTAGGTACAGGAACTTACTAGAGCGATTAAAGGAAAAAACTAATAAGATTGTTTTAACAGGTATACTTCCACGAATTATCCAGCGTAGCGATTTCTACAGCAAGGCTACCTATATCAACAATAACCTAAAGTCTCTTTGCCAACAGGAAGGAGTGCATTTTGCGAATTTTTGGAACAGTTTCTACGGCAGGGGGGACTTGTTCCTCGGAGATTCGGAGATGAACTTCATCTTAATGACGTTGGAGCTGCGCGTTTAGGAAGACTATTTTATAATACTGTCTCTTCTTTTTACGCTGCCGCAACTCGAACGGTCCCAGCGTAATTTCCACAAATTTCCCCTGCGCTCGCGAAGGTGTCGCAATTATAAACAATTTGAAGGTTCTATCCTTAAATGCTCAGCCTACGAAATAAAATAAACGAATTTTTTTCTTTAATTGCTTGTAAAGACTATGATTTAATTGCGATAAATGAATCGTGGCTTAGCAATGAAACACGTGACCTTTTAGGGAAGTATCAAATTAGAGGTTATAGATTTTTTGTTAAAAACAGAATAGGTAGGCGAGGAGGCGGTGTTATGTTGTATATCAAAGATAATATTGCAAACGTTATAGAAGTAAAGCACACAATTCCAGAACCGATAGATTCGACTATAGCAGAACTTAAATTCAACGATTTCAAACTTCTTGTTGCGGTTATATATAGGCCCATAATCAAACAGCTGATACGGACGAAGCGTTATATCGTGAACTAAAGAGAATAATAGGTAGTGAGCAGGCCTTAGTTATGGGTGACTTTAATTGCGCCAACGTGAATTACGATACAATGCAGGGAGACGCGGAAGGTAATCGTTTAGTTAATTTTCTCGAGGATAGCTTTCTTATTCGAAAGGTTGGGAAACCTACGAGGTTGGACAGTATTTTAGATTTAGTAATAACTACGGACGATAGGCTAATCACTGATCTTCAAGTAATAGAACCGTTGAGCAATAGCGATCACAATATGGTAAAGTTTGTCCTCTCAGTAAGTCACTCGAAACCAGCTAACTCGACTAAAATTCCTAAATTCCAGCACGCAGACTTGTAAATTTCGAAATGAACTGTCACACGTCAATTTGGAAAACGTAATGGGGATCTCCAACGCAAAACTAATGTGGGAATCGTTTGAAACAGTATTTAGGACTATAAATGAGGAATGTGTACCGTACCAAATTAAGTGTACGAAAGTAAACAACAAGCCCTTGTGGTTTACTTCTACAGTATGAGACATTATAAAGAGTAGAGATAGGGCTTATAGGCTACATAAGTGCGATAAAGACAATTTGTGGTTACGAAACAACTACATATCTCTAAGGCGTGAAGCGAAAAGTGTAATAAAAAAGTCCAATCGCGAATTTGAAATCTCCATAGCTCGTGACGGTAAAGAAAACCCCAAGCGATTCTTTCAATACGTCAACAATAGAAATCCAGTAAAAAGTGTCTTGGAGCCGTTGAAAAATGTTTTTAATGCGTCTATTTCTGAGGGGTGCGTACCAGATAATTTCAAGTTAGCATTTGCTAACACATATCTTTAAGAAAGGCGATAAAAATTATGGGCCAACTCAGTTTAACGTCTGTTGTAGGTAAGCTACTGGAATCATTAATTCGGGATCGTATAGTCGAACACTTAGAATTACATAACTTGGTTAGAAATACGCAGCATGGTTTTAGGCGAAACAAATCTTGCTTAACTAATCTTTTAGAATTTTTCAAAGCGTAGTTGAAGTTTACGATTGTCATCGGGCGGTTGATGTAGTGCATTTGGATTTTCAAAAAGCGTTTGACACCGTACGGCACAAAAAACTCATTGAAAAAACTAAGGCTCATGGAATCAGGGGTGTAGTAATAAATTGGCTAGAAGAGTGGTTGCCAGGTAGGAAACAGAGGGTGGTCGTTGATGGAGCGGGGTCGTGTTGGGCTAATGTAGCGAGCGGCGTTCCTCAGGGTTCTCTATTGTGCCCCTTGCTGTTTCTTATATACTGTATATTAACGATTTAGATGTCGGCCTAGTCAGTACAGTTTCAAAGTTTGCGGATGACACGAAGCTGGGTGGTAGGGCGATTAATGACGAAGATATAGGTAAAATCCAAGAAGATCTGAATAAAATCGTTGATTGGTCAGTCACATGGCAAATGAGATTTAACGTAGATAAGTGCAAAATTTTACGTATAGGATCGCGTAACGCTAAATTTGCGTATAGTATGTCAGGGAAGGAGTTAGCAAGCGTAGAGCAGGAAAAAGATTTAGGAGTTATAGTCACCGGTGATTTAGAAGTAGCGAAACAAAGTACAGCAGCGGTCAATAAAGCGAACAAAGTATTGAGTTTTATAGCTCGGAATTTTGAGTACAAATCGCGCGACATTATAGTTCCTCTTTATAAATCATTAGTTCGATCCCATCTGGAGTACGCGATCCAATTTTGGAATCAGCATATGCGAAAAGATATAGACAAACTTGAAAGAGTTTAAAGACGAGCAACTAAGATGATTCCGTCGCTTAGGTCAAAGTCGTACGAGGATAGGCTTAAGGAGTTAAAATTGACTACACTCGAGACTAGAAGGCTAAGGGGTGATCTAATCCAGGTTTTCAAAATTATGAATGGGTTCGATAACGTAGATAGAGATAGCTTTTTCGAAATATCTCAGTATAATAGGACTAGAAATAACGGGTGTAAGTTGACAAGTAGAAGGTTCGAGACAGCAGTTGCCAAAAACCTTTTTACGCATAGAATAGTAAATAGGTGGAATAGTTTGCCGGTAGAAGTAATTAGTAGCACGTCTATAAACATGTTTAAAAATCGATTAGACGCATATGTTGATAGATTGGGTATAGTTTAAGGTAGTGAAATTAAGGCTTTGTGGTTCGGAACCCACGTAAAATTGTAGGTCCTCTCCTCCACCACGGAGGACATGCACAATACACAATTACGAACACAGTTAGGTAGACCAGCCATGAGTGGATCCTAGGGTCCTTGTTGGTCTGAAACATTATGCCATTATAACATATGTGTATATATATTTGTGTGTATTTCTATGTGTGTGTGTGTGTGTATATATATATATATGTGTGTGTGTGTGTGTGTGTGTGTGTGTGTGTGTGTGTATATATATATATATATGTGTGTTTGTGTGTGTATATATGTGTGTGTGTGTGTGTGTGTATATATATATATAGATATATACGCACGAGTATATTATTCATTACGGCTTATAATTTGATTATCTCTTAAATGTAAGTTACAAAAGCGTCTATCCCTTTATTTATATAAAAAATATATATTTACTTTCTATTTTGTATTTTTCTACAAGTATTTATGAAGAATTTGAAAGAGAGACCAAGTCAGCATCTAATTCTATAGACAATGTTTATTTATACTGTGCATAAAATCATCAAGATGGGTTCAGTGAACTTCTAACTGAATTTTATGGTGAATATTATTACTGAATACAATGGTATACTATATTTAAGCTTTATAGTCCTAATCTTAAAGCAGTTTTGGATGTTAATGAAATATGTATACAAATAAATTCTATAGGAAAATTTCTCGCCAAAAAAGCATGGAAATTTATTCTTTAGGTCGAGATGCTTGCGTGCTTTTTCCAAAAAATTCATCACATTAACACCATTCTAAAATTATTGTATAGTTATCATAATTTTGGCACTTTGCTTTTTTTTTTGGTAAGGAATCATCATAATTATTAAAATTATCAAGATTTAATTATGTCAATTTTGTCAACTTCGTTTCTGTGTTCTAAAGAAAATTACTCTATTTAACTATAAACCTTGCGTTATCTTATATGTAATCATAATCGTAACTAATCATACTTATATATTACATAATCATATCTACGAAGTTCATTTTATATTATAATAATATAATTAATCATAGGGTTTATACTACCACATCATAACTATCTATATTTGAAATGTTTTAATATTATAATTAATCTGAGAGCCCAGTAAGGCCTAAAGCTTAAGGGCCAAACTACACAGGAAAAATAAGTAAATATATTTTGCTAAAAATTACTGTTATATTAAGAATTGCAAAATTGTAATATTTAGTTTTACCAATAAATTTTGGATTATTATTATTATTAGTTATTATTATTATTATTATTATTATTATTATTATTATTATTATCATTATTATTTAGAATAATGTGGGTATACCTTTTGCATTTCATTATTTGGTCAGATATTAATAAACATGAACGTTAAGTCATAGTTCGGTTGAATTATACCGATGACTGAAAATAATACTTCTCATATGTGGTGTGGCTCAACCCAAACAACTCTACTTGACGGGATGGAATCAAAGACAGGAAAAATAAGTAAATATATTTTGCTAAAAATTACTGTTATATTAAGAATTGCAAAATTGTAATATTTAGTTTTACCAATAAATTTTGGATTATTATTATTATTAGTTATTATTATTATTATTATTATTATTATTATTATTATTATTATCATTATTATTTAGAATAATGTCGGTATACCTTTTGCATTTCATTATTTGGTCAGATATTAATAAACATGAACGTTAAGTCATAGTTCGGTTGAATTATACCGATGACTGAAAATAATACTTCTCATATGTGGTGTGGCTCAACCCAAACAACTCTACTTGACGGGATGGAATCAAAGACTTTTTTTTTACTCTTTCTTTACTGTCGCTATTATAACGGACATTGCTCTTCTGACTCTCTAACTGTATGCCTCCTCCTTTAAGGAGAACTTGCAGTACCACATTTTCTACACATTCTCATTCCTTTTCTGTCCAACACTCTAACGCAAGGGTTACTCGGTATTCTCAATCTTCCATCTACTCAACCGGTCAGCTTCTTCAATCCTTCTTTCACCCTGTCTGTGACCTCTAATCTTTCAAACGCAAAGTGTCCAGGCAAGGCCAGGCATTTCGAAAACTCTGGACCTTGAATTTGGTTCTTCCTTTCTCCTTCTATTGTGGAGCATTTTGGCGGTCGTTCGTCCTTGGCCCTTCCTTCGTAAATAAAAAAATAATAAATAAAAGTATTACATTAATTTTCATAAAACACATGCATCAAAGACGAGAGAGAAAGAAAGTGTTACAAGGAGTGAGTTACAAGGAAAAGAAGTACCTCAAAAGGCCTTGCGGCCCATACCGAGGAGGTACCAATGGCAACTGGTGCCAGGGAATAGTGTGCAAGATTTGGTCTAACCTTTTCTTGAACAGATCCACAGAAGAACTGTTCACAACTTCTGAAGGTAGCCTGTTCCACGTGTCACAGATCTTATAGGTAAAGTAATTCCCACACACATTAGTGCTAAACCGTTTCAAATCCAACTTCCAACCATTGTTGCGAGTTGGGTTATCATTTAAACTAAACATGCTTCTAAAATCGACATCGTTAAACCCGCGTAGGAGCTTGAAAACCTCGATGAGTTGACCGCGCAGCCTCCGAGTTTCCAGCGAAAACAAATTCATCTCGCATAAGCGTCGATTGTAGCCCATATGCCTAACGGAAGGGATTAACTTTGTGGCCCTCGCCTGGACTCGCTCAGGCATCTCAATATTTTTCCTGAGGGTGGGCGACCAGAACTGCACAGCATACTCCAGGTGCGGCTGAACCAGAGAATTGTACAGAGAGAGCACAATATCCTTGTTCCGAAATCGAAATTGTCTCCTGATTTCACCCAACAGCTTCTGGGCTTTCTTTTTCACCTCGACGCACTGTTTGGTAAACTTAAGGTTGCTGCTAATTAGCACACCCATGTCCTTTTTCAAATCAGTGGCCTCGATATTACTCCCCAACATCGATCCTACTGACGATGCCAGCGTCGATATAATTTATGTAAATGATAAACAACAGTGGCCCCAAAACGGAACCCTGAGGAACCCCGCTAGTGACCGAGGCCCAACCCGAGTTAGCCCCCTTAATTACAACCCTCTGCTGTCTATTCTTCAGCCAGTTTTCAATCCACTTACCTACTTCCCCACTGATACCCAGCGCACGGACTTTGGCCATAAACTTTGGCTATTATCCCCTCTAATAACACTAGGTAACAAAATTGGAAATATTTTCTGTTTATTGTGATTTTTCTGTCGTTCCTTAATGATTTCGGGGCGCTGATTCCAAAAATTATATTGGTTTTGTTCTATCATCAACCGTTTCAAAAATATAGGTTATCACACTTTTCATATGGCAAAGTATATAAAGAAGGCTAACATAAATATTTTCTGAAAATAAAAACACTATTGGAAATTAATGTTTATTGAGCCAAAATTGTTTGACAAACCCAAAATGGTGCAAAGGATATAATATATATCATGAGGAGAACCGATAAGAGAATAACAAGCCTCGTTATGCAGTGTGCGTTCCTTAAAAATGCACTGAAGAACGCGACTTCCGCGTATGAACATTCTTATCCTTTCTGATCAGCGACCATACGTAGTCTCCCATCATGAAAGCATCCCAATGGCCCTGGTACCTTTTCTCCATCGTTTGAATATCTTGATGGAATCTTTCGCCATGTTCTTCACTCACATCACCCAGGTTATCACGAAAAAAGTCTAGATGTGAATGCAGATAGTGTAATTTTAAAGACATACGGCACCTCATTTTGCCATAGCACTTAATCAAGTTTGACACTAACTCCTTATAGTTTGGTGCTTTATGGTTGCCTAAAACCCACGAACCACATCACGGAAAGCACACCAAGCCTCTTTTTCGATCGGAGTCATCTTGGCTTCAAGGTTCTTTGAATTCAACAGCGCCTTGACTTGTGGTCCTACAAAGATGCCAGCCTTGACTTTGGCCTCAGAGAGTTTAGGAAACATGACCCGAATCTGTTGGAAAACTTCCCCTCCAAAATCCAACGCATTTACAAACTGCTTAATTAGACCCAACTTAATATGGAGAGGTGGTAGCAGAACTATGTCAGGCTTCACAAGAGGTTCCCTGAGTACATTGTACTTTCCTGGTTGCAGTCCTTCACGTGGAGGCCACTGAACTGTTTTATAGTGCTTAGTTGAAGCCCTGCTATCCCACAGGCAAAGAAAACATGAATATTTAGTAAACCCTCCTTGTAAACCTAACAGGAAACCAATCATTTTGAAATCACCACACACGTCCCAGTTATATTGTTCATACCTGATTTGAGTGAGCAGTTGTTTGATATTTTCATAGTCCTCCTTCATTTGAAAAGAATGTGCAACTGGTATAAATGGATATTTGTTCCCATTGTGGAGTAAAAGAACTTTTAAACTCCGAGTTGAACTGTCAATAAACAGGCGCCACTCTGAGGGTATATGTGTTAACCCAATAGCTGTGAATAGACCATTAACCTCGCTGCAATAACAGAGAGAGCCAGTGACATCGTAGAACCTTGCAAACTCTTCATGCCGCTTTCGGTATACAGTGCTCTTGCAGTCTTCTCCAAGCAAATTCCACTCTTTGAGTCTGGAGGTCAGAAGCTCAGACCCTGATTTCGTCAGACCCAAATCTCTAATTAAGTCGTCCAATTCCCTCTGATTTGGAAAGTGAGGGTTTGTACTGAAAGTTACTGTATATTCTTCATCATGACTGTCCTCACCAGCCGACATCTCAGATTAGCTAGCTGCATCCTCATTTTCAACCTGCAAAGCAAAGAAACAAAATATAGGCATAGCTATATATGTAGAAGAGCATCAGCACTAAGAAAAATCGACACATAATGACCCACAGTCTGTAAATGCAGAAGGTAAAGAAATGGATAGATACCTGTTCTGGTGGACGTGGTATTGGAAGACCTTCGCCATGTGGTACAGAAGCTATGGACGACGCTATGCTTGGATACTGAAGAGTCTGCCTTCCTTTAACTTTCCTGTACTTAGAAACATCTACCATGCAGTAGTAGCAATCGTCGTGGTGGCTCTTTGGTTTTCTCCATATTCTGGGTACCGCAAAGGGCATTGCCTTGCGTACTCCCCGCAGCCACCCTTCAAGTGTGGAGCGGCAGCTTCCACAGATCACATGGGGTGCCCAGGGCTTATCTTGGTCGCCCATAGGCATACCAAAATAGAGCCGATACGCGATCCAGAACTTGGTGCCTTTCACAATCTTGTGCGATACTTGCTTGGAGCCTATGTAATACCCACAAACGTAGCAGAATATATCCGGCGAGTGTTTACAATCTCTAGTTGCCATTCTCTTTACCAAACTGTACTACATTAATCATAACCTGCAGATATAGAGAGAAGAGTTATTAAATCTGCAACAGATTACAGATTCCAGAAAAAAGATGTATTCACAACACTGAAATAATGTTCGCAATAAAAAAGGATCGATAACACTCAAATCGTCAGCACAGAAAAGCACAGAAACACAGTACCTCAGTGCTGGTAACCATCAGACAAACAACCTGCTTTCTTTGTGTGCTCACACTTACTGACTTCTCAGACTCTGCGCTCTTCTTTATATAGCACAGTGGAAGTTTCGGGCAATTTCTAGAGCAAGAAACTGTCAACGAACATCCGGATTGTTCTCAACAATTCCTGATTATTCTGATATTGCTGCGCCCATAATAATACATTATACTGGTAAAACATGAAAAATGGATTATCTCTGAAACCACTGATGATACACACAAACCAAGGCCAGATTTGGACTCAGCGCCCACAAATGCATATAAAAACATAAAAAATTCTATATAAACAGAATCAGTGTTACACAGTGTAATTTACCTACAACCGAAGTGAGACTAATGGGACGATAGTTCCCTGGACTTTTGTGATCCCCTTTCTTAAAGATAGGGGTCACGTTGGCTTCCCTCCAGTCACCAGGTACCTGGCCCGTCTCCAACGATTTGTTGAAGACTGTAGCCAGGTGGGGAGCCATCTGGTCGCGCACTTCCCGCAACACTCTGGGGAGAAACTGGTCTGGCCCAGGAGGCTTAAACGCGCTCAGTTTGTCTATTCTATCGGCAACGACTGTCGCGGTACACCGAACACTATCCAGGCCAGCACCTTCGTGCCTGACGCCTGGTTCAGGGATGACGCGGGTGTCCTCCCTGGTGAACATTCCCGTAAAGTACTCACTCAGCATATTAGCGATGTCCGCGTCGGAGGTCCGCAGCGCGCCGCTTGGGTCCATTAATGGGCCTATCATGCTTCTAATGGGCTTTCTACTATTAACATAACTGAAGAACTCCTTAGGGGTCCCCTTGCAGAGGCTTGCCACCTACAGTTTTTCGTTACGTTTTGCTAGCCTAACCTTCGCTTTCACTTCCCTGCACAGGCGGACTTACGCCTCAGTGTTTTTCTGGGAACGATTGGTCTTCGCCCTCCTATACGCAGCTTTCCTATTTCGGATAGCCGAAGCGATGTCCCGACTGAACCACTTAGGCTGCATTGAAGCAGGGATGACCGGTTTTGAGAGTATGGCAGCAGACTGCACCACCATAAACTGGTCCCCGAATGCACTCCACACTCCCTCAACATCGCCACCGACCTCTAACCCCATCTCACCTACGCTATCCCGGAGGCCAACAAAGTCCGCCTGCCGTAGATCAAGCTTACTGCCTCTCGAGTTACTACGCTTCACCCGAGGGACGCAGACACAGAATCTAATCAGATCGTGATCACTCCCGCCCAACGATTCGTCAACGGTGAGGCCAGTGACGAGGTTGTCTTCGGTCGTGAATACTAAGTCTAGAACGCTTTCGCCTCGTGTAGGCCCATTGACCCAGTGAGTCAGGAAGTTCTCATCAGCAAAGTCAACTAGCCTCCTCCCTTCGGCATCAGCAGTCCTGTCTTCCCAGTTTATGACGCGGCAGTTGAAGTCTCCTAAAACTACTCACACCCTGTCCCCTAGCAGGATAGGGAGTTCGGTGTACAGGGCTGTATCCTCCTCGAGGAGGAGATGCGGAGGTCTGTACACCAAGATTAACCTATAGTTCGTCCCTCCCACGTTCAGATCGACGCCAAGCAGCTCCCGTTCCGATCGGAACTGGCAGTCAACCGGACTCAACGTATCTCTCACGTATATTAGTACCCCTCTCCCCTTCCCACGGGTGCGGTCCTTGTGAAACATTCTATACCCGGGAATCTCGAACTCCCCAACGTAGTCTCTACCATCAGTATGAATCCAAGACTCGGTGATAGCAACGATATCCTGGTATTCTGATGCTAAGAGCGCCCGTAGCTCGCAAAATTTATTCCTACTCGACCTAGCATTAAAAAGCACTGCACGGAGGGAGCATTTCCTATTCTGACCGCCCCCTAGCTCGACCCGTTTCCCGAACAGCCAGGGCTGTCGGGAGTTGAAGAGCTCCTCACCAACGAGGGGGCAACTTCCGCAGGAGGCTGAGCCCCCTCCAACGGGGAAGGAGGGTCACCCACCTGTACATGGACGCACCTTTCAGTTGAAGGTACATCAGCCACCAGCTCAAGATCATCTTTCCCTGGTGGGGGCCCATCATCGATCCCCGGGCTTGACCTCACCATACGATACAGGTGCCGGTCAAGCAGCGTGCCTAGCATACCTTTACCCTTGACATTGAGCTGGACACCATCCATGATAAAGGTCCCATCTACCCGAAAACGCGTCGAACGGATCAACAAACCTTACGCCCAGTGGGACGCACAATTCTTGCACCCTCTCGTTGATGCCAATGACCTTACTGAGCGCGTGGTCATTGGCATTCATCCGCGGTAAAATACCCATCAACATTCCCCTGTCTGTTTTAAGTTTTAGAGCATCCGCAAGAGACATGATCTTGGTGATGATCCCTTCCGTCGAACGGTCGAATCTACCCTCCCGCCTTTGAGGAACAGGTCGTTGCCACCAGCATGGACAACGATCGCAGTCCTCCGACTAGCCACGCGCAGCTTCTCTAACTCCTTCCTTAAGTGCGCCGTTCCCCGCCCGGGTAAGCACCTTACCTTCTTCCTGTCCCGGTTTGAGAAGCAAAGTACTTCTCCTGGCCCCTGATCTGTGAGTCCCCAATCAAAACGGTGTCTTCCTCCTTCGAGCACAGGAGACTAAAGCGGTTGGAGGTCCTGACAGCGGCAACCGGGGTCTCAGGCTTCGGCTTCGCAGCCTTCTTGCCCGATACCTTTCGATACCCGTCGCCACCCGTAGACTCAGCCGCACTTACAGTACCCGACCCACCCCGACAGGCAGCTACATCCTTCGGATTCTTTGGGCCATCAGTAGGCCCCTTCCCACCCTTTTTCTATATCAGCCCCTTCCTACCCTTCTCTATCGGCCCCTTCTTTGCGCCATCCCTTCTCTCCACCTTGCGTCGCGGTTCCGTGCATTCCACGTGGGTCGCTGGTGATTCATGACACTGATTTTGCACATCTACCCTTTCTCCGTGGTCTCGAGCTCTGTCCTCCACCGTTGGACTGCCTTTCCAGGGCAGCTATCCTATCAGTAAGCTCCGGGGTGGAGGGCACAGCCGCGTCAGCGACCGTTGCGCCTCCACCAGTCGATCTGGACTACTCGAGCCGCCGGACCCTCTCCTCTAGCTTCTCGTACAATTGCATGAGTTTGCAAAGGCGGCACATGCTGGAGTGGTTGATCTTCTCAAAGCAAGCTTCTTTGAAGTTCGTCACCCACTGGTTTACTCCACACCTCGCACACTCAGCCTTCAGTTTCTGCGGTCCAGTCATTGTAACTTTTTTTTTTTTCTAACTCCGAATACACTGAATAAGATAAAACGTTCTAGCAATGAAAACTATCGAAAGCATTCTGACCAGTACATAAAAAAGGAGGGGGGGGGGTGAATTCTTCACGCGCAAGCCGCATCCGCCTACCTGCAATTGACGTTCATCCCATCCAGAAGACTACACCTCTCACTGCTGCCGCACTGACCAAAGGTCTCCCCAGGGCCGGACAGTCCCAAACGTGTCGCAGCTACCAACTGACAAACACTCGCGACGCAGGCGTCATGGATTTCCCACCAGGAGCGACAGCGAGATGCAGCTCCTTAATACGTTTCACCATTCACTCACAAGCGGCCAGACTCTTAGAATCCAGTGTTCAAGGGATATCTCACCAGACCCAGCAGCTACGCCCGAGACTTTCCGCTGGCCTGGCAGCCAGCTGGACAGTAAAGCTCTCTCACCTAAGAGCAGTACAGCCAATCACCATCAATTGGTCACCAAAGAACGGTCGCAGGGGGCTGGTCAGACCATTACGCGTTAGGAATGAGCTTAACGGGGCTCTAGCCACACTTCATTCATCGCACCCCTACGCCTGGGACCCCTCCATCCCAGTCTCTCACGACCTACGAGCGTTAAATGGTGTTATTTATAGAGGTTCCAAAGCCTCTCGTCCCACGCATGAGGTAGCAGTAGGGTCCTTGTAGTAAAAGTAGAGAAAACGACTTAATACTAAAAGAAAAGGTTTCTTGTTTTTTTGTTTTTTCAGTCAGTCAGAGGAGAGCACCCTTAACCTAAGCTAAAAAGACAGAGTAGGGATGGGATGGGGTCCTAGTAACCCACGGGACAGGATTGTACAAGAGACTTCACCCGCCCTCCCGAAAGAGAGAGAGAACCTAAAGGAACTGGCAGCCAATTTCTCTAGAATCCCACGACTCGGGACCGGAGGGCTGTCACACCCCCAAATATAAAGTTTACAACACCCAGAAGAAATGTGCATAACCTTTATACCCCCTGCGGAGTATAAAGGTTATATAAAACTAAGTTACTATTTACGTAAAACAATAAAGTATGATAAATAATTCGTAGTTGAAATAAAAAAAAAAATGTTGAAAAGTCTAAAAATATTTAACCTAAAAACTACTTTTCATTGAACTAAAATAGGATAAATAAATGTAATAAAATATGGTATGTGAATATTTCGACAGTTTGCTTTTAGCCAAATATATTTCTCAAAGCATTAATCTACAGTATAGTCAATAGTCGGACAACAAAATTTACTTATCAAAGAAGCTCATAAAAATGGGCTCAACGAACCTATAAGTTCTGTATCTTTAAGTTCGAGATTGTAAAAGAATAAAATAATAAATAAAAATAATAAATAAATAAATAAATAAATAAAAATAAGAGAACCGAAATTAATATGCATTCCAACTCTGCCAAACGTATAAAACCTAAGTACCCGAGACCGAGACCGAGTCCAGAAAAAAGGTCTCGAGACCGAAACCGAGACCATATTGTGTAATGCCTTATTTTTAAGCTCTGTATTTCACATTCAGGAATAATGGTGACAGTATTAATATAATTGATTCGGGAAAATAAAATGGTAATTTTCTTCTTCCGAGTTATTTATTCATACTGTATGTTTTGAAGAGTGACTTGGACATATAATCAGTTTGCTTTGCTTGTTATGTACACAAAACATTCATAATAAAATACTGAGTAAACAGGGGGTCCCATATACCAATCCTTCCCCGGAGCCCGTGGCAGCTCTCGGCGGCCCTGCCGGTGACCATTCTCTGCGTTCAGATGATGTAGCGACCCTTGGTCCAGATTCCACGTAAAGCTGTAGGTCTCTTCCATCACATGACCTTTGCTATTACGAAGAAGGTTAAACAACCCATAAAACATACAAGCATAAACTTTAAATACTGTACTTCAGCAGGTCGTGTCTTAGATTCCTGCCGTTAATTTTGGCACCGTATAACATTTCAATTTCTAACGTAACTGGCTGGCGTATGACATAGCTCAGATTCAAATATATATCTCAAAGAATTTATAAGAATGGACGATGCAGTTTTCAGCAGCCTGAAAATAAGGATTCAGTCGTCGTCCCGACAGATTTGAGACAATGAAGAGGCAATGACGTCAGGAGATGACGAATGTGGACGACAGTGTGAATGGTGCTTTATTAATGTTTTACGTTAACTGTCTTCCCAAAAATGTATATAACGACGACTACTAAAAGCTTACAGCTCGCCCCAGTAACACTTTGACTAATGATTCATAATTAAAATACTCGTACTTAAAACATTTAAATTATGGAGTTAATAATAATAATAATAATAATAATAATAATAATGATAATAATAATAGTAAATTAAGTACGTCAATAAACCTATCTGCAAAATCCCACGCTTTTTATGTCTAATGAGATTATTATTAAAGGTGTTCAACTGTTCAGTCTTTGATAACCATTCCCAATTTCCCATGCATGCATAGTCGTATAATAGAAGACTGGTGGGTCGGTCTACAATAACGTCCCAGTTGTACTGTCTCTGATAATGATTTTGTTTTGTTTGTTTTTAAGATTTTAAATACAGTACCGAATTCAGTATTTTATTTTATTATTTTAAATATTTCTGGGAAGAAATTGTAGGTCTGGACTCTAGACTCTGTTTATTTGGAACCTAACTAAACATGGCGTCTTTAAATTATATTTCGTAACTTAATTACTGCTTTAAAATTAGTAACGACTGGAAAGCTGACCTTATAAGTCACATCTCGGTCACTAAAGAGCAAACATTAAAGTTGCCGCTAGATTTTATAATCAGTAATAAAGTTATCGTTAAAATTCATTTTAGTGAGCAACAGTGATTTTTATGGATTTCTCTTACGTAATGAAAACATTTTAGGGTCTCCTTTCGCTTCGTTAATATGCTATACGAACTTCTATAAGCTACAATATATTCCTCTTCCTCTCTTTCCCCCGAGTTAAACCGTGGCCACGTCGCAAACCGCTTCCCATTAGATCAGCGAGGTTGAGTGACGTTAGGGTTGTTCAGTAGTTGGATGGGTGGCCGTTCTCCGCCATTCAGATGATGTAGCGACCCGTTGTTCGGATCCCACGTCACGCTGTCGATCCCTTTTGCCGTTACGAGAGGTTAAACATCCCCAAACATTACTATTATCCTATATTTTCCTGATTTCTTTGTTCCATACTGCTGGTATATAAGATTTCCACAAAAAATTTCTATTACTGTTTTAGTTACTCGTATGCACTCATGATTCATACCAGTTTCTCTGATGGGAACACCAGGCTATGGAATACTTAAACCAAGTCACAGCCCGTGATGGAGTGGAACACCATAATTCCGTCTGCCTTCCTCTCTCCAAGGCTGTCGGACAAGGTGTTGACATGCATGTTTCTGAAGCCTCGCCCTCTTCCGAACGCCACCTACATTTGAAAGTGCCCGACAGTCGCTTTCAAAGAAGAACAGCCCAAAGAAGATGACGACAATGTCAGGTCGTTGATGAAAGATTCACATCGATATTGTCGAATGCGCCGATGGTTGTGAGCCCTAATCTCAAGTTATGAGGACAAGCAATGCCTTCCTTCTTATCGAGTGACAGCCACAGCGATTGCACTTTCTGCTTGGATCACACTAATGTAAGTGCAACTAAGACCTAAAGAGCTCATTCTATTGATAAGAACCTTTCTCCTTGATGCAGAGTGGTATAGGAGGTTCGCGGGACAATGTGTGGCGCCCATGAACATCGGTCATTTGATCTTCTGCAGCAGTGTTAGTGTTTGTCTTTTCTTTCTTGCTGTTGAGGGTGATTAGCTGCGCGATCCTTTGAAAAACCTCCAACAAACGGTGGGATAGTTATGCTAAACATTTCTTGCCTGCACAGCTTTGCCACATTTGCTATCAGCAGCACTTGATCGTGCACGTTTCGCTGCTCAATAGCGGCCCTCAACATTTCTTGCAGCCTTGCAGGGAACACAAGAACACAGTTTCTCCCGTCCGATTGTGCTTGCAGCCTGTAATTTGAGAAATGTTCCAAAAGTTCTTCTTTCAGGCGAGTTTTGTTGACTGTTATGGCGTGACTAATCTGCTCCAACCTTTGCTCGAATGGTCTGTGCAGTACAGATAATCTGAAGATTGTCTCTCCACGCTCAACAGCCGTCTCAATATCATCGGCTAAGACGGCTTTTCTATCCTAAATGACCTAGAGCAGATTGTACAGCACCCTACTCGTATCCCCGATGGCCTTGGAAATAGGCCCAACATTCTGGATAAATTTCTCACCTATCATCCTTCTTCTTACTATGTCAAACTTTTTTCTCCGTTGAGTTCCTCCGACCACAATCTTATATCTGTTTCCTGTCCTATCGTTCCAATTCGGCCTGACTGGGAGGCCCTTAAGCAGTACTACTCAGATGTCCCATGGAATGATTACTGCTTCCGTGGTCGGGGCTCTTCCAAGTGTGCTGAGCGCATCACGGAGGTGATTCTCTCGGGCATGGAGGCGTACATTCCATATTCTATTCTTACAACTGATGCAAAAAAAAACCTTGGTTTAACTTTACTTCTTCTAATGCTATCCGCAACAGAGCAGTCTTTCAGAAGGTACCGTCGTCATCCAACTCCTGACTCTCACTCAGCAAAATCTGTTCTTCGACTCGCCAAAAAATTCTTTCATCAGACAAAAATGTGAAAACCTATCCAATTCTAATTCTTCTCGCTCTTTCTGGCATTTAGTTAAGAACCTCTACAACAACTTTACTTCCTCTTCTTTCCCTTCTCTTTTCCATTCCGACTGCTCAGTTGCCGTCTCTTCTCCTGAGAAAGCCGAACTCTTCGCTCAACCTTTCGCCTCCAATTTAACCCTGGACGATTCCGGTGCTGTTCCTCCATCTCCACCTCCCTCTGACTTTATTATGTCAGAAATTAGAATCTCTTCCAAAGATGTTCTTTCTGCCCTATCTGGGCTCAACTCTAGGAAAACGTACGGTCCTGATGGTGTTCCTCCTGTTGTTCTCAAGAATTGTGCTTCTGTGCTGACACCCTGCCTAGGCAAACTCTTTCGTTTTTGTCTTTCCTTCCTGCTGGAAGTTTGTTTTCATTCAGCCTGTTCAAAAGAAAGGTGACCACTCTCAACCTTCCAACTATCGTCCAATTGCTTTGATTTCTTGCCTTTCTAAAGTTTTTTAAGCTATCCTTAATAGGAAGATTCTTAAACACCTCTCTTCTCACAATCTTCTTTCAGATCGTCAGTATGGATTCCAGAAAGGACGCTCGACTGGAGATCTTCTTGCATATCTCTCTGACTCTTGGTCATTCTCCTTTCGGGATTTCGGTGAAACTTTTGCTATCGCGCTAGACATATCAGAGACTTTTCAGAGTCTGCCACAAATCCTTACTTTCCAAACTGCCTTCCTTAGATTTCTATCCTTCTATCTGTGCCTTCTTCTCTAATTTCCTTTCTGGCCGATCTATAGCTGCGGTTGTAGATGGCCAGTGTTCTTTTCCTAAAGCTATTAACAGTGGTGTTCCTCAGGCTTCTGTTCTGTCACCCATTCTTTTCCTTTTCCACTTTTTTTTCCTTTTCTCGAAAACCCTGGACCTTGATTATGGCCCTCTTCTTCTTCTATGTAGGGAGGGCACTTTTGTGGGCATTCGCCATTGGCCCCTCCTTCCTGCATAAAAAAAATTATCAATGATATATTAAACCGTATTTCCTGTCCTATCCACTCCTTTGCCGATGAATCAACGCTTCACTTCTCTACCCGCTTCACAAAGCGTCCGTCTCAACAGACACTCCATGATTTGCGTAGGACGGATATGGTGCACCTGACCTCCGATCTTTCTGCCATCGCTGATTAGGGCAGAGAAAACTTTGTGGTTTTCAATGCCCCAAAAGCGCAGTTCCTCCATCTGTCGGTTCGTCACAATCTTCCACACAACAATCCCCTTGCTTTCAACAATACACAACTCAATCCTTTCTCTTCTCTTAACATTCTTAACATTCCTTTTCTCGTGATCTTTCCTGGAAAGATCACATATACAGTCTAGGGTGCCACACTCTATAGGGGCAGTTTTTAGAATTTGGAAATTTCGAATGGCCCTTAGTCATATTGTTTGGTTGGATGAGAAAACCCTAAATATGAAGTTTGAGCCCGATCGAAGTACATTTAGAGGTTCCGCATCGACCGTTTCTGTTGTACCGTGTGTTCGAAATAATGGATTTACCTGGGAAACCTGTAACCATGGCACTATTACATATATACAGGGTTGAAAAAAAACCATGTTTTTTAAAAAAAAACCAAAAACCAATGGTTTTAAAAAAAAAAAACTTAACTCAGATAACTCAATTAGGTACTGGTACTCAGAAATTAGAATTGCTGACGGTCTCATTTTTTAATTGGAAGATGTTAGATGTAAGAAGTGCTAACTTCACAAAAATGAAAATAAACCTAATAACAACATTTATATTTGTAGCTACATGCGTTTATAATGTAATTGATACAGGTAACTTCAATCCTTTTATGTGCAATGCCACTATTAAATAGGCCTGCTAGTGCAAGGTAGCTATATTATATACTACCGTACATACTAGCTACCCTGAACTGATGGTTTTTAGGTCTTATCAATATAAATATAAGTTTTAGTTTTAGAGCTATTAGTTTATGAATTAAATAATTTGTGTTGTAAAAATTGAAATTATAAAAAAAAAAAAAACCAGAAAAACATGTTTTTTTTAAATGGTTTAAACCATTTGGGTTAAACCAGCCAACCCTGCATATATATTGCTATAATTTATGCATTTCATAAATTTAAATATTTATAATTAATATTTGCTTCTCATTGTATATATTTTCACTACTTTTCAGCATTGAGATCTGGCAACAGCGCAACGCCGGGTTAGTGTGGTGAGTCACACTGTCACAGTCTTCAGTCAATCAGTCTCCTTCACACATTCAACGCGTGATCATCTCGTGATGGCTACCGCAACTCACTGAGATCCAAGACCGAGATATGGCTAATCGGACACGCCAACCCAAGCCACCTAACGGGAAACAGGTTACCTTCAAATGGTGAAGTGCTTCGCCGGTTTATACAGTTTCATAAGGTGCAAAAACAACTTCTAGCCGAGGCGGCGCGTAATGTGATCGTCGAGGTGTATACTTTCTGGGCTATGGCCAGAATCCCGACCATGACCTCCAAAAGCGCCGCGCGAAAACTGCTTAGACTTTACGACAATTGGCAGGCACTGCAGCGCAGCCGGAAGCGGTCCGGCGCCACAGGTGAGGCAGCCAGGGCGGCCTTCACCGAGGGACTCGATGACATTTTTGACGTGGCTCTCGACAACGCCCTCTCCGTCATCACCATCCAGGAGGATCGCGACTTCCTTCTTGCTCAACGCGAAAAGGGTCGCCGTGGTGTCATGTCCGGGGTGGACAAAATCCTCACTGGAATTGAACAACGTGCATCCGCGCGTGAAGCTGCCAAAGAAAGGCAACGCCAAAAGCAATCAGAGCAATCACTGGCAACAGCAACCCTTACATCATCAAACTCGTCGTCGTCGCCTAATTGCTCGACAGAAGAGGAAACCAATCCACCTACAAAGCGCCGTCGCAAAAAGAACATTATGACTCAAGACCTAGCGTCGGCACTGGACCGGACCAAAACAAGCAACCGTGGAGCCGTTCAACTCATGAAAGCAGCTGCTTCCAGTCTGGATATTCAAGACACAGATGAACTGGCTCTCAGTCACGAGACGATTCGGCGTTGGCGATTGCGTCATCGAGGGGAAATCGCCAAAGAAGTGAAGATGACGTTCGATCCCAGTGTCCCGCTCATCGTTCACTGGGACGGGAAGATGGTCTCCGACTTCAGCGGCAAGAAGGTCGATCGCCTCGCCATAGTCGTGTCCGGCGACGGCGTCGACAAACTTCTCTCCGTGCCGAAGCTGCCTGCTGGAACTGGTCGCGCCCAAGCAGATGCTGTGCTGAACTCGTTGGATGACTGGGGAATCGCTGATCGTGTCGTCGGGCTCTCCTTTGACACGACAGCTGCCAACACGGGCGTCGTTTCGGGCGCTTGCGTCTTCATCGAGCAGGGCCTTCACCGCCAGCTGCTGAACCTGGCCTGTCGGCACCACATGCTAGAATTGGTGGCAGAGAAAGCCTTCATCGAGTGCATGGGCCCCTCCTCTGGTCCTGACATTAAACTGTTCTCGCGACTGAAGGAGCGCTGGCAATCCGTCTACACCGACCAATTCAGCGCCATCTCCAAGGAAGACCTTACTAAGCCGCTGCTCAAGGCGCGAGACGATCTGATCGCGCGTTTCAAGGGTCACATCACCAAGGGCCAGCCGCGGGACGACTACCGAGAGCTCCTGGAGCTGGCGATCATAGCGCTTGGAGGCGTCCCCCAGCGAGGTGTGCGCTTCATGCGACCGGGCGCACTCCACCGCGCCCGGTGGATGGCCAAAGTGATATACGCCATCAAGCTCCACCTCTTCCGGCAGCAGCTCCCCATTAAAGCTCGCGAGGCCCGGGGCATCCTGCGCTTCGTAAACTTTGCGCTGCTGGTTTACATTCCGGCCTAGTTTACGGCGCCCCTTCCCGCCGCTGCCCCTCGAACTGACCTGGCGATGCTCAAGGCGCTGGTTGACTACGACAAGGTGGACAAGGACGTGTCCAAGGCTACCTCCCCTGTGTTTCGACGACATCTCTGGTACCTGAGTGAACACCTGGCCGCCCTCGCTCTCTTCGATGACGACACTCCGCTGGAGGAGAAGAGTCGAATTGCGACGGCCATCAAGGATGTCGAGGGCACCGAGGAGCCACCCAAGCGCATTGCCCTGGACGTCTGCCCGGAGGAGCTCGAGCGAAAGACAGTCGCAGACTTTTGCACGACATCCAGCACGCTTCTTTTCGAGCGGCTCGCGATCAATACGTCTTTCCTAGAATTGGAGCCGGCTACCTGGTCGAACAATGCGTCCTACCTGGCGGGGAAACGCCGTGTCTCTACGTTGAGCGTTGTCAATGTCCGGGCGGAGCGAGGGGTCGCGCTGATGCAGAACTACAATCTCGCACTCACCAAGGACGAGGAGCAACGGCAGTACTTGATGCAAGTCGTTGAGAAGCACCGCAAAGAGCACCCGAGCGCCCGCAGCGGAAATCATTAACGGGTTTGGGAGTACTTTATGGTATATTTGAATTTGCTTCATTTTTATAGGGTGTTACTCCTATTAATCCTGTATAACAATGTATAATCGTATATACTTTATTTCTTAGTTATTATTTTGATTTATATGGCCAGTAGGCTCAGTATATTACTATGATTAATACGGAATAAAATGTTTTTTATTTTAATAATATTAAGTTGTTTTGTTGCAATAAAATTGAAATTGATTTAATGATTTTGTATTATTAATAACATTACACACAGAGAATAGTATCCTGCTACCCAGGCATGGTGGGACAAGTTTATTCCAATTAATTATGAAATAATGTTGAACAATATTGTTAAGGTGTTTGCACTGTTTGCTAGTTGCGTATTGTGTTGTTATAAGCTGGTTGCCGGTTGGTGCAAAAATATTAATATAAAAAAAATATTGGAGATGGAATAAACTTAATGCATGCTATGGAAATATAGCTGTGACTGTCCTCTACGCCATGGTATATGATAGCATTTATATTGACATTGTACATGTTACTTTACCCCTTGGAGCTGGAGCAATTTCTTGGAGAAACTCATTACTTCTGACACGTGGTACGCCAGAGATGGTCGATGCGGAACCCCTAAATATCCTTCAATTTGGCTAAAATTTCATATTCAGGGCTTTTTCACCCAACCTAACAATCTCACAAAGGGCCGTCCTAAAAATCAAAAAATGATTTTTATGTGGCACCCTAGACTTTATACACTCTTTCCAAAACACTTCTAAGAAGTTAGGTGTGCTGTACCGCCTCGGCAGTTTCTTCACCCTGACTCAATTGCTGTCTCTATACAGGGGTCGTGTCCGGCCCTGTATGGAGTATGCTTCTCATGTGTGGGGTGGCTCAACCCACACAGCCCTACTTGACTGGGCAGAATCAAAGGCGTTTCGTCTCATCAATTCCCCTCCTTTCACTCACTGTCTTCAATCCCTCTCTATTCGCCACAATGTTGCCTCTCTCTCTCTCTCTCTCTCTCTCTCTCTCTCTCTCTCTCTCTCTCTCTCTCTCTCTCTCTCTCTCTCTCTCTCTCTCTCTCTCTCTACTCTCGCGATTATAACGGACACTGCTCTTCTGAACTCTCTAGACTCTAACTACATGCCCCTTCCTTTTCTGTCCAACTCTCTAATGCAAGGGTTAATCGATATTTTCAGTTTTTCATCTACTCAACCGGCGAACTCTAGAACAATCTTCCTCATTCCATTTTTTCCTGTCTTTGACTTCCACTCTCTCAAACGCAGAGTGTCCAGGCACCTCGAAAACCTTGGCCCTTGATTTTGGTTCTCTCCTGTCTCTATGGGAAGGGCGTTTTTGCGGACATTCGTCTCCTTGGCTCCTCCTTCCTGCATTATATATATAGTTGACAAAAGAAAAGTAAAGTGACACCACGATGATTGCCCTCAAAAACAAATGGCAAAGGTTATCATTCTAATGACTGAAGGTATGTTAGCTTTATATAATGGAAAGGGGAAAGCAACACGATTATAAATATACTGATTCAAAAAAATCTGTTATTATTTACCGATTTTTATTATCTAGTGAAAAACTATGGAAAAACTGAAGTTGTTTATTTACTTTTGTCAATCCTCTCTCTCTCCCTCTCTCTTGAGAGAAAATTGCTTAACGTTATAAGGCATTCTTTCAGTACGTTCCGTTCAGACGTTGGACGTTGTTCTTTTGTGACCTATGCCTAATGAATCGACAAGCTCATAACATCAACATTAAAAACTAACCTAATCTAACCTATGCTAACATAATCTAATTTAATCTACCCCACAATATACTTGTCAGTAGGATATGAAGTTGATCAGATATCGTAATTCCAGTCCTTTTAATGTGTATTTGTTTGGCCAATGCAACAAGGCCCTACCATTGTTATTGCTTTCAATAAGTTTTCTTCTGTCTTCTGCGGAAGTACAATTATACTGACGCTGTGGCATTCTGAAATTCTAGTTAAGTCACCTTGGAAAAATCTGGTTAATCGAGTATTGATAAACCAAAGAAAACTCGTGTTACACTCATTTGCTTTGGATTGGTCCACGCTGCAGAACATGGTTGGTTGACGCAAGCGCTATTGTAGTTGCGTTTAACAAAAATTGTAGTAATTTTGGACCTTTTCCAGTTTGTGTACCGTTTTCTTTTCAGATCAAAAATGAGTGATAGTATCAATCTCTTTAGTTAGGCTTATAAGGCTAACTAACGAAAATATCACGACCTAACCTAACCAATCGTTAGGTTAACTGTACGCCCTTGACGATTGGTTAGGTTAGGTCATGATATTTTCGTTAGTTAGCCTTATAAAGCAAAAATAAATTATATGAAAAACGGTACACAAACTGGAAAAGGTCCGTAATTTTGAACTACAAAATTACCTGATTATTGTCAAACATACTGTATAATCGTAATCATCAAATACATAATGCTCTGTCATTTAGTTTCCTTCATAATATCTAAGAAAATATTACAGTTATTCCTGGGTGGAATGATTTTATTGCCCCTCTGAAGAGGGAATCGAAAGACGCCTATGATTTGTGGTGCTTTCATGGTAGACCCAGATTAGGACCAGTATACAAGAATATGTGTAGAAGTCGGGGTCAGTATAAGGCGGCCATAAGGCGATGTAAACAGGAAGAAGAGTCTATTCGAGCATCAAAAGCCTGTGAAGCTCGCATAAATAATGACAATAACAAATTTTGGAAATTTGTTAAGAATCAAACTGGTGTCAAAAATGTCCTCCCTCCGACAATCTATGGGGTGTCCGGGGAGGATGAAATTGCAAAGCTGTGGAAAAACCACTACTCTAACATTCTTAACAGTGTGAATAGGGATAATCTTAAGATAGATTGCAGCGAAACGATTGTGGGAGGGACAAGGGAAAATATTTTTATATCATTTTCTGAAGTAAAGAGGTCAATTAAAGAGTTAAAGACTGGTTCTGCGTCAGGGGTGGATGACTTATCGAATGAGCACTTAAAATATGCAAATGACGTAGTATGTCTGCATATATCATTGTTCCTATCAGCCATGCTTGCTCATAGCTATATCCCTGCAGAGTTCATGAGGGTATATATCTTGCCCTTGGTCAAAAATAAGTACGGAGACATTCTGTCCAGCAATAATTACAGGCCTATTGCTGTCGCTTCCTGCTTCTCGAAACTACTAGAAAAACTCTTGTTACTCCGATTAAATGATTTCCTATTGAGTCCAAAGCTGGGCACTTGCGGTATTTTTTGCGGTACTGCGGTACTGCGGTACTACCGCACTACCAAACCGGTACCGCATAACGCAGTACCGCAAAGGATCGCTGAAAGTACAGCAGTACCGCTACCGCATTCAAATTTCCCGCGGTACTTTCCGCGGTACCGACAAACACGACTTTTCAAAAAATTAACACTTTTTTTGAAGTAAACCTTATTACAGGAGTACAGTAAGACGAATGCTGCGTGTGTTGCATCAGCCTAACTCTAGACACGTTAAGTTTTCGTTCAGAACATGTTACGTTGCCATCCTATCACAACGCCTCAGTGCAGTGCTTGCTTTTGAGCCGGTTGCACGTGTGTTACATTTCTGTGACAAAGATCGATTTTTAGCCATTATGGCAGAAAGTTCAGGTGCGAAATCGCCGATATGCAATTTCTGAAAATATGTGCTATTACTTGTGTTGTTCTTGTGTGCAGTACCGCAGTACCGCGGAACGCACCAGGGGGACCTGAAAAAGTACCGCAGTACCGCGTAACGCACTGGGCATGCTGAGGTACCGCAGTACCGCGTAACGCACCCCCAAATTTTGGTACCGCGCCCACCACTGCTATTGACATCTAATCAGTTTGGCTTTAAAAGGTCCCACTCAACTGACCTATGTATCTATGTACTTAAAGAAACAATATCTAAATACATTGACAGTAATTCAACCATTTATAGCTGTTTCCTCGATATAAGTAAGGCATATGATAGGGTGAACCACAATATTTTATTTGCAAAACTAGAAGACAGGAAGGTTCCCATGTCCATATTAAATTTATTGAAATTTTGGTATTCCCACCAATCTTTCACTGTTAGGTGGGGCAATGTACTATCCGAGTGTTTTGGCTCCTCTTGCGGGGTGAGACAAGGCTCCTTGCTCTCCCCTTTGCTGTTTAATGTGTATATTGACGGATTAATTGCTTCACTTAATGAGGCAACAGTGGGATGTTGTATAGATAACACAAGGATAAATAACTTAGTTTATGCCGATGATATGATGTTAATAAGTCCCTATGTTAAGGGTCTGGATCGGCTACTAAACGTCTGCGAAGTGTATTCGCAGAAACATGATATTCTTTTTAATGTTACAAAAACTAAGGTTATGCAATTTCATCCTAAAAGCTGTAATCAGCCAGCTGATATAAGGTTTAAAATGAATGGTGAAGTAATTGAGGAAGTACAAGAGTTTAAGTATTTGGGTCAAACTATTACCAGCGCCTTGAGTGATGACTCGGATATAAGAAAACAATCTCGAAGCCTGTGTGCTAAAGCGAATATGACCATAAAGAACTTTCGTTTCTGTACAAGTGAAGCTAAAGACACTCTCTTTCGTACTTTCTGCAGTAATATATACGGTCAGCAACTCTGGGTGAATTATAAAAAAGGTTCTGGCAGAACCCTAAATTTGCTGTACAACAGGTCTTTTAGACTCTTACATAAATTACCTCCGAGATGCTCAGCTTCGCAAATGTTTGCTACCCGCAATGTCCCGAGCTTCCCGGAGGTAACAAGACGTGCTCAACACAGTCTAATGCAAAGAATTAAAAAATCAACCAACCCGATCATCCAAGCTATCCATGAGTCCTGCCATTTATTCTCTAAGCTATGGACTTCTTGGTCCGAAAACGTCTGTCTGTAGCTCCACTTAACTTCGACAGTGCAGTATTATTTCTAATCAATTGTATATATTTCTATCCTTAGTATATGAACTGTCAGTGTATTAATAATATTTGTCATATGGACTATAGTCTGCCAATAAACCTTTTCATTTTCATTTCATTTTCATTTTCATTTTCATTCATTTTCATTACTTTGTTTATTTATGCTGCATTCAATCATTCTTACTACAGTGTCGAAACAATTTGCATGTTTGTCATATTCATTTAGTTGATGGTTTGTTCATATGATTTTTCTATCAGAAACATTGATGCGTTGACGAAATGAAATGAATTGTCGAAACATTTGGAGTTTGTTCAATTATATTTGCAAATCACTTTGTTATCCCTATCTTTACAAGGAATATATTTCAGAAACGATGACATCCTTGCATTACTTATTAAGAATTCACAATAATTTCCCATATGATTTTTGGTATTTTAGATGGCATTTAGTATATTTATATACATATAATAATTTCTTGCGTGCTCTCCTGGCGTATTTGTTTCTTTTGTAATGCTCTTGTGGATTGCGGACTCTAAAATATCAATGAAGTTATAGTCGTTTCTGTTCAAAATATCTACAAACGAAAATTTGCTGAAATAGATTGTTGATATATTCTGATTAAATAAATATGTTGCATAAGTAACTCAAAATAGGGCAAAGAACACTCATAAATCAGATGCATTTCACTGTAATTTTTCATGCTCTTGAAGCCAAATTTAATTGGATGAAGAGTTTGAGAGAGTTTCGCACACAAAGAAAATAAAATTGTAGGTTTTAAAGATTATTTTCTATTTTAAAATTATTAGCTAAAATTTCTAAATATTAAATGGTTTAAAGAAAACCAGACCTCATTATAAGACTTAAAAAAACCTTAAGCAGATATATGGAACACTTTTTCATTAAGTAACAATTAAAATGAAATCTCAGAGAAAAAGTGCTATACAGTACTGTAACATGTAAAAGTTACTCCAAATAATTAGCAAAGACTTAACGTAACTTTATGATCTTGTCAAGCAGTATTACACATAAAATATGAAATCATGAAAGACATAATAAAAAAATATCTTTTTTGTACTGTCTTCAACAAGCAAAATAAATAACCAACAGCAGGCACCTTTTAAGCTGTCATTATAACTTTGGTTGGAAGAAAAGTGTTGTAGAAATTTTGCATAAGCGATGCCGGTTCAAAACACTCATATTTCATTATAAATTATAGTCCTCACTCGCAATCCCACGGTAGATTCTTCCTCCGCACAAATTGATAATGTAAGTTTAATATAATAGCATGGTTTACGTGCATTAAACATTGCTCTTTAACTTGGTTAATATTACCATATTATGGTAATAAAATGTTGATCTATTGATCTAAGATTAAAAAACTTATTACTGCGAATACATGTCGCTATGAGACAGGTGAGAGTCATCATCATCCTCTCTCTCTCTCTCTCTCTCTCTCTCTCTCTCTCTCTCTCTCTCTCTCTATATATATATATATATATATATATATATATATATATATATATATATATATATATTAGGGTGGTCCAAATCCATAGGGGGAAATTTCAAAATTGTCTTAGATAGTCTCCACAAGTGTGGATTTTGTCCATTTAGTGTCCACATGGTCTGTGCAAAATTGCAGTGTGATTGGTGAATATTTAGAGGTCGCCCCACTCTGAATATATATATTATAATGTACTTTTTCTTCCGTAGGTCCGATGGCTCAAACTCGATCAATTCCAAAAGTTTGGCTTCTAGGGATGGCAACTGGAACTTTATCCACGTCAACGCTCCCTACATGCCTTGACGCCCTCCTCTTGGGGCAATACCACCACATCAATCAAAAGCAAACCACCTCCGACAGTCTGAACCAGGCATGCCAGAGGGTGATTGAAGTCTGGACCCGAGCGCGGATCCCAACTCAACGGATCGACTCCTGTGTCCGTAAGCTTTCAAAGCTTTTAGACCGCTACAAAACACTCAAGAAGCACAGGACCAGGCAACGTGCCAGCGATAGAATGAATGAAGACATCTTCAAAGCGGACATCCAGGAACTGTTTGACATCGCAACCAGTGATGCCATGAGCACAATCGTCAACGTTGAGGACCGAAATTTCCTGTCCATGCAGCGCAAGGACGTCAATTCTTGCAGCATGGCTGGCATTGATAAGGAAACGACTACACAAGAGGACAGAAAGCGATCCAGAATGGAGAAGGAAGCCAAGAGGAAGGCAAGGCATGAAGCAACACAGAAAGATTTGGAAGAAGCAGGAGTGTCATCAATTGATCTTTCCTCTCTTCTTCTTCTTCCCTTTTTTCGCAAGACGACGACGACTATAGACCATCGGTTCCGATTCCTTCTTCGTCTGAAGCTCCGGCACCAAAGCGTCCCAAGAACAAGGTTACGAACATTTTCCAATCTCCAGAAGTCATTGGAGCAATGGATCGCACCAATCTTTCTGACCGGAATGCTGTTTTCGTAACTGGAGCTGTATTACAGGCCGCGGGGCATGATCTGTCTGGGATGACGTGCTCTCGGAGCTCTATTCATCGCTACAGAGAAAGTGGGCGAGAACAGGCAGCTCGAGAAGACCTAGAATCATTCTCTCTAGAAGACCCTGTCCTTCTCCATTGGGACGGAAAGCTTCTCCCCGGCATTGAAGGGAAGAAGACGAATGTGCATCGGATAGCAATCCTTATAACATTCAATGGACAGGAGAAGCTGCTTGGTGTCCCAAAGATGAAACAAGGAACTGGAGAAGCACAGGCCCAGGCATGCCTTCAAACTATGAAATTATGGAATGTGGAACAGCATGTGAGAGGTCTCGTCTTCGATACCACTGCGTCAAACACGGGTTTACATCGCGGAGCCTGTGTCAGGATTGAAGAAGCATTGGGTCACGAGCTAGTTTGGTTCGGTTGTCGACATCATATACTTGAAGTCGTACTTGCTGATGTCTTTGCCTCAATATTTGGCTCAACAGGAAGTCCTGAAACAGGCCTTTTTTAGCGATTTCAAAAGGAATGGCCATCTCTCTCCCACGAAGCATTTGTCTCAGCATCGGACAGCTTGTTCGAGAACCCTCAACTCCAAGAGATGAGAAAAGAGATGCTCACTTACTTACCTAACGCTCTTCAGGCAAGCCAACCTCGTGACGACTACAAGGAGTTCCTTGAACTATCTTTGCTCTTCCTGGGGGGAAAGACTGGTGGTCAACTCTTTATCCGAGCTCCGGGTCCCATGCACCACGCGAGATGGATGGCGAAGGCGATTTATGCGCTCAAAATCTACCTCTTTCACTATCAATTCAAGCTCACAGCACGCGAAGAACGAAACGTGACTCAGCTGGCTTTATTTGTCAGTCTGATTTACGTCAAGTACTGGCATGAAGTGCCAATGGGGACACAAGCTCCTCTCAATGATCTCAAATGCTGCATCTTCTGGAAAAATATCCACACGGAGGAGCTGCACAAGCGGCGAAGACAGCTCTAAGACGCCACCTGTGGTACTTGTCGGAGCATCTGATTGGACTGGCCTTCTTCGATAATAGGATCGATCCTGATACCAAAAGGAGAATGGTTCAACACCTCCAACATCCCCAAAAGAATGGCTGCCCCCGACGAATCGACATGGCGGAAGCTGGTGTTGAAAATGATGTGGCATCCTTCGTCACGAAAAGGACATTGACCCTCTTTGATGCCTTGAAAGTTGGAGGTAAGGAGGAAGCGCGCCAGTTACTTCAAAAAGATCCACGGGAATGGCCAAATGACAAGAACTACAGGGAACTTAGAGATCGCGCCTTAAAGATGAAAGTCGTCAATGATGCTGCCGAGCGAGGTATTGCTCTCGCACAACGCTACAATGACACTTTGACACGAAACGAGGACCAGAAGCAGTACCTCCTACAACTCGTAGCCGCCCACCGAAAACAGATACCAATACCATCCAAGGCGACTCTGATGCAGAAGAAATAATGAAGATACACCCATTATCATGTCCTATTGTCTTACTGTTTTCTTTCATATTCTTTGAGAACCAAAAAAAAATTTAGTTATTCAGTTGTCTATATATTTTCCCAAATTTTCAAAAAGGGGGCAAGTGGGGCGACCCCTAAATATTAACCGAATAAAGTGAAACTTTGCACAAATACTGTCACACCAAGAGGCATAAAACCAACCTTGTGGAGAGAACTTAGTCGATGCTTTAACATTTTGGACCACCCTAATATATATATACATTTTAACTGCAAACAACACACAGTATAATTAATGTAAAGAACGACGCTTGTATAGAAGAACGTTCCGCACAAGATGAGGAGGGAGAACGAACAAATGAAAAATGAGGTAACCATCCGAGAATCGAACCCGGGATCTTCCGATTGCCGGTCAGATATGCTATCCACTACACCATGGGCCTCGATTGATCAGAAGTCGTAATTCTCCTACATACGAGCAGAAACCAATGCCCTGAGGGGGCACCTCCCGCATGCCGCACATATATACATTTTAACTGCAAACAACACACAGTATAATTAATGTAAAGAACGACACTTGTATAGAAGAACGTTCCGCACAAGATGAGGAGGGAGAACGAACGTTCTTCTATACAAGCGTCGTTCTTTACATTAATTATACTGTGTGTTGTTTGCAGTCAAAATGTATATATGTGCGGCATGCGGGAGGTGCCCCCTCAGGGCATTGGTTTCTGCTCGTATGTAGGAGAATTACGACTTCTGATCAATCGAGGCCCATGGTGTAGTGGATAGCATATGTGACCGGCAATCGGAAGATCTCGTGTTCGATTCCCGGGTGGTTACCTCATTTTTCATTTGTTCGTTTTCCCTCCTCATCTTGTGCGGAACGTTCTTCTATACAAGCGTCGTTCTTTACATTAATTATACTGTGTGTTGTTTGCAGTTAAAATGTATATATGTGCGGCATGCGGGAGGTGCCCCCTCAGGGCATTGGTTTCTGCTCGTATGTAGGAGAATTACGACTTCTGATCAATCGAGGCCCATGGTGTAGTGGATAGCATATGTGACCGGCAATCGGAAGATCCCGGGTTCGATTCCCGGGTGGTTACCTCATTTTTCATTTGTTCGTTCTCCCTCCTCATCTTGTGCGGAACGTTCTTCTATACAAGCGTCGTTCTTTACATATACTGTACAGGTATATATATATTGAAATAACCCGCAGGATAAAGTAAAACATTCACTCCGAGTTCTTTCAACTCGTTTTCAGGGAAACTGAAAATACAGACGAGTCCGCCCAGCTTATATAAAAGGCCTTATTAGAAATCTCACCCCGAGGATCTAATCCCTCGGATTATTATTGAAGGGTGGTAGGAAACCTTTTTTTGTCAATATAAAAACAGTTTCCCACCACCCTTCAATAATCCGAAAGGTTGGATCTTCGGTGGTTGGTTTCTGATAAGGCCTGTACAGGGCGTTTATAAAGTCCCTATCTATTTCATTGTAAACGTAGCAAAAAGGGTAAAATTCAATAACAGTATAGTAGAAGGCATACATTTAATGAATACTTAAGCATATGTTTCTACATGAGCACCATCAGTATCTCTACAGAGTTCGAATCTGTCAGCAGCATTGCAGAACACATTTTGGAGCATGACAGGGGTTATTTTTGTAACTGCTGTTACGATACAAGCACGTAAAAATCCCAGCTTCATTCAGATGGCATTTTAAACACCGTCGTCTTTCAACAAGATGGGGCAACTTGTCATTACGCAAACATTGTTCGGAGTACCTAAATGAACGATTTCCAAGTCGGTGGATCGGACGTGGAGACAACAGGCCCTAGGCGGCTCGATCTCCTGACCTAACGCCTTTGGATTTCTTTGCATGGGGCTTTATCAAATCAAACGTCTATCAAACGAGGGTTACAGATCTGCAAGATTTACGTGCTCGTATCGTAACAGCAGTTATAAAAATAACCCCTGTCATGCTCCAAAATGTGTTCCGCAATGCTGCTGACAGATTCGAACTCTTTTGTTGTTTTGTGTTTAATTCGGAAAATAAATCAATTATTTGTTCACAGCGATTAACAGTTCAATAAAGATAGTTATAATGATTAACATTTATATAACGGCATTTATACTATGCTAAAGATGACTGATTCTTAGCAATAAGGAAATGGTTATACAGACTAATTGTTAAGTAATTACACTAATTTAGAAGGCTAATGAGATGTGCAAAAAGGAACACCGAATAAATAATGAAGCCTATTGATAACTGAAATAATGCACGTACGGTTGGTACAGTAAATGGATTAGGTCGTTAAGAATGAAATGTATAAAAGATCATATAAGCAGTGAGATGCAAGATAAGTAAATTACACGAATGAACACAATAACAGGGTGATACAAAATTACGGTATTGGTACAACACTTGAATAGGCCTACTGCGGTCTTAATGAGAGTTAGTTTTCCGGTTGCTTGAGGCTTCGCGGGATTTGCTTAACACGAAGGCAAAGGAGGCTTACCGCAAATGATGAATAACTCTGGAGATTGAAGACCTACTTGAAGGTTGGCCGTATTGCGTTCGCCCTTGTGACCTTGGAGGCTGTAGACCTAGGTGAAGGTTTAAGTGTATTGCGTCTCGCCCTTGATGACCTTGGAAACTGTAGGAGGCCCAGTGGCGGTCCTGGCTTTTTTGGCGGCCTAGGCGAGATCATGCAAAGGTGCCCTTCCTCTGTCACCAGCACACTCCCCCCTCCCCGGTGCATAACCTCTTAGTGCCATATTCCTCACTGCCAGAGACTGTACTATGGCAACCAGCCGCACCAGAACATCTCTCCACCGCTTCCTCTCAGCCTCAAGAAGTGCCATCTCTTTTTTTCAATGGTTTCCCCTTTTATAATCAGCACCTCCATTTCTTTCTATGTTGTCAAATGTTTTAAGTGTTCTGGCGTGTTTTCATGAGAATTGAGCAAGATGGTTGCATTCTTCCAGTCGTTAAGTCCTCCCTTTATTAAAGAAAAGTCTTTTGTCGAGAACAGCTTGCAGCAGAAGCAGAAGAGGCTGTTGTTTTTCTGTGAATACATCAGCCAACTTCTCTTCATTTTCTCTCCGTTTACCAAGATTCTAATGAAGTATTGGTTGTGGCATTTTCTTCCATCCTCTCTCCTCGGAAAGATGAAGTCAGGTATTACCTGGTATGGTTCTCGCCTAACAAATTCTGTCCTCATCTTATCATTCAGGACAGAAGGTCATTCAGCAGGATCAATTGGTTCTGCATCTGTCTGGATGAGCGGAATCGATGTGCTTTGATCAGCAGGTTCAGCACAGGAGGATCCTTCAGGTGCATCTGAAAGGATATAGAGCAGATGAGAATCAATTTATTTATTTACAGTATGCTTATCATGGGTTAAACGTAATCATTCTCATGTTTATGATTAGTACAACCTCACCTAGATTTGTGTCCTTGGTTTTTAGTATTAACTATTATATCATTTGAAATATAAACACGTCCTTTGTAACTCTGTTATGCTTTTTCCCCCAATTCATTTATTTACATTATGCTTATGATAGGTTAAACATGATTCATATGAGGATTGTGTCATTTTGTACAAGGTAACCAACTTAGCCCTCTTTGTTATCAGACAAGAGGACATATAGTAATTTAATACCGGTAATATGATACTAATAGCTATGCTACCGTCTTGTACATACCTAAAGAAAGTGGCAGGGTAGAGAGGGTGGTTGATGTGCCTTCATCTGAGGAAAGTGGCGCAGCAGAAGTAGAGGTGGAAGTAGATGGCCCTTCATCCACAGACATCCCAGTTTTAGCAGAGGAGGGTCCTCCAAGATATTTTAGAAGTGCATCTGAAACAATATAAATAAATGTTATCATGTGAAGCAAACATGATGACCAGTGGCGGCTCGTCGGTAGGCACTGCGGAACTGCAGTACCCCTAAATTTTTTATTTACAATGGAAATAATCAAGAACAATATAAGGATGAGCTCACTGAATAACTTTTTCAATAACTTTTGAAACTTTTTTTCATTGCTCAATGCTCATCCTTTTATTTCAGTAATTATTTCAACCCATTCTTAGAGACAGCACCCCCCCCTAGAATTTTTAGTCACGAGCCGCCACTGATGATGACACACAGTTGCTTCTGTCATTGTAAATAACTTATTACTGCCACATACCATTTATTTTATTTAGGGTTTATATTTGTTTATTGTGTATTTTCCAGATTAATGTCACAGTTTTGTTAAAGAACAGTATAATTCAATGAAAAATTAAATCATTCGAATATTTATATAACCTTGGGAATTCTGGAGAAATTTTGTTGGGTGTTCTTGGGATAATTAAAAATGTAGAGTGGTCACACTGATAAGTACATGTTAAGAACAGCAGAAATCTAGTTAAGCCCAATACTAAAACTAAACGCCTATAAACCTTACACCTAGCCATAAAGGGTAGATTATGGTGAGGGGTGAGGGGTGAGGGTTTTAAACTAAAAACCCAAAATCTGACAACACAAATATGAAGCAGACAAATTTTAGAAGTCATTTCAGCAAAAATAAAGAAAAAATTAATGATTTTTGCCTAAAATAGCGGATTGCCCACTTAAAGTAGCAAACTTATCTTGATTTTACAGTTTAAAATTAACGTTAGATATAAAAATAAAACAAATAAAATGTTCATGACATACCTCCACTTTTCGATCGCATCTCTTCCTCTTTTCTTCTCTTTATTCCCTGGGCACCTGCGGCTTTGTCTTCTTCAACATGATGCTCGGCCAGACACGACTCACTGTAAACTACATGGTGTCCCATAAGTCCGGCATCATAGGAAAAATAATTAAAAAAGGCAAAACAAAAGCTTTTATTTACAGAACGTGCTCAATATGTCCACCATTGTTTTCAATACACAAATTCAGACGTGATACCCAGTCAGCAAGCACACGGTGAATGATGCAAGAAGTAATGGTGTTACATGCCCCAATAATGCGCTGCCGCAAATGTTCAACACTCCTAATTTTCTCTGCGAATACCAGCGCTTTCAAGTGGCTCCAGAGATAAAAATCTAGTGGCGTGAGATCCGGGCTTCTAGCTGGCCATTCCACAGGCCCTCGAAATCCTATCCAATGACCAGGGAATTGTTGGTACAGGTATTCCCTTACTTGGGTGCTGTAATGTGCAGGAGCGCCGTCTTGCTGGAACCATGTTGGGAAATTTCCTTCTTCGTTCAAGACACTGGGAAATGCTTCTTCCTTGAGCATACGTAGGTAGGTGCCTCCAGTGACATGTTCCAAATGCCATACCATACCATCACCCGAGATGCACCTTGTTCCTTTGAAGAGGTATACCAGTGAGGGTTGTTTTGAGACCAGTAGCGGGTGTTCTGTCGATTTACCTCACCATTTCCATAAAAAACAGCCTCGTCACTGAACAGAATGGTGGACGGGAAATTGGCATCCCGAGCATATTGTTCCGTAGCCCATTCACAAAATTCCATCCGCCGATCGGGATCATCTTCGCTTAATTTCTGTAGGATCTGAAGTTTATATGGATGCCATTTGTGAGCCTGAAGAATGCGATGGATGCTACTTTTCGACACTCCTGTCTCGGCGGACAATCGCCGAAGAGACTTATGGGACTTCTGTTAAAATGAGCCAGGATAGCAGTCGCTGTATCATCGTCAGTGGAACTCCTTGAAGGTCCACTGCGTGGTTTATCTTCTATGGATCCTGTTTCCTTAAACTTTGCAACAAGTCTGCTAACACAACTCTGTGTTATTGGCTCGCGGTCTGGATGCAGTCTGTTAAATTCAGCAGCGGCCTCTCTTTGACTCCGATTTCCTATGAGTAGAATTATCTGGATTCGTTCTTCCTTGCTCACAGACATTATGGCCTGTAGAAAGAGAAAAATATGAATTATGGTTCGTAGAAATAGAAAAATATGAATTTCTCCTATGATACCGGACTTATGGGACACCCTGTAGAACACATACGAAATTGTGGAGTGGAGAAAAATCCGTCGCTAGCTACACTCTAATTTACTCTGCTTCATTTTAATAATTATAAACAGTTTTAACTTATACCTATTTCATTGCTTGTTTATTTTAATGAAATAACTTTTAATTTAGTTTTATAAATTGATTTTTACAAGCAAAATCGATACCTATCACCAAGGATAAATATCTAACTCCAACCGGGGTTGGTGAGACCGTGAGTTGGTAAATTTCTAGAGCCCTGGACTGGAGCCTGTTCGAGAAAAAACAAAAAACGGGCGTGATATGTCGCCCCGCCACCATTTGGCGCCCTAGGCGGCCGCCCATATCGCCTATGCCCAGGACCGCCAGTGAGGAGGCCTGTTGAAATACTTTTGAACGGGCGCCGATCGAAGTGTGGTGAAGGATGAGTGGAGAGCAAAGTGGAGTTGTAGTTTGCAGCCTACAGGAGGCTTACGGACCTGAGCTTCGAAGGGTGCTTCTGTAGTCAGGTTGGCCTTGCCGGCGAGAGGATGAATGTTGATAACTGGTAGCGACTTCTGGTAAAAGGCCAACGGAACGCCTACAGCAGTGATGTTCTTTCTTGCAGGATGGAATTGTAGAGTCGACTCAAGTGTTGCTTCGTTTTTGTATAGTTGAAGTGTGACTTGGGACTGAGGCCGGCTGGGGTCGAAACGGCGCTACGTGGAGAGAGTAGATTTACGAGGAGAAAGTAACGATCGGAGTGAGGTTTGGTAGAGAGCTTTACTTGATGATAGACTTCGTGTAGGCTCGACCGGAGCCTTGAAGGAAACAGCGGGCCGCTCTCCGGCCGAGCGGGTGGCGTGACGAGTAATGCTCTGACGAAGTTGCTGACGAGAAAATGCAAGTGAGGAGTGAGAATGATTTGAGGAAGAAACTGCATTTTATAGGCCTTGGTGACGTTCTCTGGTGGTCGCTTCGGGAAATACCACATAATCTGTGTTTCCTGTGTGGGCCTGTTTCATGCCCATGTGTATAGCCTTTGTTTTGATTCCATGATATTTGACAATGGCGGGGAAAGGAATTTCTTTGTCTGACCGCTATATATATATATATATATATATATATATATATATATATATATACAGTGTCCGTAAAGTCATGGTGGGATTTTAAATAGCTATATTATTGCAACGAAACATGATAATGAGATGAAAAAAAGGCAAATTGAAGAACAACTCTAAAAGAATAACTTTATTTAACGTAGTTCGATATGGGCTCCTCTGGTAGCCATGCAGACATCTAGGCAGTGATTCAATTCCAGCCACACACCCCAAGAACATCAGGAGTGACGGATGCGATAGCTTCCGTGATTCGCTCGTGCAAGTGATGAATATCCCTAATGGGTACACTGTACACGCTTTGCTTGACGTAACCCCACAAATAAAAGTCCAAAGGTGTCAGGTCCAGAGAGCGTGGAGGCCATGGCTTCCATCCTCCTCTTCCTATCCATCTCTGTGGAAATTTTTCATTAAGGAATTCTCGAAAACGTTGGCATAGTGCGGAGGAGCACCATCTTGCTGAAAGATGACATTATTGTCAATAAATTTGGGTACTGCAAAATGTTCCAACATAGCGAGGTAGTTGTGTGACGTCACAGTGGGTTCCGCGAAGAAAAATGGGCCAATCACTCGATCTCGTGCTAGAGCACACCACACATTAACTTTCGGGCTATTACGCTCATGTTCAACATAGGCATGTGGACAGCCTAGACTAACTACGAGATAAAGGTTAAGCTTAGCCTAGACTAACTACAAGATACAACTTTGAGAGTTGTTCTTAAATTTGGCATTGTTTCATCTCATTATCATGTTTCGTTGCAATAATATAGCTATTTAAAATCCCACCATGACTTTACGGACACACATCACCGCCTAGATGTCTGCAGGGCTACCAGAGGAGCCCATATCGAACTACGTTAAATAAAGTTATTCTTTTAGAGTTGTTCTTCAATTTGCCTTTTTTTCATCTCATTATCATGTTTCGTTGCAATAATATAGCTATTTAAAATCCCACCATGACTTTACGGACACACTGTAGTATACACCGTCTGCCATAAATAAAAGGGTTCACTCTAAACACATCCATGGAATCAACATTTTTCAAACAATCAATATGAAACTTATACACGTAAAAGATGTATAAAACATCTACCTGTAAACCAAATTTCAGTTCGAAGCTATCAGAAGTAACGATTTATTAAATATTTCTCTAATAATACTACAGCTCATGCTCGACAAACTAATCAAGAATCCTTTATTTCCATTTTCACTTTTGTAATTCTAATATACGATTTTTTTTGCAAGGTTATAAAATATAGTGAATATGTCATTTTCAGAGAAAGATAAGATTATAATTAAGCATTGTAGACTAGAAAAGGGATATGGACGAACGAAACTACTCTCCGAATTCCCCAACAAAGGATGGACTCTTGGTGGTTTGGGAAAGCTTCTAAAGAAAATTGACGAGACTGGGGGTATCAAAAGAAAGGGAAGTGGGCGACCAAAAACTGTTCGCGTACAAGACAATATTGACGACGTCGAAGAACGTATATTAAGTCAGGAAAACCAGCCAGGAACCGATATGACACCAGCTCGCATATCAAAAGAGTTACAATTATCAGAAACTAGTGTGAGACGCATAATTAAACAAGATCTTCAACTAAAACCTTTCAAAAGAGTGCACGGGCAAAAGATTACTCAAACTAATGAGCAGAAACGAATTCAAAGATCAAAACAAATCTTACGGCGAGTAACATGTGATAAACTTTCAAAGGCTTTTTTCACTGATGAAGAGAGATTCACTGTGGAGCCACCTCGGAACAGTCAAAATGACAGAGTTTACTCGCACGTCCAATGTAAGAATGAAATACCTGATAGTAGATTTTTTGCAACCAGAAGTCATTTCTCAGCTAGTGTCATGGTGTCAGTTGGCATATCAAAGATAGGAAAAACAACATCCATTAATTTTATTGAGCCTGGTGTAAAAGTCAATGCCGAGTACTATCGAAATACTCTGCTGTGAAACATGCTTCTCGAAATGCAAAATCTGGCCAACGGTGGTTATTATCTTTTTCAGCAAAACGGAGTAACGTCCCATACAGCAATAGCAACTGTGGAATACTTACAAAATAATATCCCCGAATTACTTGAACCCCAAAATTGGCCACCTAACAGTCCTGACTTGAACCCTGTTGACTATGGAATCTGGGAAAATTTGGCACAAAGAGTTTACAGGAGCAGGGTGAGAAATATTGATCACTTGCGTCAGCTTCTTGTAGAGAAGTGGGAAGAGATACCACAATTGCAGATCGATCGAACCATTGATGAATTTCGTCCAAGATTGAAGTAAATTGTTGAAACAGAAGGGAAACACAGTGAACAATTTTTTTAATAGGAATTCCGAGAGTAAAATGTTAACTTGATTTATTTTGTAAACTTAAGATTTAAGTTCTGTTTCGAAATTCAAAATCCTTTTTTTATTTTCATGTTTTTTTAATGCGGGTATTTCCTATATTTTATAAATCTTATGATATATTTTATAACTAAACTAAGGATAAAAATTTTATTACCAAAGTTTTACCACCTTGTGGACTTCCATAATTCAAAACTGGAGCGATGTTCACCAACAAAATTTGTTGAACATAAACAATCCTCATTAAATTATTAATTTTTAATATAATAATCTGAAAATTGGTGTACATATATACTGTTTACATAGTTTTTCTCTGTATGAGTTTCATTATGATTGGTTAATAAATATTGATTTCATGGCTGTTTTTAGAGTGACCCCTTTTTTTTTGGCAGACGGTGTATAAACTATATATATATATATATTTTTTTTTTTAATTGGGGTTGTTTAACCTCCTTCGCAACATCTAAGGTCATATGACGGAGGGGACCTACAGTTTTACGTGGAACCACGGGTCGCTACATAATCTAGGCGCAGAGGACGGTCTCCCATCCAACTACTACCCAGACCCAATGTCGCTTAACTTCGCTGATCTCCGGGAAGCGGTGTTATGACATCGGCCACGACGTAGCCCATATATATATATACACCTTTGTAACCTTTAGTTTGTGTGGTGTGTGTGTATATATATATATATATATATATATATACTGTATATATATATATAATGCAAACTCACAAGGAAAAAGAAAAATGATTCCAAGGTCTTTCGTGTATTCAGAAGTACACCTCGTCAGGGTGTACTTCTGAATATATATATATATAATATATATATATATATATTGGGCTACGTCGTGGCCAATGTCATAACACCGCTTCCTGGAGATCAGTGAAGTTAAGCGACATTGGGTCTAGGTAGTAGTTAGATGGGAGACCGTCCTCTGCGCCCAGATTATGTAGCGACCCGTGGTTTGGATCCCACATAAAGCTATAGGTCCTCTCCGTCATATAACCTTAGATGTTGCGAAGGAGGTTAAACAACCCCAATTAAATATAATATATATATATATATATATATATAATATATGCACTAAAATCACAGAATAACACGTGATCTTATTAATAAGCAAACAACCACAGGGAAAAGGAAAAGGAAACACGAAGTCCGAGCGCTTTCGTGATATATTCACATCTTCAGGGAGAAACAAAAATATATTTTTTGTTTCTCCCTGAAGATGTGAATATATCACGAAAGCGCTCGGACTTCGTGTTTCCTTTTCCTTTTCCCTGTGGTTGTTTGCTATATATATATATATATATATGTATATATATATATATGTATATATATATATATACCTTTGGTTCCTTTGGTCTGCTTCTGCCCGAATTGTTCATTCTGACAAAGGTCAAGCTTGTCACTCCACCTTGGACCTACAGTTTAACGTGGAATCCGAACCATGCCCCACCAGCAACCCAACGTCTTAACAACTAGGCTACCCAGGGTACCCATTTATCTACCAGCCACTTTTCACTTTATCTACCAACCCTCTGCCCAGAGCTGAGAGAGTTCCAAGCGATGCTTTAAGCAAGGGAGACGTACTTAATCTTCCTCTAAGTCCTGAGTGAATACCAAGTAATATAAACTTAATAACTCCAAAGGATAGGCCTTGTTATTTTTATTTATTTTGAATGGGTTCAGAATCCCAGCTGAGCCTTGAACGGCCAAGCTCTGAGGGGCTACTTTAGCTTATAGCCTAAGTTAAGCTAGACTAAAATAAACTTACGGACTTGGAGGTCCTATTAGGTCCTACCTCAGGGTTGCTGACTCGATGTGGGCCTACTTTAGGCCTCAGTTGCATAAAATTAAGGAAAAAAACAAAAGGGGCACTATTTATGGTCTTCTTTCTAAACTTTGCAACAACAACAACACAACCTGTACCATTGCGCGATGCAACAATCTTGTATCTAAACAAACTTAATTGCGAGAGAGCTCTCTACAAGACCACACCCTCTAAATGCCACATTCAACAAACGAGTAGAAAGGACGCGCCAGTGCCCCCAAAAAATGATGCCACAAGAGTGCCCAAACAATGATGCCACAAGAGCCCAAAAATGCTAGCTCTAAATTAAGTTAATTTTCCACTAACCTTACAATTATGAGATGGATAAATATATATATACACCTTAACTTAATAAAGGGTGATCCAGAGAAATGGGACCCAAAAGAAACCCCTGTAACTCTTAAAGTATAAGTGCTTTTATAAAATCATACGCATCATTCGAAAGAGGAGTTACAAGTTTGTACAGGATTGTATAAGTTTTGACAATACAAGACAAGATAAGATACAAAACAAAATAAAAGTGTTAGTTAAAACTAACCCTTCAAGATGACTGCATGGACTGTGGACAGAGCTGGGCAATAAATACATTGAATGTATTTAAATACTAAATACTAAATACATGGGAGAAATGTATTTAAATACTAAATACTAAATACATTTTACGAATGTATTTAGATACTAAATACAAAATACATCAATTGTATTTAAATACATTTGTAAATACATTTTAAATACATACAAATTTTAACATATGCATTCACTAATTCACTAAGCCATGACACGCACACGATAAAGAAATCAACCACTTTTGACTAAGAGTGGCACACAACTGATTGAACTGACACGTTGAAACATGAACCATGCTGTACTACACTGTCGACGCGTCGTACTGTGCTAGTACAGAACGTGTATTAAACCAGTAAAAGTATTTACATTTTTATATTTTGAGTATTTAAATACATTGTATTTAAATACTCATTAAAGTATTTAAATACTATATTTAAATACATGAAAAACAATGTATTTATAAATACAGTTCTAAATACACAAATGTATTTAAATACGTATTTAAATACAAATGTATTTAAATACTGCACAGCTCTGACTGTGGAACAGCTGCGTTTCATAACTGAGCAATATTATGAGCATGGAAGAAGTGTAGTTTCTTTTATTTTGTTTTGTATCTTATCTTGTCTTGTATTGTCAAAACCTATACAATCCTGTACAAACTTGTAACTATCCTCTTTCGAATGATGCGTATGATTTTATAAAAGGACTTATACTTTAAGAGTTACAGGAGTTTCTTTTGGATCCCATTTCTCTGGATCACCCTTTATATACAAGCAATGCTGCATCAATCAGCTTAGTCATCATATCGCCTTGGGACAACAATTTACATAGAGGTGCTGGCTTCGAATTTCAAATATTGTTGCCAGGGTCACGTGCAAAACTAAAAAAAACTAAAAAAACACATCTTATCTTACAATACGTCGGACTGAAGAAAATGGAGTTCATTCGCATTGAAAGACCTAAATTAATAAAATGTCTTTTTTTCCTTACTCTCTCTCCTTTCCTTCTAGATTTTCTAACACTCCCCACCGAAGAGGCATTGTTGTCATTACCTTCTGCAAGTTTAGCCAAGCCTTCTCCATGAGGCTGTAACCCAAATGCTTCATCTTGACTATCCGTGTTTTTGCTGATTTCTAAAGCATAGAGTTTTTGTATAGACCTCTTTAACCCTTTCACTCACTGGGTAGACAATTGTATAGCTGAAAAATAAACCATATTGATTCTTATATAACCACGCATAAAGGCAAATTTCTTTTTTACCCTATGTCATAATTTGTGAGTGAAAGGGTTAATTTCCTTCTAAAGTCTTTACCAGTGCAGACCTAACTAAATTGTCTTTGCCAACAAACAACTCTTCAATTATGCCAAGCTTCCAGCATTGCCTTGGTCTTTCATCCCCCAATCATTACCACTTCTCCCACCTTGAAACAATTTGCATTGGAGCCCTTTACATTGCCTGATGGGTAATAAAATAATTGAGTTCTGGCAAGTATTCCATCTGCCACCTCTTCCATAACTGATCTTGTAGCTCTTCAAGGTACTTGAACCTTCTGGTTAACTCTTCTTGACTGCTCTGGATAGGCTGTAAATCTTCTGGCAAACTGGGGCTTGATGTTAATCGTTTACCACAAAGAAAATAATGTGGTGTCAATGGCTCTGCATCCTGCATACTGTTATAAACAAAGGTGATAGGCCTGCTGTTCACCATTGCTTCTACTTCACACAAAACAGTGCAAAATTCTTCTTTGCTCAAATAGCATTAGTCAAAAGTTTCTTTTATGGACACTTTACACTTCTCACTAGCCTTTCCCAAAATCCTCCCCACCATGGTGCTCTCTCAACAATAAACTCCCATTGTACCCAGGGGCGTACACATCATTTCTTAAAGGGGGGGGGGGGGGGGGGGGCACACACACACACACACACACACACACACACACAATATATATATATATATATATATATATATATATATATATATATATATATTGTGTGTGTGTGTGTGTGTGAGCTCAAAATTGATGATGAATGATTTGGAATCAAAATGAATTGCATCTTGAAAGGATTCAGTTGTATTTTATTTCCAATTTATGGGCAAAGAATTAAATTTGCACAAATTAATCGTACGTATAAAGACATATTTAACGATCCTAAGCCAGCCAAAATTGCTTTTGAGTGTTGAGTTAATAACATGTCTGGTAACCATGAAATAACTGAAATTCCATATGACATCAAGATTTTTTTGTGGTGAATGTTGCAAAGTTATTGATTTTTTAAAATTTATTTTTTTAAATATCTTGAATGAGAGTTGTAATAATTTTTACAATGGGGGGGAGGCCTATGCCCCCTATGCCCTCCGCTTATGTACACCATTGACTGTACCCCATGGTGTGAAAAGTAGGATTGGAATCCCTCCTCTTTCAGCAAGGACCAAACTTCTTGGAGTTCCTTTGCAGCCCCTTTGAAGGTTTTTGCATTATCTGATATGATTTTATTTGGGAAACCCCTTCCGTTCACAAACCTTTTAAAGGCCAAAAGAAATACATCACTACTTAAGTTGCTTACCAACTCCAAATGGATTGCTCTGGTGGTAGCACATGTGAAAAGACATATATAACCTTTGTTAGACTCCCCTTGCTCATACATATAGACTGGATCTGCAAAGTCTACTCCCACTACATCAAATGGGACAGTATAGACCAGTGGTTTTTAACCTTTTTACTACCATGCCCCCTCTAGGAATTGGTCCTTCCCTCCACGCCCCCCTTGGAGGGGGATACTTTTGCATTTTTTCATAAGCTTCTCAATATTAGCCCATGCTCTCGTTAAGAGAATAACAAATACAATTAGTGTTTTTCCCCAAGGGATCGCGCTCCCCCTGGAAATTACCTAGGGGGGCGCGCCCCCCAGGTTAAGAACCACTGGTATAGACACACCATTCTCTTGGAAGTGGAGCCACCTTTTCATGATAAGGCTTTGCACTCCAAAGTTTGCAAGCCACACATCTATGCAAGACCTTTTTTACTACTTGTCTAATTTTGAGAATCCAAAACTGTTGTCTGATCTCTATTATCACTTATCTTACTCCAGCATGTAACAACTTATGATGCGTGTCCAGGATCAAAATTTCCACAAAGTGCCCCCCAGAAGGTAGCAAAATTGGATGTCTTTTCTCCTCTGGAAGCCCATAAAACTGTAGTCTACCTCCTACTTTCAATAAAGCCTGATCCAAAAACACATCCAAACCCTTGAGAGCAGAATGTGTTGGTAAAACCTGTAATGGACTGCTGGTGAGCAATTTTCTCTCTTCACCAAATATTTCCTTCTGCACATACGAGTATACCACCCAGTATTGCCTGGCTTGCTGAATCTCCTCACTGTTCAGAATTCCTTCCCTTCTTGTTTCTCCCTTAATGTTGTCTGTAAATCTATATACCCATGCTGTCTATGGAAAAACTATACGCGCTCACAACATGGTATCATATGTGGTACATTTATTTCATAATTAAATATAAATTATTAATTAATTGAATTAAATATCTATACAAAAATGCCTCGGGATTGGCGACATAGCCTATTGGGAATGAAATAATTGAATTGCCATACGTACAAAGAACCTGTATGTATGAATCAGCCCCACATAGCAACAAGAAAACCCAATTTATTATTTAGTCTACCAAAAGGTAGTAGACACAACAAAATTTTGCTAGTTCGGCAAATAATACACCAGAACCAAGGAACGGCTCTCAGGGCTGTTTATGTTACAGCGAAGCTTTAAACTGGGAGGATGTCTTTGTCCCCCCTCTAGTTCTGAGTGAATTCCTTATAATATAAAACCTAAGACTATAAAAGGATAGGCCTATTCCTTCAGGAGTTTATATAGTGACTGCCTATATTAATTACCTTAAGTAAATTCGCCGCGTAACCCCATCGTGGCGGCCCTACACCGAAAATGACCGTCACGCCCTACATCGAAACAAACAAAGACCCAGCAAAAATAAGGTGAGCAACTTCAGTTTTTCATTAACATAAGCTTTCCCAACTCCCGATGCTAGAATTACCGTAATCAATATAAATATAAAGAGGTCCTTTAAAGACCTACATATTTATAACTCTCTAACGAAAAAACATAGGGCTTTTGTCGGTAACCCTCCACTGACGTCTGTTGGAAATTTCCAACGGATGAGGGCACAGGCAATCAACCCATAACCCTATATAGTTTTTTCAAATGGTGGCCCGTTGTATGGGGAACTAACCCCTCTAAAATTTACACTGACACACGTAGTGGCTAGGCTTAACTCAGTAGGCCTAACCCTAATTTCAACCATAACCCCACTATAGTTTTTTCATATAGTGGCCTAAAACTGGGAACCGATTCCTTTACCTTTACACTAATCTAAAACAAAGGCTTGTTCATTTAACAAGCATAACTTATTTTAGGTCCTAAAAATAATAGGCCCACAACATTAAACCTATTTAATAGGTCCTACTCTTCAAACTAAAAACAAAGCCTTGTTAATTTAACAGGCTTAACTCATTTGAGGTCCTATAAAATAATAGGCCCAAATATAAGCCTACTTGGTAGGCCCAACAAATAGGCCTATTTAGTAGGCCCATCTAACTTTACCTTACATAATAGGCCTACCTCTTAAAGTAGGCCTTACTCTTTACACTCAAGGCCTATCCTAATTAAAAACACTAAATTTATAATTGAACCTGTGGTGTAGGTTATAAAATTTATTTCAGCAATTTAACTTACTCATTAACATCACAAAATTCGACTCAGACCTGTAACATCACAAAATTCGACTCAGACCTGTAACATCACAAAATTCGACTCGAACTGTAACATCACAAAATTCGACTCGAACTGTAACATCACAAAATTCGACTCAGATCTGTAACATCACAAAGACCTAAAGCAATTGCACAAATTCAAACCTACACCCACCTAACACCTATTCGTGACCCTATTCCAACCTATTCCAAGTCCTATTTGACATAGGCCCAACCTATTCCAAGTCCTATTTGACATAGGCCCAACCTATTCCAAGTCCTATTTGACATAGGCCCAACCTATTCCGAAGTCCTATTTGACATATAGGCCCAACCTATTTCAAGTCCTATTTGACATATAGGCACAACCTATTACAGACAAGGCTTGATATAAGGGTCTCAAATGCAACGTTTGAGGGTCTTTACTCAGCCAAATTGATTAACCTAACCCAAAACCAAAAAATAAAACCCTATAACAAAATACACATTTACACACATACGTACGGTTCAGTATATAAATATATACATACGACTTCAAACATCCAATTCTTCTTTTAAAGGAAGAATCACAACAGATTTCATCAACAGACACACAAACATTCCTCGCAAACAGATTGGATTCCTTCAAAACCCCAAACCTTCCAGACCTACCTGTAGGATACACAACATTTACTCATTCATAACTACGGGTATTAATTTCATTGGAGTGGTGAATCCAAGTTTTGAAGACCAACTGGATTCGGAGGAATGACACACACACACACACACTACTCTTTCAATGTGTCTCAAACACAACAACCTGTCTAAACATAACCAAGGATCGGAGAGTAAAAGCTTTTATTGCTGCGCTCTGATTCTGTGCACATAATTTTGTGCCAAAAATTATATGGTTAGACAGTGACACGTACAAACAAACTACTCTACTTCAAAGGGCTGATGGCCTACCCTTGGCTATAGCCCAACAAATCATCAAAGGGCCTTGGCCTACCCTTGGCCATAGCCCAACAAATTCATCAAAGGGCTGATGGCCTACCTTGGCCATAGCCCAACAAATTCATCAAAGGGCTGATGGCCTACCTTGGCCATAGCCCAACAAATTCATCAAAGGGCTGATGGCCTACCCTTGGCCATAGCCCAACAAATTCATCAAAGGGCTGATGGCCTACCCTTGGCCATAGCCCAACAAATCATCAAAGGGCTGATGGCCTACCTTGGCCATAGCCCAACAAATTCATCAAAGGGCTGATGGCCTACCTTGGCCATAGCCCAACAAATTCATCAAAGGGCTGATGGCCTACCCTTGGCCATAGCCCAACAAATTCATCAAAGGGCTGATGGCCTACCCTTGGCCATAGCCCAACAAATCATCAAAGGGCCTTGGCCTACCTTGGCCATAGCCCAACAAATTCATCAAAGGGCTGATGGCCTACCTTGGCCATAGCCCAACAAATTCATCAAAGGGCTGATGGCCTACCTTGGCCATAGCCCAACAAATTCATCAAAGGGCTGATGGCCTACCTTGGCCATAGCCCAACAAATTCATCAAAGGGCTGATGGCCTACCCTTGGCCATAGCCCAACAAATTCATCAAAGGGCTGATGGCCTACCTTGGCCATAGCCCAACAAATTCATCAAAGGGCTGATGGCCTACCTTGGCCATAGCCCAACAAATTCATCAAAGGGCTGATGGCCTACCTTGGCCATAGCCCAACAAATTCATCAAAGGGCTGATGGCCTACCTTGGCCATAGCCCAACAATTCATCAAAGGGCTGATGGCCTACCTTGGCCATAGCCCAACATATTCATCAAGGGTCTTTGGCCTCCTTGGCCAGAGACCAAACAACATGGTCTTGTGGCCTCCCTTGGCCAGAGACCAAACAACATTGGTCTTGTGGCCTCCCTTGGCCAGAGACCAAACAACATTGGTCTTGTGGCCTCCCTTGGCCAGAGACCAAACAACAAGGGTCTTGTGGCCTCCTTTGGCCAGAGACCAAACAAAAAGGGTCTTGTGGCCTCCCTTGGCCATAGGCCAAACAACACAAAAACAGTACAGGATTCAAAGCCCCAAGCCCTCCAGATCTACCTGTGGAGGAGTAAATTTACTCCACTAAAACTACGGGTATTGACTAGTCTGAAGTGGTAGGAGGTTTGAATACAGTACAAACTCTTTCTAATTCTCCTAAATTAAATGAACAAATAACAAAAGACAACAATGGGAACATTGAACCAAACAATTACACGAAAACACTTGGAATGCTTTGGTTTTTAAAACAGAATTCGAACACGATGACACTCTTTGCACAAAGAGTTATAACTTAAATCCAAATGCCGATACAAAAAGACAAGTGCTTTCAGAATCATCCAAAATTTTCGACCCCATTGGATTATATTTACCAGCAACCATAAGATCCAAAACCCTTTTGCAAGACTTATGGAAAAAGAAAATTGATTGGGATGAACCACTTTCAGTGGAAGACCAACTTCATTGGAAAAAATTAGCCACAGACTTGAACAAAGTTCAAGACATCTACGTACCAAGATGTGCTGGCTACAGATTGAAATCGCAAACACTACACATTTTTACAGATGCCAGCACACAAGCTACGGGTGTTGTGCCTATTTAACAAGTGAAAATGAAAGTAACTTGGTTTATTCAAAGGCAAAAGTGGCACCCTTAAACCAAAAGAAAACTGTACCACAACTTGAATTATTAGCTGTCTCATTGGGAGTTAAAACAGCAGACTTTCTTTCACAAGTGTATAAAGAAGTTGACATAACAAACATTTACTTAAGGACAGACAGTCAAATTTGTCTAACATGGGTGACCAACACAGAACAACTTCTTGCAAAAACATATTTGTGAAAAACAGACTAACAGAAATCAAAACTGCAAACACAAACCTTGGTATCAAATTTAGGTACATAAAAACAAAAGAGAATCCTGCAGACTTTTTGACAAGAGGGCTCTCTTACAAGCTGTTGAAAACAAATAAAATCTGGTATGAAGGGCCCGAATGGCTAACATGTGAGGATCTTTGGCCAGCCAAAGTAGTTAACCTCACACTCAACTCTACAACAACTGAAAAGATCACTGAGGACAAACCTATATTTGACTCTCACCTTTATTCAGACCTCAACAAACTCTTGAGAATTACAGTCTATTGCTGCAAGTTTGTCAATAGCTACCTTCTCAAACACTGTCCTCAGAAGCCTTTTCTAACTTAACAGAAACTGCAACAAAATACTGGCTCAAACAGATACAAGCTTCAGAATTTGACAAGGAGTTGAAGTATCTTAGGTCCAGTACACATTAAACAAAGGTATTCCTTCACTTGTCATGGATCTAAATCTGTACCTGGATACAGAGGGTCTGATAAGGTGTAAAGGAAGGCTTAACAAGTCAACTTTGACTTACAACTCTAAGCACCCAATTCTTCTTCCAAGGAGAAATCACTTCACAAAACTCATCATCAGGGATACCCACAACAAAATACACCACATGGGAGTCCCACAAACCCTGACAGAGCTGAGAAAAACTTACTGGCTACCAAAGGGTAGAACTGAAACAAAGAAAATTTTAAACACATGCATTCCTTGTAAACGTATCCATTCACGACCCTTTAAGACCCCAAGCCCTCCAGACCTACCTGTGGAACGAGTAACATTTACTCGGCCATTTGAAACCACGGGTATTGACTACACTGGAGCGGTAAATGTGAGTTTTGGAGACAAAATGGATTCAAAGGAATACAAAGTGTACATTGTACTCTTCACCTGTGCTGCCACACGTGCCATATGTCTAGACATAGTAGAAGATCTGACAGCAGAAGCTTTTATTGCTGCTTTCAGACGATTTTGTGCACACAATTCTGTACCCAAAACTATATGGTCAGACAATGCCACATACTTCAAATCTGGTGAAAGAATTATTCATCAGATTTGTGACAGTGAAACAGTACAAACTCATTTAACCAAACACAACATAACCTGGAAGTACATTCCTGTTAATACACCATGGTATGGTTCAATTTGGGAAAGAAACATACAAACTGTAAAGAACTGCCTTAAAAAGACTATTGGGACAAAACATCTACAACTTTTTGAACTCATGACTATTCTGTCAGAAATTGAAAATGTTGTCAACAACAGACCATTAACTTATGTGGGAGATGGTATTAATGAGCCAGAACCTCTCACACCAAACCACCTAATTAAGGGAGAAACAGTAAACATGTTACCAGAATCTGAACATAACAGTACAGAGGATCCAGATTGGGAAATAGGACACAAAGAACTCAACACAAAATACAACATTTGACACAAATCAAGACTCAATTTATAACAAAATGGAGAGAAGAATACTTAACAAGTCTTAGAGAAAGACATAAACAATTAACAAAACAAAGTTGGAATGATTCAGTCAAAATTGGGGACATTGTGTTGATACATGACAAGACACCAAGACAACATTGGTCAATGGGAAAAGTCTTGGAACTCAAAACTGGTGAAGACGAAGTTACCAGGGTTGTAAAACTGAAAACAGCAACTGGTGAAACCACCAGAGATATCACATTACTATATCCTTTGGAGTGTGGGGCTAAATTAGAACCATTACCCCAAAGGATGGATCAGGATACTATTGGGGAGGAATCTCTCAATGTGCCTGATGTAACTCAGACTAAACCAGACAGGCCTCAAAGAAAGACTGCTTTGAAAGCCAGAAAACTTTTACAAGAAAAAATTAAGACTGGTGACTTAAAACTTACACAAACTGAGCAAAGTTAAAATGCTTAATAACTTTACTTTAATCCCATAAATTTCCTATACCTAAAGGGAGTCAAACTGATTGACATAACTTTAACTAAACTTGAGAAGTTGGCCTCTTGAACTTTCTATTTGAATAGGTCTTGAGTAACCTCTCTCTTCCTAAATTTCTACTTCATTCTTTTGATCCATTTTTACGTTTTACACAGTTTGTCAAAAAATTTTGATCTATAACATACAAATTTTTCTCCGGCCCCCCCCAGTATATGGAAAAACTATACGCGCTCACAACATGGTATCATATGTGGTACATTTATTTCATAATTAAATATAAATTATTAATTAATTGAATTAAATATCTATACAAAATTGCCTCGGGATTGGCGACATAGCCTATTGGGAATGAAATAATTGAATTGCCATACGTACAAAGAACCTGTATGTATGAATCAGCCCACATAGCAACAAGAAAACCCAATTTATTATTTAGTCTACCAAAAGGTAGTAGACAACAAAATTTGCTAGTTCGGCAAATAATACACCAGAACCAAGGAACGGCTCTCAGGGCTGTTTATGTTACAGCGAAGCTTTAAACTGGGAGGATGTCTTTGTCCCCCTCTAGTTCTGAGTGAATTCCTTATAATATAAAACCTAAGACTATAAAAGGATAGGCCTATTCCTTCAGGGGTTTATATAGTGACTGCCTATATTAATTACCTTAAGTAAATTCGCCGCGTAACCCATCGTGGCGGCCCTACACCGAAAATGATCGTAACGCCCTACATCGAACAAACAAAGACCCAGCAAAAATAAGGTGAGGCAATTCAGTTTTCATTAACATAAGCTTTCCCAATCCCGACGCTAGAATTACCGTAATCATATAAATATAAAAGGTCCTTTAAAACCTACATATTTATAACTCTCTAACGAAAAAGCATAGGGCTTTTGTCGGTAACCCTCCACTGACGTCTGTTGGAAATTTCCAACGGATGAGGGCACAGGCAATCAACCCATAGCCCTATATAGTTTTTTCACACTGTCACTCTTAACAACCTTTTCAGACTGCTAATGTCCTCAAGCCTCAATATGGGGTCCTGCTGCATAACTTGACAACTGTTCACAGTGCATTTTCTCATCTCACTCACCCATTCTTCTTCAGCTTGACATTCTCCTACAATAGGCTGATTAGAAGGCCAGTTTTCACTTCCAAGTTTTAGCCACTCTGGCCCATTCCACCACAAACTTGACTGTACAAGATCTTTCACTGAAATTCCTCGTGTTGGTAAATCAGCTGGGTTTTGGGTGCCTGGACAATCTTTCCATTACTTTGGATATGTGTGTGCTTGAATTTCCTCCACCCTATTTGTAACAAATGGTTTCCATTTCCTTGCCTGGCTTCTTAACCAGTGCCAAACTATAGTGGAGTCTGTCCAATAATAGCTTGGAATTTCATAAAGGCCCAAAGAGTTTTGCATTGTAACTGCAAGCCGACTAGCAATGACTGCACCCATCAATTCCAACCTTGGAATAGAAAGCCTTTTCAAAGGTGCTACTCTGCTCTTTGCAGCAACCAACCTGCAACTTACTTCCTCTTCGAATGTACCTCTTATATAAATGCAAGTTTCATAGGCTTCCTCACTTGTATCACAAAAGATGTGTAGCTCCAAATTATCTGGACTACTGTTCAACTCTCCAAAGTACCATCTTGGGATTTCAATGTCTCCAAGATGTGCCAATTCTTTGAACCAATATTTGCACTTTACCACCATATGATCGGGTAACTCTTGGTCCCAACCAAGTCCAATTTTCCACAAAGTCTGAAACCAAATTTTTTACTTTATCACAAATGGAGCTAGGAATCCAAGAGGATCAAAGACCTTCGAAGCCAAACTAAGAGCTGTACGTTTGGTCCACCTTGTCTCATTCTCAGCCAGCTCTACTAAAGATTTCTCATTGACGGTAAACAAATCCTCTCTTTACTGCCAAACAATGCCTAGCACCTTTATTAACCTTTATTAATAATATTTATTAATAAAAGTTAATAAAGGTGCTAGGCATTGTTTGGCAGCAAGGAGATACTTTCTGCTGCACCAGGTCCTACACAGGACTGACTCATAAGCTTTTGTAACTGAGAATGATTGGTCTGCCATTTTCTAAGCTCCATGCCAGCCTCCCTCATTTTAGCTCTAGCCTCCATAAATATCTGTTTAGCCATTTCTGTATTATCCACTGAACACAGCAAATTACCAACATAAAAATTTTGCCTTATGTGTTTAATAGTATAAGGATAGACTTCAGAATATTTCTTAAAATGGTACTGCATAGTAGCTGCTAAAAGAAATGGACTAGAGCTGAGGCCAAACAACACTGACTTCTATGACAATAAAACCCACACTAATAGACAGAGTTTATTTCCACAACAGTTTCGATGCTCACTGGCATCCTCTTCGGGTGGATACAGAAAAACGAATGAACAGAAGCGAGAAAGGAAACAATCCAGAGACCACACCTCTACAGTCTAACTGTACTGAGCTGCTAAACTCTTTCGCTCTGTGGCATGTTTTAATGATGTCATCAGTAATCTCTTCAAAGTAAATTATGTCATTTTCTATTTCATCCACTTCTATAAGAGCCTCAATTTTAACGTTTACTTCGCTAAGAGCAACCTTTTTAGTTTCTAATATGGAAAGCTGCGCAGTCACTAAGCTTAAATCCTCTTGCTCTATGGCAGAATCTATAGTGGCAATGACTTTTGTAATTAGACCTTTGTAGGCGCTTCTCCTTTTTCTAAACTTGCTTAATTCAGCTGCACTCATCTTCAATGCAAACAACAATTGGACTCAATGTTAAATAAGCTGAATTGGCGAAAATACTTAACCAAACTGATCAAACTCAAAATTTGCCTTTTCTCAAATAAACTGAATAGCTTGGTTGGGGTACTGACCAACCACCAGTATGGAATATCAAATTTTCCACCAAAGTAACTGGCGCACTGAAGTCTGCAACCTTCGCCTACGAACAATAAACCCAAATGTAGGCCCAAAACAACGACAGACTAGCGGCCAAGTTTCGCAATTGGGCGACCAAACTTTCTACTCTGGGACCTTAACTCAATTATGCTCAACCCGTCCAGGCCTAACTTAGGCTACAATTTGCACACTCAGAAATTTGCCGAAAAATAATCACTGACTCATTATTGGGCTAGAATCCGGTCCGAAGGACCATGTTACTTTTATTTATTTTGATTGGGTTCAGAATCCTAGCTGAGCCTTGAACGGCCAAGCTCTGAGGGGCTACTTTAACTTATAGCCTAAGTTAAGCTAGACTAAAACAAACTTACGGACTTGGAGGTCCTATTAGGTCCTATCTCAGGGTTGCTGACTCGATGTGGGCCTACTTTAGGCCTCAGTTGCATAAAATTAAGGAAAAAACAAAAGGGGCACTATTTATGGTCTTCTTTCTAAACTTTGCAACAACAACAACACAACCTGCACCATTGCACGATGCAACAATCTTGTATCTAAACAATCAAACTTAATTGCAAGAGAGCTCTCTATAAGACCACACCCTGTAAATGCCGCATTCAACAAACGAGTAGAAAGGACGCGCCAGTACCCCAAAAAAATTATGCCACAAGAGTGCCCAAACAATGATGCCACCAGTAGCGAGGCGTGACGTTCGTGAATGAGTAGGCTGAAAAAGTAGGAAAGTAACTTTGGTTTCGGCTGACTCATGGTGAAGGTAGGGGTGAGGGGGTTCATAAAAATTTAACAAAGTCATTGTTGACGTACCTTTAAATTTTTTTATTGATAAGGTCGATTCTCCGATTCTTCTTTTCCGCAAAGACGTCAATGACTCTTGCAATGAATTCTTGACGCTTAGCCGATGTTTTCACAGTTGCTTTCTCAATGGCTAGTGTTGACAAATGTGACAATCGTGAATTTTTACACGTTTTAATGTGCTCATACTCCTTTCACAAGACGCAGTTGTTGCCGGAATGTTTAATATGAGTGACAATAAACGTACAGTCTCAGGTAAAGCGTCTTTTAATCCATTGATTATAAAAAATTTGAAAAGGTCTTTAGGTGGTAGTCGTTTATCTTCACTGCTATATATAAATGTAAGCTCCCCTCTCAGTTTTTCTTTTTGAAAAAGGGGGTTCTTTCTCAAAAAGCTGTGGAAAATAGTTTCCGGAAAAGTTCCTGGATGGCTATAAAATTCAATTTTTTTTTTCATTGGCAAGTTCGATGAAGTCAAATTCTGAAAAATCCTTAAATCTAACTTCTAATTGAATAATGATACCATCAAGAATTTCATACGTAAGCCGTCTTAACTGGTTTGTGAGCGTTTCACTGAATTGTAACTGAGAGGCGTCTCCGTCTGTTTTTACACAATTTAAACTGTTCTTAGATTTTTCAATACATTCGTAAACAACTTCTTCACATCTCAACTTTGAAATAGACGTTACACAGTTCAGGATTTCATTGTTACATAGTTTTATATCAGCAGCTTTGCTTTGCCAAATGTCGAATAAAATACTAAACTGCATAAAGATTTTACCATATAAATGCAGTAAATATACAAATGTACTGTTGTTCAGTGTTCGGTAATTTCCCATTGCAATTTGAATTGAATTACTGTCCTAACCATCATTATCCAGCACGTCTTTAAATGCAGCCTTGAGTTCAGAATAGTGTTCAATAATTGTCAATACACCCCTTGAGTGATAATTCCATCTGGTTTCGCTTGGACTGGGAGTTTAAACCCTCTTTCCCTGAGCAGTTCTGTTCTTTTACTCGAACGACTAAAAAATGTATGAAAACCAGCAAGACCAGCTATGAATAGTTTAACTTAGGTAATCTGCCTGCATGCATGCAGCAAGACTAAATTTAGTTGATGTACATAACAGCGGATAAACATGGCATAAGGATATGACTCTTTCACAATGGTGTGGACGCCTCCGGATTTCCCTGCCATTACACTACAACCATCATATATTTGTGCTATTAATTTGTCTTTGCCTATTTTCCAGGTATTCAAAACTCCTAACAAGATATTAGCTAATCCACGAGCAGTTTTGTCTTTTGAGACATCATAAAATTAAACAACCCTTTCTTCGATTTCTCCGGTTGAATTATTAGCAAACCGAAAAATGACACTCATTTGACTTTTAGTTGACACATCAGTTGTTTCGTCAGCCTGGATAGATACAAAAGGGCTATTTTTCTATTTCATTCAAAATCTGTTCATTTACAACATCAGTAATACATTCTATAAGGTCGTTCTGCACGTCACTTGAAGTGCCCTTGAAAACAGAGCTAGAACTGCTTAAATGATCTCGCATATAAGGCTCTTTTTCGGCCAAAAAATCTATCATAAAATTTCTAAATAATTTCCCTTATTTAGAGAAGTCTCTGTCTCGTCATGTCCGTGAAAAGCTAGTTCTTGGCGCGATAAGAAACATACAGTTGAAATTAACCTTTTCATTATAAGCCTGTTTTGATCAACTGTTTCGTTGTGCTTTATAGCAGCGATGCGTGCTGCCTCAGACAGAGCATGCTCTATTCTATTATTACTTAGTTCATTAAATTTCACAGCTGCTGTAATGTGTTTGGCAGAAGCTTCGTATTTGTTCGTTTTAGCAATAAATTTTTTTAAACTTTCTTCTCCAACACCTAATTTACACCATTCTTGACTACACCTATTAAAAAGTAAACAATAAAAACAAAAAAGTTTATTCCTTTTTAAACTGCCCGTCAATCATGGGGTCGTTGTATACCACCTCGTTTAAAACGTCTCATACATTTACCATTTTTTGTTGTAAGAGTAAATGATGAGTAGGTTTTTCTTTAATTTTAAGATTTTCTTCTAAGCTTAGTTGAGAAAAAAGCTTCATTATTAATTAAAAAGTCCACTAAATCCTCTAATTGATCCTCCTCCATCATGACAACACACACAAATACACAGAACAGCCTTAAGCACCCGCGACCACAGTGTAAATCACACTGCAATACTCGCCTGTCGAAGTCTGTCGGCGCGCCTTCGTAGCCACTAGAAATCCCTACCTTTCCTTACCCAAGTCCCCACTTATTCCGCCCCTCGCATCTGTAATAACTGCCGTGTGTGCATGTGCCGGGCAGGCGATTCCGACTCAGCCTTGAAGCTGCTGCTGGTAAGTATTTAACGACACAGATTTAAAACAATTATTGCCCTCGTGTTGCGCTTGCGTTTGATGAGTAATTACAGAATCATAGAAATGCAATTCATTAAAGATATTGCTAACATCTCATAGATAAAAATATATAATGTAAGACCCATTTTTATTATTTGATATTTATTATTAAAATTTGTCCCAAATTTTTGGGTAGGCTGAACCTTAGAGCTATGGAAAACTGATGAGTGGGTAGTTGGGAGGTAACGAAAATGGTTCACTGAGTAGGTAGGTAGTTAATCTAGCAATTATTAAATTCCTTTTATGTCAATAACTGGGTGGATGAAACCAATTGGTTGCTCACCAGAGTTATTCTCCACACTAGTATATTTATACTGTGTGACAAGAGCGTGCTCGGTAATAGATATACATTACCGATCAACCAACCGAAAAAGAACCAAGACGACGCTGGTGGAAAAAGCCCCTCTAAAAGGAGAACAAAAGGAACGAAAACGAGGAACGGGGCGAGAGGACGCAACTGGAGAAGGGACGAGAACAGACACCGAATAAAGATCCCCACCAGCAAGTACGCTCTCGACAATTATACAGGAAGGAGAAAAGAGACTCTCTAATAACTAGCAGTAAGTGACTAATTGTGTTTTTAACCCAGCAAGTTAAACTCATTAAATTAAGCTGGGTCAGACAACTTAGGCCTACATTGTGGCCTAAGACCCAGCATCAACTCATAGCTTAACAAAGGTAAAGGTAGATTGCCCTAACCTAGTTTGGTGAGGAATCCTACTGTGGACCTCAATTTATCTGCCCGCTCTGGACCATTTCCGGAATCTCTAGGCTGACCCCTCTAGGCTAGACTTGATCTACTCTATAGTTAGACTGGAGAAATAAGGGGTGGGTTAATTGTGGACCAATTCATACAGAACATTTTTCACATTGGTGGTCCGTGTGTGGGGAATTTACAAACCTTAACCTTACTTAACAAAAATTGCAGAATTAGGCTAAATGGTCTAGCCTAAGCCTAACCTAATCAAGCCTAATTAGGTCTACAACCTAGGGCCTAACTAGGAAACATTTACATTTAAGGAGTCTCATTCTCTTATAAGCTTAGACCTGAGTGACACATAAGTACTTGGGGGGGATTAAACCAAATTTAAACTTGACTGTTTTGTCTGTGCTCTCTCTTCTCTGGTAATTTCTTCTTGTCCTCTATTTCATTACGATCCCCAGTTAAACAATTTTGACTTAAACATGGACAGTGCGGAATTGAAAAAGTTAAAAAAGAAAAGGGGGGCAAAGTTGGGTGCTGTTACAAAGGCCAAGAACACTTTTAACAATATTACACAACCAGGTAAGGAAGATTTAGAGTGTGTAATTCTTAAATTGGAAACTAAAAAGAAGGAAATAATAGCCATTGATGAGAGTATTTCAGAGTTAGTTGAATCCGAAATGGCTGAAGAACAATTGATAGACCTTTACGCTGATAATGATGTTCAGGTAATCTCAATTGAACAGCAAATAAGGAGACTACGGTCTCGTTTGAATGACTTAACACCAAATAAACCTAATTCTGATTTTAATCAAAGTAGAGCTAACCTTCAACAAAATTTAAGTGGCATGCTAAATCCTGAGTCACAAGAATTGAGGGCTCAGTTACCCATTTTGCTAGTACCAACATTTGAAGGGGACACGGTACAATTCCCATCTTTCATTGACAAATTTGAGAGTTTAATAGGTAAAAACCTTATATTTCAACTGTTGAAAAGTTTAGCTACTTAACTAGTTTCCTTAAAGGCCCAGCCTATAACCTGATAGCCTATTTACCAGCCGTAGGGAATTCATATGAAGTAGCTATTGATCTCTTAAAACGTAATTACATTAATAAAGATGAGATTGTATATGAATTATCTCAACAAATTTTTGATTTTGCACCCATAAAAGATAACCATAGTGATATGGAAAATTTTTATACAAAATTAGAAGCTATTATAGGACAACTGGTTAGCAATGAGATAGATATTAAAGCTTCATCTTGGATTATACAAGGCATAGTTCTTAGGTGCCTTCCTTTGAGGGTTAAAGATATTTTAATTCTAAAGACGGGAGAAAATTATCATAATCTTGAAAGTATCAGAAAACACTTTCCCAATATCCTAACTAATTACAAATTGAGAGATTTTCCAACACAAAATAAGACCCAGACTATGGGTAAACCAAAGACTGTTCCCAGAGACCAACTAGCTACAGCCAAACAGACAAAACTTGATACTGTAGAATCAAATGTGACCAACTATAATACACGAACACCTACATTACAGAACTTTAATGTAACTGCTGCCTCAACTTACACACTACATTGCAAATTTTGTGCAAGTAATGAACACAGTAGTACTGGGTGTGACAAATATTCAGACTTTAACCAAGAGCTAAAAGATGTGAACAGTTGAACCTATGTAAAAAGTGTACTGGCCAGGGACATTATAAGAAAGACTGTAAATCTAGGTTAAGATTCAAGTGTAAGTTTTGTAAAAGTTTACGACATGTCTCATCAATGTGTGATTCACCAAAGTGTCCAAACAATAGTACTCAAACTCAAAAGATACCTCCACCAAACAAAGGTAATCAAGAAAATGCCACTTTCATGGGACATTCTGTTTGCTCAAACAACGTAACAAGAAACACTGAGATTCTTTTACCAACTATTACTTTGGACTTAGTGAATAGTGAGGGTAGCACCACTCCAGTGAGATGTCTTATAGACTGTTGTTCTCAACAAACATTTGTTTCGCAAAATGTAGTTAATAAATTGGGTTTGACACCAAACCCGAATGAACAAAACCTCAATATTGCATCCTTTGTTAAGGATAACTCGGACAAAAATAGCTATAAGACAATTGACTTGGAACTACATTTAGAAAATAAATTAGAGAAAATTGAAGCAGTTATTATTTCTAAAGTGGGACAAAACAAACTGGTTATACCCAAACTAGAACAAACCATAAATCATTTAGGAAAACACTACAAAATAGCTGATAGACATATCACAAACAACACAGTAGCTAACATTGAAATGTTAATGGGGGCAGATTATATTAATCTTATTCATAAGGGCATAGTGAAGATAGGTAATGGTATAGCTATTCAGACTCCATCAGGGATAGCCCCTTTGGGTGACCTATCCAAATACAACCTAGACCTAAACCAAAATAGTTCATGACCAACAAATACTATGTGCCTCAACTCAGTCCTACATAACACCTGTAAGAATAGCAACACTTTGAATAATATTATATCAACTGAGAACATTAATTCATCATTATCAAATGAAACTTTGGATGAGGCAATTCAAACTTTATGGTTGCTAGAATCTGTGGGTATACATGACACAAATCAAACTTCAGAAGATCAGTTAATGGTAGAAAGATTTGAAGACACCATTCAGTGCAAAGACAATAGTTATTTTATTGAGTTACCTTGGAAAATAAATTGTCCAACTTTAAGAGACAATCTCAAAGTAGCTAAAGGACATTTATATAAGTAATGAAAAAACTCAAACAAGATAATAATATTCAAACATATAATGATGTCTTCAAAGAACAGCTACAGAAAGGCTTCATTGAAGAAGTAACAAATAACCCTTTTAAAAAAGATGGTTGTCATTATTTAACCCACAGGGGGGTTTATAGACAAGATGCCCCAACAACAAAACTCAGAGTAGTATATAACTGTAGCCTCAAAGACAGTGATAAACACAGTTTGAATGATTGCCTGATTGAGGGTCCTAATCTCATTTCTGACCTTGTGAAGATCTTACTGAGGTTCAGGTTAGATAAATATGCCGTACAAAGTGACATTTCAAAGGCATTTTTGAGAATAAATCTTAAAAATGAATATGATAAGAACCAACTTAGGTTCTTATGGTTCAAGGATCCATTTGAGTTGAATAAAGGGTTCATAACCTATAGATTTAATGTTGTGTTGTTTGGAGCCAATTGCTCACCTAGCCTATTAGCATTGACAATTGGACATCATTTGAACCAGTTTAATAACTCTCTAACATTGAACTTCCTTAAGGAACATTTTTACGTAGACAATCTAATAGGCTCAACAACAACAAAATCTGAATTATCTGAAGTCTATGAACACTCTCAAAACATTATACAACAAGGTAACTTTGAACTTAGAGAGTGGATTTCAAATGATGAGGATTTAAACAAAAAGATTTTAAAGGATAATAATGGTCTTACTGAGCCATCAGACAGAGTTAAAACTTTAGGTATGAACTGGTATTTGGATGCAACTTCTAACAATCATGATTCAATCTGTACTAAAGGTTTTAAACTTGATGAGGAAGCAAATACTAAAAGACAAATATTATCAGAGGCTTCCAAAATTTTTGATCCTATGGGTCTATTCCTGCCTTCAACAATAAAATCAAAGATTCTCCTCCAAGAAATTTGGAGGACAAATGTTGGGTGGGATGATCCAATAACAAATGAAAAAAAAAATCTTGGAAGAAGTTAGCTGCTGATTTAACAAAAGTGCAGAACATTAAAATTCAAAGGTGCTGTGGGTTTAGGGATAAGCCCCAGAGACTTCATGTGTTTGCTGATGCAAGCACACAAGCTTATGGGTGCTGTGCGTATCTTGTAAGTCCTACAGAAAGTCATCTAATTTATGCAAAAGGGAAAGTTGCACCTCTCAAACCTACCCGAACCATACCTCAATTGGAACTATTGGCTGCTGCATTAGCCATTAAAACCATTTCATTGCTTAAGGATGCTTACCATGATGTGAACATAACTGATATCCACATCTGGCTTGACAGTCAGATTTGTCTTGCCTGGATACGGAATGATAGCATTAATAGTAAGAATATCTTTGTAAGAAATAGGCTAAAAGAAATATCTGAAGCTAATGAAAGCCTACAAGTAAACTTTCACTATGTTCCAACTAAACAAAATCCAGCAGACTTTCTGACCAGAGGTTTATCCTACAAGTTGTTGAAGTCAAACAAAACTTGGTTTATGGGACCTAAGTGGCTCTGTAATACAGACCAATGGCCTGTGGAACAAGTTAACTTGACATTAAATTTAATCTTTTCAAATGAAAAGGTTGAACCAATCACTAATTATGAACGTTATTCTGACTTCAGTAAACTTGTCAGGGTCACAGCCTACTGTTTGTGGTTTGCTCACAACTGTTTAACTACAATTAACAAACAGCTAAATAAAAACAATCATAATTATACAGAAGTTGCAACCAAATACTGGATAGGCCATGCACAACAAAAAGAGTACAATAAAGAGTTAGAATCTTGACTAATGGGAAACAAACAAAAGAACCTGTACCATCAGTAGTTGTGGATCTAAACTTGTTCAGAGATGAGGAAGGCCTTCTAAGGTGTAAAGGGAGATTAGACAAATCAAAACTGTCATACAAAAGCAAACATCCAATCCTTTTACCTAGATTTAGCTATTTGACAACATTAATCATCAGAAAAACACACAATGATGTATATCATATGGGGGTACCACAGACACTAACTACATTAAGAAAAACTTATTGGATACCCAAGGGAAGGATCACTGTTAAAACAGTCCTGAGTGAGTGTGTCACATGTAGGCGTATTCATGCTAGGCCCTATAGGAAACCAAATCCTCCTGCTTTGCCAGAGGAGAGAGTTACTCTCAACAGACCCTTTGAGACTGTAGGCATTGACTATACAGGAGCATTGACTGTAGGGGTGGTTGACACTGAACAAAAAATGTACATTGTACTGTTTACATGTGCTGCCTCACGAGCTGTTATGGATTTTGTGTGGAGGACCTTACAGCAGAATCTTTTGTTGCTGTCTTTAAGAGATTCTGTGCACGACATTCAGTACCCAAGACAGTTTGGACTGACAATGCTACATATTTCAAGGCTGGTGAACAAGTCATCCACGACTTGTTAAGCGATGAAATCACACAATTATATATACAAAATTCAAACATAAAGTGGAAGTATATTCCGGTTGCCTCTCCTTGGTATGGTTCTATCTGGGAGAGGAATATACAAACAGTAAAGAATTGCTTGAAGAAAGCAATTGGCAAAAAACAGATACACTTATTTGGGTTGCTCACTCTCCTGGCTGAGATTGAGAACATCATCAACAATAGACCACTCACTTATGTGAGTGACAACATTAATGACCCGGAACCATTAACTCCAAATCATTTAATTCGGGGAGAACAAGTTAGTCTCCTGCCGGACTACAATATAGACTCTTCAGAAGACCCAAACTGGACTCAACGACATGATGAGCTCCAGACTAAGTTACAACATTTGACTAGAGTTAAAGCTCATTTCATTAAACAGTGGAAAACTGAGTACTTGATGGGTCTAAGGGAGAGACATAAACAAATGACTAAGAAGGATTGGTCTGACACAATTAAGGTAGGGGACCTTGTTCTCATACAATACATGACAGTACTCCAAGACAATACTGGCCTCTGGCTAGAGTTTCAGAACTCAGACCAGGGGCAGACGGGGTAACAAGAGTGGTCAAATTAAGGACTTCAACGGGTGACACAACAAGAGACATTTCTCTTTTGTACCCTTTAGAGTCTGGACCCAAAACAATGGACTTTGGAGAACCTTCTCCACTGACAGTAACAACTGGAGACACTGAACTTCCAGTAACTATTCCTTTGACAGTAGGAGTGGTAACGCATCCTACTACAACATTGACAGACACAAGACCTCAGCGACAAACAGCATTAAAAGCGGACTATTTTTACAACAAAAAATAGATGCTGGGGAATTGTAATTTTATCTTCTAACTTTCATTTTTTCTTTTCTTATGGTAAAGACCATAGACAGTTTCATCCTATGGATGTATATTTTCTCTTCTAATTAAATGCTACACCTTCTCCATGAGAAGGTGAGGATAGGCACTGTTAATCAGATTAACAGGCATTTACAGTCAAATAGTTAGCTAGTCTACACTCAGACATAAAAATTGGTGACAATGACACCAAAATTTTTATCTCCCGGGGCCCCCAGTATATGGAAAACTGATGAGTGGGTAGTTGGGAGGTAACGAAAATGGTTCACTGAGTAGGTCGGTAGTTAATCTAACAATTATTAAATTCCTTTTATGTCAATAACTGGGTAGATGAAACCAATTGGTTGCTCACCAGAGTTACTCTCCACACTAGTATTTATATACTGTGTGACAAGAGCGTGCTCGGTAATAGATATACATTACCAATCAACCAACCGAGGGAAAAACCAACAAGACGCTGGTGGAAAAAGCCCCGCGAAAAGGAGAACAAAGGAGAACGAAAACGAGGAACAGGGCGAGAGGACGGAACTGGGGAAGGGACAAGAACAGACAACGAAAAAGATCCCCACCAGCAAGTACGCTCTTAACAATTAAACCAGGACGGAAGAAGGGACTCTCTAATAACTAGCAGTAAGTGACTAATTGTGTTTTTAACCCAGTTTTACGTAGATTCATTAAATTAAGCTGGGTCAGACAACTTAGGCCTACATTGTGGCCTAAGACCCAGCATCAACTCATAGCTTAACAAAGGTAAAGGTAGATTGCCCTAACCTAGTTTGGTGAGGAATCCTACTGTGGACCTCAATTTATCTGCCCGCTCTGGACCATTTCCGGAATCTCTAGGCTGACCCCTCTAGGCTAGACTTGATCTACTCTATAGTTAGACTGGAGAAATAAGGGGTGGGTTAATTGTGGACCAATTCATACAGAGCATTTTTCACAGAGCCTTAATGGACGCTTCGACACTGGATGCCACAAGAGCCCAAAAATACTAGCTCTAAATTAAGTTAATTTTTCACTAACCTTACAATTATGAGATGGATATATATATATAATATATATATATATATATATATATATATATATATATACACCCAGTGGCGGCTCCTCTATAAGGGCCATAGGGGCCGGGCCCCACCAGTAATCTCTGCACAAAAGCAAAAAAATGAAATAAATTATTAAGTTTTCGAATTAGATATGTAACATATTTTTTTTCTAAGTTATAGACGCTTTCTTCAACATGAGCATGAAATCTTATATCTAAAGGGCTCATTTAAATTGGCCCTATATACACTATTTTATAACAGTATTACGAGAATTGACGCACCGCGCGGATCCTGATTTCTCCTGATTGGTTTAATATGCTGAAGTGGCCCGGAAGGCTGAAAATTTTCGTTTAAATTATCGCAGTCATATTTGATTTAGAGATTGTTTACGGTGGGTTTTTTTGTCAATGAATAAATATTAATCTATTTAATGAACAGATGGGGGTCATTAATTCCCACAATGTAAAGATCTGTTTTTATTCATTTACAGTTCATTTTATATTTACCTTTTTCAATGTGTAATTTTAATTAGTTACACTCCAATTACATTTTCTTTGAATAGTCAAAGCTTATGTCATTGAAATCGGAACAGCTGATTAGCTTTTCTTTTTATTTGAATTCAGTCTGTTTAGGAAACCGGAAGTGAATAGTATGGTAGTGCTTAATTATAGTGTTCTAATCGATTTGGTGGCGAATAATATCATTAATATTTAACCAAAGTTTGTCTACCCTTACCGGTATATGATGAACAGAGTAGACGAGATATTAAAAAAGCCATTTTCCTCCTTAAAACTGGAGGAAAAATTAGAAATAAAAAGACTGGGCGTATATCAGCCTACAGACATAATAATTACACAGCGAGATGGAAAAAAACTGAGAACATTTTCAAGCAATTGGTTTGGTAAGAAAGAATGGCTGACGGTTAGTAGTGCAAAAAGTTCCTTATTTTGTTTTTATTGACTATTATATGGAGGAGAAAGTTTGTGGACTAAAACTGGTTGTAAAGATTTAAAACATCTTTCTGAACGAATCCAGAAACACGAATCTAGTAAATCTCATATAAACAATGCTGTCCAGTTCAGAATGTTTGGAACCACAAATATTTTATCTGTTATTAATGAGGGATATCGCCATGGCATTCAGAGACATAATGAAATTGTGGACAAAAATAGGCATGTTTTATCAAGAATAATTAACTGCTTAAAATTCTCTGGTACGCATGAGCTCTCATTACGAGGACATAATGAAGGTGAACAATCCTGCAATCGTGGAGTATTTTTAGACATGATTAGCTATACAGCTACCTTAGATAGTACGCTGAGTGACCATCTTGAAAACAACAAAGTTGCAAAAAACACATCTAAAACAATTCAAAATGATCTTTTGGAATGCATGTATGAAGTTTACATTGATGAAATAAAAAAGGAAATAGATGAAATAAGTTTTGTTTCTGTCCAAGCCGATGAAACAACAGACGTGGCTTGTAATTCACAATTTGTAATTATACTACGATATCTAAAAAACTTCGAACCTGTTGAAAGATTCATAATATTTGCTAAAGTTGGAGATAGGACTGCAAATGGACTTACAAATGTGCTTACTGAAGAACTACAAAAATTTAATCTCAAACATAAACTCGTTGCACAGGCATATGATGGGGCGGCCGTAATGCGTGGCCTACATTGTGGTGTACATGTTCAAATGAAGAAAATTTATCCACATGCACATTACATTCACTGTTACGCACACCAGCTAAATATTACCGTTAAAAATGTCTGCTCATCAAATAAAAATATGAAACTGTTTTTCTCGATCCTAAATGGAATTAGCACATTTTTTAATATGTCTCCAAAGCGAAGTAGTCTGCTTCTTGAAATTTGTCAAACACGTATTCCTCATGTGTCCCAAACAAGATGGAATTTTCATTCCAGAGTGGTTAATAGTGTTAAAGAGAACAAAGAGGAGCTCACTGAATGTTTTGGAAGAATTCAGAATGATGAGGGTTGGGATGATAAAAGTATATGCGAGTCTATTGGATTCAAAAGGTCGCTTGAAGATGAGGAGTTTAATTTTTGGCTCTTATTCTTTTATTCTGGAATGAAACACGTAGAAATTTTATACAATGTCCTGCAAGCAAAAAAAACGACCAGTGTTACCACTGCACAGGCATTAAAAGACTGAATTATCTATGAGTCAATTAAGAGAAGAGGTTCCAGTCTTTATTTCGAAAGCTTTTGAAAATCATAATGAAATCCCATCACGTCCAATAAAAAAGGCAAAAAGGGATATAATTGGGACAAAAACTGATAAACTTTGTAGTTTTGCAAAAGATGCATGCACTCGCATTACTGACGAGATGAATGAGCAATTTGGGAAATCAGAAATATTTCGCTCCTTTGCTGTAATAGATCCCAAAGAATTTAATCATCATCTTAGACAATTCCCAGTTGAATACTGCAAAGTTATTGAAACTAATTATCCTATGCTAAGGGGAGAAAAACTGTCTTCTGAATTAGAAATCGTGTACTCAAACAAAAGCTTTGCTAATATTTCGAGCGTTTGCGCTTTAATGAGCTTCTTATACGAAAACAAACTGCTAGATACCTTTTCTGAAGTGTCAAAATTATTGGAAATTGTCTTAGTGACGTCTGTTTCTACTGCCGATTCTGAACGCTGTTTCAGTACATTGAAACGAATAAAGACATTTTTAAGAAACACGATGACACAAGATCGCCTAAATGCTTTGGCTGTCTGTTCAATACACAAAGAGTTTATATCGCAAATTCCGGACTACAATAAAGAGGGAATTGAAAAATTTGCCAACAGAAAAAAACAGAAGAGGAGAATATTTATATAAATAAACGTGAGTATACACCTTATGATAAAATATTAACTAATTTCTGTTTGTTTTTAATTTTATTTCATTCTCAACTAAGTTTATTTTACTGTTTTATAATGTGTATGTGTGTACACGCACAGAAAAGTGCAAAAATTACATGATTTACACTGATTGAACAGAATGCAGTTGCGAACTATTACCGTACTTTAAAAAGTGGAAAAACCAATAATAATTGCAGTAAATTCATTGTTTGCCTCCATACATAGTGATGGGATACATAAATATTTTGATATTAAGTATATGCATTAGTCGGGCCCCACCTACTATTATGAGCACGAGCCGCCACTGCACACACCTCAACTTAATATATACAAGCAATGCTGCATCAATCAGCTTAGTCATCATGTCGCCTTGGGACAACAATGGCTCTTCCTCTTCTAGATTTTCTAACAGGCCTATTCCTTCAGGTATTTAAGTGTAGTGTTTCCTATATTAGTTAAATCAAATAAACTTGTTGCGTAACTCCATCGCCGCCATCGAAAGAGAGCCGCGTGCCCTACAACCAGAAGCGAGGCCCAACGAAATAAAGTATGGTAATTTCTTTACCATTAGGCAGCGTTAAATACCGAAGGCATATGAATTAAACATTAACCAAAAAAACACTATTTAACGAGGTCTTTTGAAGACCTCCACAAACACAACTTTTTAACGAAAAAACGTAGGGTTTTTGCTGTTCAACTCTCCACAATATATCTGCTCGAAATTTCCAATGGATGAGGGTGACGGCAATAAACCATAACCCCTATATAGTTTTTTTTTACTCTCTTTTCTCTCTGGCTAACCTTACAGTGGATCTTAGGGTCTTTGTTAGCCTCAGCTTCTGTAGATCTGTAGATTTTATAGATATGAAATGCCTCAATTTTGGGGTAAAGCCTATTGGAGATGGGGGAAAGTATCTACAACATCGAGAACAAGATACAATAAACCCTCGTCCAACGCGAGTGTAAGGTTCCTCGAGAGCGGCGCGTTAGGTGAATCCGCGTTGGACAAACTTAATACCTTATGGCAGTGGCGTACTAAGTGGGGTGCGAGGGGGGCTGTCCGCCCAAGGTGACAGCCAGGAAGGGGGTGCCATCGGGAGAGTTGAAATACCAGTACAAGTTTTCAAACCAAATGAAAAATTCGCCAAAGTAAGAAAAAAAAATTAAAAATGTTCAAACTATTACAACAGCTTAATGTTAATTTCCACTATAAAATATTTTTTTTTTATTGGCAATACAAAATTTACAAACGAAAAATTAAATATTTGATAAAAATTACATCGAAAGGCGAACGTTTGTTGACGTTTTAGTCATCAGTTTGTTGAGCATAGCCAGCTGGCTGCAACTGACATTCCAAGTCTTGTTCACTTGACACTGTGACTCCACATACATGAGGCATGTTTCATTAAATAATTATGATAAAGCGTGAGGAAAGTGTGAGGAAATGGATATTTCTATGGAGAGAAGAGGGAGAGTAAAACTCCGAAAAAGGATGCCAGGAGAGATGGTAAAGGATGCTGGTCTCACATTGCCAGAGGAAGTAAAAAGAGCTATGTTTGAATGTCTTGATCGCTTTCATCAAGAATTGGAGATTCGTTCTAAGGCAATGGATTAAATTCTGTCAATCTTCGCTGTTATTCAGCCAAACACTTTGGTTGTTACAGCAGAAGAAGAACTTCGGAAGTATATTCCAAATTTGACTCAGATTTTCGATGAATTCTCTGGTGAAGATATCAGTGTGGAAATTGGACGACTTCGGAGGCATTTGGAAGCTGCCAAAATCAGCGTTGAAGAGGCAAAGAAATGGACAGCATTGCAGTTTCTGGAGTTTATTGTGAATGGGATTTTTGTGAATCTTTGCCAAGCTTGTCACTGTGTTTGAGATTCTTTTTGACTGTCTGTGTGTCTATTGTTTCATGTGAAAGAAGTTTTTCCAAATTGAAATTAATAAAAAATTTCTTTCGCTCGACCATGAGTCAGACAAGAGTGACAAATCTGGCTTTACTTTCAATTGAACATGAATATGCAAAGAAGGTGAATTTTGATGAGGTCATTGATCAATTTGCAGAAATTAAGGCTCGAAAGCAGAGACTGTGAATCCCCTCTATTTACCTTTGAAGAATAGGCTGAGCGTTCAGACTGGATTTCCTGTTTTTTGTATAAAATAAAATGCAGTATTACCTGTTCACCGAATTTTTAATGTCCTGCATTTTTCTTATTTCCAATTTGCTTATGACAGTACTGTACTGTTTAAAAATCTACTTGCAAACATATATTTTTCTGTGTGTTTAAATTTTTAAATTATTTATGGGGGGAGTGCCAAAGGAAGGATCCGCCCCGGGTGCAAAATACTTTAGGTACGCCCCTGCCTTATGGGATAAATGGGGATACGTGACCGCGGCCGCGTAAAGTCTCCCATTAATACTTAGATACGTAGATTTTTTATTCACGCATAAATGAAATTCCCTACCTATTGTAATAACGTGGGGATGTTGGACCCCGTTAGGTATTAGGTTATTAAATAGACAATAAAGGTACTTACAGGTGCTTTGATTTAGATCTTGTTTAGGGCCTACCATAGGTGCAACCTACTTAAATAGCTAACCTTACTAATTTAGAAGCTATAGACATTGCTACCATAGGTGCAACCTACTTAAATAGCTAACCTTACTAATTTAGAAGCTATAGACATTGCGCCTAACTGATATAACAGTGGTTCTTAACCAGGAGGGCGCGCCCCCCTAGAAACAGGAATTTCTCTAATTGTATTTGTTATTCTCTTAACGAGAGCATGGGCTAATATTGAGAAGTTATTGAGAATGTTATTTTGATTGAAGGGGGGCGTGGAGGGAAGGACCAATTCCTAGAGGGGGCATGGTAGTAAAAAGGTTAAGAACCACTGTGATATAATAATTAGACAACTTCAACTGTTTTACTTTACCACTTTAGAAGCATCACCAAATTAAACTTAGCACCAACGATTTAGTCAGATACAAAAATACATGATGTTTAGTTCAGCCCAATAAACGAATAGATCACGTTCCGCTGTTTATCTTTTTGTGTTGCCATTCAGCTTTCTTTTAGTGACTTTTCCCTTTAGTGACTTTTAGACTATATATATATATTATATATATATATATATACACGTCACCTCGCTCCTCCCCTACAAGTTGAGTCTGTCAGAGGGTTGAGAGACCCACCCTAGACGACCTGCGGGGCAGGGTTGATGTAGTAGGAATAGGTGCAACCTGCATAGGCGGGCGAATTGAACCATTTTCAGGAAGATCGGGTCTCCTTTCCGGAAGACTCTGGTCATCCTACAATTCACGTTCCCATATCTGGTCCTGATGGCGTTTAATAGAACGACCATCTTCTAGTTGGCACTTGAAGGAAACAGGGCCCGTTCTCTCCTGCACCGTTGCAGGAACCCATTTTAGTCCAGCCCCATAGACCCATAGTTGCGAATCATAACTGGATCATTAGGGTGCGCTTCTATAACTCTCCTTTTTTAGTATTATGATACAACTTCTGTTTTTCCTGATGGCGTAAAACTCGTTCTTGTAATGTTTCGTTTGGACGTAACAGATCGAAAACTGAACGAATTCCCCGGCCAATCATGAGTTTAGAAGGAGACACCCCCGTCGTTGTGTGAGGTGTTAGTCGATATTTAAGCAAAAATTTATCCAACACCACTTGCATTTCCTCCCCATAAGAATGACGCAAGGCCGACTTCAAAGTACGGACCATGTTTTCCGTGAGACCGTTAGTAGACGGGTGAAAAACACTAGACTGGGTATGTCTAATACCATTTAGGTGGACAAAAGAACGAAATTCCTCACTGGTAAAACAAGTACCATTGTCGGAAACCAGAACAACGGGTAAACCCCATCGAGCGAAACACGAACGGAGTAAGCGAATAGTAACACCCGATATGGAAAACTGATACATGTGGGTAGTTGGAAGGTAACGAAAATGGTCCAGTGAGTAGGTAGGTAGTTAATCTAACAATTATTAAACTCCTTTTATGTCAATAACTGGGTGGATGAAACCAATCGGTTGCTCACCAGAGTTATTCTCCACACTAGTATTTGTATACTGCGTGATAGAGCGTGTTTGGTGATATTGATACACACTACCAATCAACGCACAAACAAAAAAGACGCTGGTGGAAAAAGCTGGGAGAAGGACGGGAAGAAACTTGGAAGGGAGAACGGCATGGCGAACGAAGGGGCTTGAAAAGAGAAAAAGATCTCCACCAGCAATTGCGCTCTCAAAAAATGAGCAAAGAGAAGAAGGACTGTCTAATAACACTCAGTAAGTGATCAGTTGTTTCTAAATCCCAGTTTAGTCATAACTTAAACTAGGTTCAGTTAAATTAGGCCTAGCATTAAGTCATAGCTTAACAAAGGCTAAGGTAAATTACCCTAACCTAATTTGGTGAGGAAACCTACTGTGGACCTCAATTTACTCTGCCCACTCTGGACCATTTCCGGAATCTCTAGGCTGGCCCCTACAAGGCTAGGCTTAACCTACTCTACAGTTAGATTGGAGATATTAGGGGTGGGTTAATTGGGGACCAATTCATACAGAACATTTTTCACACCCGAAGTCGTGGAAGTGGTTGGAAAAATTTCCACCTACTTAGAGTAGGCGTCCACAATTACTAGGAAATAGATATTATTTATAGGACCTGCATAGTCAACATGGATCCTATGCCAAGGTATAGTAGGCCATTCCCACAGATGAAGTGGACTTTTCCTTGGGAGAGCTCTGTTCTCTCGGCAGTTTTGACAGGAACGAACCAATGATTCGAGTTCTCCATCTAAACCGGGCCACCAGAAATAAGCTCTCGCCAGCTCTTTCATTTTTGTTGCACCCATGTGTTCAGCGTGAAGTTTCTTCACTAAATTCGACCTGCTTTCATTCGGAATTATCACTCTGTGGCACCATAAGAGACAGCCATTTTGGATTGAAAGTCCAGACTGACGTTGATAAAAAGACTGTAATTCACTCTCAACCTTAGTAGGCCAATCAACTGAGAAGTAATGGATGACCCTAGACAGAATAGGGTCTGATTTTGTCCACTGCTCTATTTGTACTGCAGATACTGGAGTGGATTCCAAAAACTCCACCAAGTGAACCCATTCTGTAGGTATAGGTACGCATTCATTTGGATTTTCTAAAGGCAACCTACTTAGAGCATCAGCCGTACCTAGAAGTTTGCCTGACCGATGTACTAAGTCAAATTTATAGGCTTGTAGAATTAGTGCCCATCGTTGAATCCTATCTGAGGCCATAACTGGAATATTTTTATTAGGTGAAAATAAACCTAAAAGAGGCTTATGGTCAGTAATTAGTTTAAATTCATGACCCCATAGATAGAAATGAAATTTCTTTACTGCAAATACTAAAGCTAAGGATTTACGTTCAAGTCTCAGTTAGTGTTCTAGAAGCAAAACAGATAGGCCTATCTACACCATCAATGTGGTGAGATAACAATGCTCCATTTCCATAAGAACTGCTATCCGCTGAAACTACGAGAGGAAGTTTAGGATCATAATGCACTAGGAGAGTGGACTTTAGTAGTACGTCCAGGCCTGGATTAACCATTAAGCAAAATAAGCACGTGCTTAGGGCACCAAGGGAAGGGGGCACCACAGAGAAAACTTTTTAAAGTATAAATAAAGTTATAAGTAGGCAACAATAAGCATTATTTTGCATCTTTCGATCCATGTATGTTGAAATGCTATGTATCTTCAAGGTTAGAAAGCAATGGAATAAAAGATGTTTTGTTTCGTACAAATAATGATATTTCTTCATTAGAATTTCTTTTTTCAAAAATTGACCACCAACATCGATTTCTGTAGAAAGAATCGTTTTCAATAAATTTTTGTATTTGCATTTTTCCCTTATAACAGTTTTTTAAAAAGTGAATAAAAAGTGTTGAAAATTTGCATTTTTCCTGTTGCCCTAGTTATAAGTAAATAATTTGCTTATATTGCTTACTGCTATTTAGTGTTAAATAAATAAAATTAAAAAACAGGTTATATTTAATATAGTTGTGGGGTCTGGCCTGGGGGATGGCCTGGAAGAAAACTGAATTTTTAATCTATTATTTCACATTCAGCACTTATTGAGTCTTAATGTCTTGTCAGTTAGACAATGGAAGGGTCGAGGGGGAACCATTGTTGGGCTGTGCTTAGGGCATCAGTTGGCCTTAATCCGGCCCTGAGTACGTCCTTTGAAGCCTCAACTGCTTCCTTTTGGTTTTCTTCCATCCCCACTGTTCCCCAGATCGTAATAACTTATTTAGGGGTTCAAGGAAAGTCGATGCATTAGGTAAAAATTTCCTATAAAAGTTTAAGAGACCTAAATAAGCTTGTAACTGTGTGGTGTTTTGTGTAGGTGGTGCATTTTTTATTGCTTCTAGTTTATCCACCGTTGGATGAATGCCTGAGGCATCTGTGCGGAACCCCAAATATGAAACCACCTCATTAGTGACCCAAGAACACTTTTCCTTCTTTAGCTTAAGTCTGGCACCCCGGAGTCTTTTTAGAACTGTTGTTAATCTAGTTAGGTGTTCTTATGTAGATGAACCTGAAATGAGGACATCATCTAGAAAACAAAGTACACCCGAAATGTGATCTACAACTTGGTCTATTGTTCCCTGAAAAATACCCGGAGCCGATGCTATTCCATAGTATATCATACTGTACCTATATAGGCCTCGATACGTATTTATGATAGTTAGCTCTTTAGAATTTTCATCTAAACTTAGTTGAGCATAGGCTTGGAACATAGTTAGGTAGGAGTTATTCTTCAGTCACGGACCCTCTTCAGTTCCTACTAATGATATAAATAATACTAATAGCCTTCTCTCTTCCCCTAGTTCCGACTCTTCGTGCAAGTGCGTAATGGAGCCCCATTGAGACAGCCTAAGACTTGTCTACCAATAACGACCAATAAGTTTCCTGTTTTAGGCTTCGAAGACGTAGATGAACCCGAAATACGACTCGTTGGTGATTCCATTGTTCGAGGGCAGCTCGAGGAATTCTGCGGGAGGAACCCCCGTCGTAGGCGCCTTTACTGCTACCTTGGTGCAAGGGTGGAAGATATAACTAATAGTGTTGATTTTTTTACAGACGGAACCTCTGAGGACACAACGTATGTTATTCACGTCGGTACTAATAACGTTATAAATTCTAGATCGGAAGAGCTGCTGGCTAGGTACAGGAACTTACTAGAGCGATTAAAGGAAAAAACTAATAAGATTGTTTTAACAGGTATACTTCCACGAATTATCCAGCGTAACGAGTTCTACAACAAGGCGACCGAGATTAACAATAACCTAAAGTCACTTTGTCAACAGGAAGGAGTGCATTTTGCGAATTTTTGGAACAGTTTCTACGACAGGAGGGACTTGTTCCTCGGAGATGGACTTCACCTTAATGACATTGGAGCTGCGCGTTCAGGAAGACTATTTCATAATACTGTTTCTTCTTTTCAGGCTGCCGTAACTCGAACGGTCCCAGGGTAATTTCCTTAAAATTCCCATGCGCGCGCGAAGGTATCGCGGTTACAAACAATTTGAAGGTTCTATCCTTAAGTGCTCGTAGCCTACGAAATAAAATAAACTATTCTTTTTCTTTAATTGCTTGTAACGACTATGATTTAATTGCGATAAATGAATCGTGGTTTAGCAGTGAAACATGCGACTTTGTAGGTGAGTATCAAATTAGAGGTTAGAGACTTTTTGTTAAAAACAGAATGGGTTGGCGAGGAGGCGGTGTTATGTTGTATATCAAAGATAATATTGCAAACGTTATAGAAGTAAAGCACCGAGTTCCAGAACCGATAGATTCGACTATAGCAGAACTTAAATTGAACGATTTCAAACTTCTTGTTGCCGTTATATATAGGCCCCCTAATCAAACAGCTGATACGGACAAAGCGTTATATCATGAACTTAAGAGAATAATAGGTAGTGAGCAGGCCTTAGTTATGGGTGACTTTAATTGCGCCAACGTGAATTATGATACAATGCAGAAAGACGAGGAAGGTATAATCGTTTAGGTAATTTTCTCGAGGATAGCTTCCTTATTCAAAAGGTTGAGGAACCTACGAGGCTGGACAGTATTTTAGATTTAGTAATAACTACGGACGATAGGCTAATCACTGATCTTCAAGTAATAGAACCGTTAAGCAATAGCGATCACAATATGGTAGAGTTTGTCCTCTTGATAGTGGAACTTTGTGGTAACAACCCCTTAACCAGAACTTCTACCTTCTTAACTTTGGTTCGGTTTTGAACGGAACCCCCAAACCCAGAAATTCTTAAATTTTCCCTCTTAAGTTCTTTAAACTTCAATTTTCTGGAAATTCTGGTCTTAATAAAGCTACACTGGCTACCACTATCAAACAACACTCTTACAGTAGCTTCTCCATCATTCCCAATTAATAAGGCTGCAACTGTTTGCGATAATCCCCCTTTACTTTTACTCCCTTTCATAGCAGTGGCGAGTGGCATGTGCCACTGATGTCTCTACTTCTGGGGTAGGCCTACTAGGAGTGTTTTCACACAATAATGGCCGATGCCTGCCATGACATTTTTTGCACAAAATTTTAAACTTGCAAAGCCTTGCTCTGTGACCCTCAGTAAGTCACTCGAAACCAGCTAACTCGATTAAAATTCCTAACTTCCAGCACGCAGACTTTTGCAAATTTCGAAATGAATTGTCACACGTCAATTGGGAAAATGTAATGGGGATCTCCAACGCAAAACTAATGTGGGAATCGTTTGAAACAGTATTTAGGACTATAAATAAGGAATGTGTACCTACAAGATTAAGCGTGCGAAAGTAAATAACAAGCCCTTGTGGTTTACTTCCAGAGTAGGGGATATTATAAGGAGTAGAGATAGGGCTTATAGGCTACATAAGTGCGATAAAGACAATTTGTGGTTACGAAACAACTACATATTTCTATGGCGTGAAGCGAAAAGTGTAATAAAAAAGTCCAAGAGTGATTTTGAAATCTCCATAACTCGTGACGGCAAAGAAAACCCCAAGCGATTCTTTCAATACGTCAATAATAGGAATCCAGTAAAGGGTGTCTTGGGGCCGTTGAAAAATCCTGACGGAAATCTAGTTTCTGAAAACAAGCAAATGGCTACCCTGCTAAACGAATTTTTACGTCAGTTTTCACAATAGAAGATGTAACGAATATCCCTACGGTTGTAGACAATACCTTTTGACAATGGTAATATTTTAGATAATATTGTGGTTAGTGAAAGGTAGGTAATGTGCTATATTGATAAAATGAAAATGCATAAATCACTGGGGCTGGATTCCATATGACGCGTTCGGTGGAGAAGGGGCGAACGCAACATTTTCGAATTATGCCACAAAATGTAGTTAAAGTTTGTAAACTTTAAACCTTTGTATTTTTCCGGTTTATTGAAATGTATGAATTTGAACACATATTTGAGTAAAATATTGTTGTGTAATATGTCGATATAATAAAACGCCAAGAAATTTTACAATATTATTTATTGATAGCTTCTGATGTTAACTGGTGTAATCCATTATTTGGTCCTCTTCGTCGAATGTTGTATTACCTGCTTCAACTGTTTCGGTTTCTTCCAGTTCCTTTAACAATCTTGTATAATAGTTCATTGCAGTTGCAGGCATTAGGTCTGATAATTCTTTGAGATCTTTTATTTTTTCCTTAGTTATTGGCAGCAATTGGGAATACTTTGGTTGCAGTGTCTGCTGGGCTAGATTGAATAAACTGACACTGTAGGATTTTTTCCCTTTCTGCAGTCTGACGGGATGGCTATTATGGAAAACTGATGAGTGGGTAGTTGGGAGGTAACGAAAATGGTTCACTGAGTAGGTAGGTAGTTAATCTAACAATTATTAAATTCCTTTTATGTCAATAACTGGGTGGATGAAACCAATTGGTTGCTCACCAGAGTTATTCTCCACACTAGTATTTATATAGTGTGACAAGAGCGTGCTCGGTAATAGATATACATTACCGATCAACCAACCGAGGAAAAAAACCAACACGACGCTGGTGGAAAAAGCCCCGGGAAAAAGGAGAACAAAGGAGAACGAAAACGAGGAACAGGGCGAAAGGACGGAACTGGAGAAGGGACAAGAACAGACAAGGAAAAAGATCCCCACCAGCAAGTACGCTCTCAACAAAAACAGAAGGGGAAAAGAGACTCTCTAATAACTAGCAGTAAGTGACTAATTGTGTTTTTAACCCAGTTTTACGTAGATTCATTAAATTAAGCTGGGTTAGACAACTTAGGCCTACATTGTGGCCTAAGACCCAGCATCAACTCATAGCTTAACAAAGGTAAAGGTAGATTGCCCTAACCTAGTTTGGTGAGGAATCCTACTGTGGACCTCAATTTATCTGCCCGCTCTGGACCATTTCCGGAATCTCTAGGCTGACCCCTCTAGGCTAGACTTGATCTACTCTATAGTTAGACTGGAGAAATAAGGGTGGGTTAATTGTGGACCAATTCATACAGAGCATTTTTCACATTGGTGGTCCGTGTGTGGGAATTTACAAACCTTAACCTTACTTAACAAAAATTGCAGAATTAGGCTAAATGGTCTAGCCTAAGCCTAACCTAATCAAGCCTAATTAGGTCTACAACCTAGGGCCTAACTAGGAAACATTTACATTTAAGGAGTCTCATTCTCTTATAAGCTTAGACCTGAGTGACACATAAGTACTTGGGGGGGATTAAACCAAATTTAAACTTGACTGTTTTGTCTGTGCTCTCTCTTCTCTGGTAATTTCTTCTTGTCCTCTATTTCATTACGATCCCCAGTTAAACAATTTTGACTTAAACATGGACAGTGCGGAATTGAAAAAGTTAAAAAAGAAAAGGGGGGCAAAGTTGGGTGCTGTTACAAAGGCCAAGACACTTTTAACAATATTACACAACCAGGTAAGGAAGATTTAGAGTGTGTAATTCTTAAATTGGAAACTAAAAAGAAGGAAATAATAGCCATTGATGAGAGTATTTCAGAGTTAGTTGAATCCGAAATGGCTGAAGAACAATTGATAGACCTTTACGCTGATAATGATGTTCAGGTAATCTCAATTGAACAGCAAATAAGGAGACTACGGTCTCGTTTGAATGACTTAACACCAAATAAACCTAATTCTGATTTTAATCAAAGTAGAGCTAACCTTCAACAAAATTTAAGTGGCATGCTAAATCCTGAGTCACAAGAATTGAGGGCTCAGTTACCCATTTTGCTAGTACCAACATTTGAAGGGGACACGGTACAATTCCCATCTTTCATTGACAAATTTGAGAGTTTAATAGGTAATAAACCTTATATTTCAACTGTTGAAAAGTTTAGCTACTTAACTAGTTTCCTTAAAGGCCCAGCCTATAACCTGATAGCCTATTTACCAGCCGTAGGGAATTCATATGAAGTAGCTATTGATCTCTTAAAACGTAATTACATTAATAAAGATGAGATTGTATATGAATTATCTCAACAAATTTTTGATTTTGCACCCATAAAAGATAACCATAGTGATATGGAAAATTTTTATACAAAATTAGAAGCTATTATAGGACAACTGGTTAGCAATGAGATAGATATTAAAGCTTCATCTTGGATTATACAAGGCATAGTTCTTAGGTGCCTTCCTTTGAGGGTTAAAGATATTTTAGTTCTAAAGACGGGAGAAAATTATCCGAATCTTGAAGATATCAGAAAACACTTTCCCAATATCCTAACTAATTACAAATTGAGAAATATTCCAACACAAAATAAGACCCAGACTATGGATAAACCAAAGACTGTTCCCAGAGACCAACTAGCTACAGAAAGGTTTCATTGAAGAAGTAACAAAGGTAATCAAGAAAATGCCACTTTCATGGGACATTCTGTTTGCTCAAACAACGTAACAAGAAACACTGAGATTCTTTTACCAACTATTACTTTGGACTTAGTGAATAGTGAGGGTAGCACCACTCCAGTGAGATGTCTTATAGACTGTTGTTCTCAACAAACATTTGTTTCGCAAAATGTAGTTAATAAATTGGGTTTGACACCAAACCCGAATGAACAAAACCTCAATATTGCATCCTTTGTTAAGGATAACTCGGACAAAAATAGCTATAAGACAATTGACCTGGAACTACATTTAGAAAATAAATTAGAGAAAATTGAAGCAGTTATTATTTCTAAAGTAGGACAAAACAACTGGTTATACCCAAACTAGAACAAACCATAAATCATTTAGGAAAACACTACAAAATAGCTGATAGACATATCACAAACAACACAGTAGCTAACATTGAAATGTTAATAGGGGCAGATTATATTAATCTTATTCATAAGGGCATAGTAGAGATAGGTGATGGTATAGCTATTCAGACTCCATCAGGGATAGCCCCTTTGGGTGACCTATCCAAATACAACCTAGACCTAAACCAAAATAGTTCATGACTAACAAATACTATGTGCCTCAACTCAGTCCTACATAACACCTGTAAGAATAGCAACACTTTGAATAATATTATATCAACTGAGAACATTAATTCATCACTATCAAATTAAACTCTGGATGAGGCAATTCAAACTTTATGGTTGCTAGAATCTGTGGGTATACATGACACAAATCAAACTTCAGAAGATCAGTTAATGGTAGAAAGATTTGAAGACACCATTCAGTGCAAAGACAAGTTATTTTATTGAGTTACCTTGGAAAATAAATTGTCCAACTTTAAGAGATAATCTCAAAGTAGCTAAAGGACATTTATATAAAGTAATGAAAAAACTCAAACAAGATAATAATATTAAAAAGTACAGTGATGTCTTCAAAGAACAGCTACAGAAAGGCTTCATTGAAGAAGTAACAAATAACCCTTTTAAAAAAGATGGTTGTCATTATTTAACCCACAGGGGGGTTTATCGACAAGATGCCCCAACAACAAAACTCAGAGTAGTATATAACTGTAGCCTCAAAGACAGTGATAAACACAGTTTGAATGATTGCCTGATTGAGGGTCCTAATCTCATTTCTGACCTTGTGAAGATCTTACTGAGGTTCAGGTTAGATAAATATGCCGTACAAAGTGACATTTCAAAGGCATTTTTGAGAATAAATCTTAAAATGAATATGATAAGAACCAACTTAGGTTCTTATGGTTCAAGGATCCATTTGATTTGAATAAAGGGTTCATAACCTATAGATTTAATGTTTTGTGTGTTTGGAGCCAATTGCTCACCTAGCCTATTAGCATTGACAATTGGACATCATTTGAACCAGTTTAATAACTCTTTAACATTGAACTTCCTTAAGGAACATTTTTACGTAGACAATCTAATAGGCTCAACAACAACAAAATCTGAATTATCTGAAGTCTATGAACACTCTCAAAACATTATGCAACAAGGTAACTTTGAACTTAGAGAGTGGATTTCAAATGATGAGGATTTAAACAAAAAGATTTTAAAGCATAATAATGGTCTTACTGAGCCATCAGACAGAGTTAAAACTTTAGGTATGAACTGGTATTTGGATGCAACTTCTAACAGTCATGATTCAATCTGTACTAAAGGTTTTAAACTTGATGAGGAAGCAAATACTAAAAGACAAATATTATCAGAGGCTTCCAAAATTGTTGATCCTATGGGTCTATTCCTGCCTTCAACAATAAAATCAAAGATTCTCCTCCAAGAAATTTGGAGGACAAATGTTGGGTGGGATGATCCAATAACAAGTGAAAATATAAAATCTTGGAAGAAGTTAGCTGCTGATTTAACAAAAGTGCAGAACATTAAAATTCAAAGGTGTTGTGGGTTTAGGGATAAGCCCCAGAGACTTCATGTGTTTGCTGATGCAAGCACACAAGCTTATGGGTGCTGTGCGTATCTTGTAAGTCCGACAGAAAGTCATCTAATTTATGCAAAAGGGAAAGTTGCACCTCTCAAACCTACCCGAACCATACCTCAATTGGAACTATTGGCTGCTGCATTAGCCATTAAAACCATTTCATTGCTTAAGGATGCTTACCATGATGTGAACATAACTGATATCCACATCTGGCTTGACAGTCAGATTTGTCTTGCCTGGATACGGAATGATAGCATTAATAGTAAGAATATCTTTGTAAGAATAGGCTAAAAGAAATATCTGAAGCTAATGAAAGCCTACAAGTAAACTTTCACTATGTTCCAACTAAACAAAATCCAGCAGACTTTCTGACCAGAGGTTTATCCTACAAGTTGTTGAAGTCAAACAAAACTTGGTTTATGGGACCTAAGTGGCTCTGTAATACAGACCAATGGCCTGTGGAACAAGTTAACTTGACATTAAATTTAATCTTTTCAATGAAAAGGTTGAACCAATCACTAATTATGAACGTTATTCTGACTTCAGTAAACTTGTCAGGGTCACAGCCTACTGTTTGTGGTTTGCTCACAACTGTTTAACTACAATTAACAACAGCTAAATAAAAACAATCATAATTATACAGAAGTTGCAACCAAATACTGGATAGGCCATGCACAACAAAAAGAGTACAATAAAGAGTTAGAATTCTTGACTAATGGGAAACAAACAAAAGAACCTGTACCATCAGTAGTTGTGGATCTAAACTTGTTCAGAGATGAGGAAGGCCTTCTAAGGTGTAAAGGGAGATTAGACAAATCAAAACTGTCATACAAAAGCAAACATCCAATCCTTTTACCTAGATTTAGCTATTTGACAACATTAATCATCAGAAAAACACACAATGATGTATATCATATGGGGGTACCACAGACACTAACTACATTAAGAAAAACTTATTGGATACCCAAGGGAAGGATCACTGTTAAAACAGTCCTGAGTGAGTGTGTCACATGTAGGCATATTCATGCTAGGCCCTATAGGAAACCAAATCCTCCTGCTTTGCCAGAGGAGAGAGTTACTCTCAACAGACCCTTTGAGACTTTAGGCATTGACTATACAGGAGCATTGACTGTAGGGGTGGGTGACACTGACAAAAAATGTACATTGTACTGTTTACATGTGCTGCCTCACGAGCTGTTTATCTGGATGTTGTGGAGGACCTTACAGCAGAATCTTTTGTTGCTGTCTTTAAGAGATTCTGTGCACGACATTCAGTACCCAACAGTTTGGACTGACAATGCTACATATTTCAAGGCTGGTGAACAAGTCATCCACGACTTGTTAAGCGATGAACTCACACAATTATATATAAAAAATTCAAACATAAAATGGAAGTATATTCCAGTTGCCTCTCCTTGGTATGGTTCTATCTGGGAGAGAAATATACAAACAGTAAAGAATTGCTTGAAGAAAGCAATTGGTAAAAACAGATACACTTATTTGAGTTGCTCACTCTCCTGGCTGAGATTGAGAACATCATCAACAATAGACCACTCACTTATGTGAGTGACAACATTAATGACCCGGAACCATTAACTCCAAATCATTTGATTCGGGGAGAACAAGTTAGTCTCCTGCCGGACTACAATATAGACTCTTCAGAAGACCCAAACTGGACTCAACGACATGATGAGCTCCAGACTAAGTTACAACATTTAACTAGAGTTAAAGCTCATTTCATTAAACAGTGGAAAACTGAGTACTTGATGGGTCTAAGGGAGAGACATAAACAAATGACTAAGAAGGATTGGTCTGACACAATTAAGGTAGGGACCTTGTTCTCATACATGACAGTACTCCAAGACAATACTGGCCTCTGGCTAGAGTTTCAGAACTCAGACCAGGGGCAGACGGGGTAACAAGTGGTCAAATTAAGGACTTCAACGGGTGACACAACAAGAGACATTTCTCTTTTGTACCCTTTAGAGTCTGGACCCAAACAATGGACTTTGGAGAACCTTCTCCACTGACAGTAACAACTGGAGACACTGAACTTCCAGTAACTATTCCTTTGACAGTAGGAGTGGTAACGCATCCTACTACAACATTGACAGACACAAGACCTCAGCGACAAACAGCATTAAAGGCGCGACTATTTTTACAACAAAAAATAGATGCTGGGGAATTGTAATTTTATCTTCTAACTTTCACTTTTTCTTTTCTTATGGTAAAGACCATAGACAGTTTCATCCTATGGATGTATATTTTCTCTTCTAATTAAATGCTACACCTTCTCCATGAGAAGGTGAGGATAGGCACTGTTAATCAGATTAACAGGCATTTACAGTCAAATAGTTAGCTAGTCTACACTCAGACATAAAAATTGGTGACCATGACACCAAAATTTTTATCTCCCGAGGCCCCCAGTATATGGAAAACTGATGAGTGGGTAGTTGGGAGGTAACGAAAATGGTTCACTGAGTAGGTAGGTAGTTAATCTAACAATTATTAAATTCCTTTTATGTCAATAACTGGGTGGATGAAACCAATTGGTTGCTCACCAGAGTTATTCTCCACACTAGTATTTATATACTGTGTGACAAGAGCGTGCTCGGTAATAGATATACATTACCGATCAACCAACCGAGGAAAAAAACCAACACGACGCTGGTGGAAAAAGCCCTGGGAAAAAGGAGAACAAAGGAGAACGAAAACGAGGAACAGGGCGAAAGGACGGAACTGGAGAAGGGACAAGAACAGACAACGAAAAAGATCCCCACCAGCAAGTACGCTCTCAACAAAAACAGATGGGGAAAAGAGACTCTCTAATAACTAGCAATAAGTGACTAATTGTGTTTTTAACCCAGTTTTACGTAGATTCATTAAATTAAGCTGGGTCAGACAACTTAGGCCTACATTGTGGCCTAAGACCCAGCATCAACTCATAGCTTAACAAAGGTAAAGGTAGATTGCCCTAACCTAGTTTGGTGAGGAATCCTACTGTGGACCTCAATTTATCTGCCCGCTCTGGACCATTTCCGGAATCTCTAGGCTGACCCCTCTAGGCTAGACTTGATCTACTCTATAGTTAGACTGGAGAAATAAGGGGTGGGTTAATTGTGGACCAATTCATACAGAGCATTTTTCACAGCTATTATCTGGGGTTGTGCGGTATGCAGTAGATATTACGTAGCCTTCTTTGTGTTGAAAGTCAAATATTAACTTTCTTGCATCTGTAAATTTAGTAGTTGTTGATTTCCTAATGACAATGCACGTTTTTAGGACGTCAAAATCGAGAAAATCAGCCTGTTTCATTTCTACAACTAGGAAGCGCTGCGAAACGGCTGTAGTTATGGCCGTAACATAATCTTTTTTGGTATAAATAATATTGCTGTAATTATTTTTTATATTTTGTTCAATTTGGCCAAATTGAGCATCACAGGGCATTGTCGAGTGACCAGAAAGTAGATAGATGTGTTCAATGTGAAGCAATGATGCGGAGTGAATTTCTCTGAGATACATTAAAACCTAAATTTTACCGTGAAAGAGTGCAGACTAACATCTAATTTTTTGCATAGGTAAAGCAAAGGTTTTAAAGGATAATTATACGACAAAAAACTCATTTTTCGAATTTTGTGGCGTTCGCCCCTTCTCCACCGAACGCGTCATATATCCCATACAACTAAAAGAATTAAAAGAAAGCATTGTTGTGCCACTAACAAAGATTTTTAATGCGTCTATTTCTGAGGGGTGCATACCAAATAATTTCAAGTTAGCAAATGTAACACCTATCTTTAAGAAAGGCGATAAAGGTTCGGCGGGAAATTATAGGCCAATCAGTTTAACGTCTGTTGTAGGTAAGCTACTGGAATCAATAATTGGGATCGTATAGACTAAAACTTACGGACTTGGAGGTCCTATTAGGTCCTACCTCAGGGTTGCTGACTCGATGTGGGCCTACCTTAGGCCTCAGTTGGATAAAATTAAGATAAAAACAAAAGGGGCACTATTTATGGTCTTCTTTCTAAACCTTGCAACAACAACACAACCTGCACCATTGCACGATGCAACAATCTTGTATCTAAACAACCAAACTGAATTGCAAGAGGGCTCTCTATAAGACCACGCCTTGTAAGTGCCGCATTCAACAAAAGAGTAGGAAAGACGCGCAGTGCCCCAAAAAAATGATGCCACAAGAGAGCCCAAACAATGATGCCACAATAGCCCAAAAATGCTAGCTCTAAATTAAGTGAATTTTTCACTAACCTTACAATTATGAGATGGATATATATATACACCTTAACTTAATATATACAAGCAATGCTGCATCAATCAGCTTAGTCATCATATCGCCTTGGGACAACAATGGTTCTTCCTCTTCGAGATTTTCTAACATAGGCTATGTCGCCAATCCCGAGGCAATTTTGAAGTTATTTAATTCAATAAATTATAATTTGTATTTAATTAAGAAATAAAGGTACCATATATGATACTATATTGTAAGTACGTATAGTTTTTCCATATATAGGTTCGCGTAACGATAATTTTGCGTATAGTATGTCAGGGAAGGAGTTGGCAAGCGTAGAACAGGAAAAAGATTGAGGAGTTATCGTCACTGGCAGGGCCGGATTAAGGCCAACTGATGCCCTAAGCACAGCCCAACAATGGTTCCCCCTCGACCCTTCCATTGTCTAACTGACAAGACATTAAGACTCAATAAGTGCTGAATGTGAAATAATAGATTAAAAATTCAGTTTTCTTCCAGGCCATCCCCCAGGCCAGACCCCACAACTATATTAAATATAACCTGTTTTTTAATTTTATTTATTTAACACTAAATAGCAGTAAGCAATATAAGCAAATTATTTACTTATAACTAGGGCAACAGGAAAAATGCAAATTTTCAACACTTTTTATTCACTTTTTAAAAAACTGTTATAAGGGAAAAATGCAAATACAAAAATTTATTGAAAACGATTCTTTCTACAGAAATCGATGTTGGTGGTCAATTTTTGAAAAAAGAAATTCTAATGAAGAAATATCATTATTTGTACGAAACAAAACATCTTTTATTCCATTGCTTTCTAACCTTGAAGATACATAGCATTTCAACATACATGGATCAAAAGATGCAAAATAATGCTTATTGTTGCCTACTTATAACTTTATTTATACTTTAAACAGTTTTCTCTGTGGTGCCCCCTTCCCTTGGTGCCCTAAGTACGTGCTTATTTTGCTTAATGGTTAATCCAGGCCTGGTCACTGGTGATTTAAAAGTGACGAAACAAAGTACAGCAGCGGTCAATAAGGCGAACAAGGTGCTGGGTTTTATAGCTAGGAATTTTTAGTACAAATCGCGCGATATTATTGTTCCTCTTTATAAATTATTCGTTAGTTAATTAGATTTGGATTACTCGATCCAATTTTAAAATCTGCATATGCGAAAAGATATAGATAAAATCGAAAGAGTTCAAAGACGAGCAACTAAGATGATTCCGTCGCTTAGGTCGAAGTCGTACGAGGGTTGGCTCAAGAAGTTACAATTGACAACACTCGAGATTAGGAGACTAAGGGGTGATCTAATCCAGGTTTTTAAAATTATGAATGGGTTCGATAACGTAAATAGAGATAGCTTTTTCGAAATATCACAATATAATGGAACTAGAAATAATGGCTGTAAGTTGACAAGTGGAAGGTTCGAGACAGCAGTTGCCAAAAACGTTTTTACGCATAGAATAGTAAATAGCGGAATAGTTTGCAGGTAGAAGTAATTAGTAGCACGTCTATAAACATGTTTAAAAATCGATTAGACCAGGGGCGTACCTAAAGTATTTGGCACCCGGGGAGGATCCTTCCTTTGGCACCCCCCATAAATAATTTTAAAATTTAAACACACAGAAAATATATTATGTTTGCAAGTAGATTTTTAAACAGTACAGTACTGTCATAAACAAATTGGAAATAAGAAAAATGCAGGACATTAACAATTCGGTGAACAGGTAATACTGCATTTTATTTTATACAAAAAACACAGGAAATCCAGTCTGAACGTTCAGCCTATTCTTCAAAGATAAATAGAGAGGATTCACAGTCTCTGCTTTCGAGCCTTAATTTCTGCAAAATAATCAATGACCTCATCAAAATTCACCTTCTTTGCATATTCATGTTCAATTGAAAGTAAAGCCAGATTTGTCAATCTTGTCTGACTCATGGTCGAGCGAAAGAAATTTTTTATTAATTCCAATTTGGAAAAACTTCTTTCACATGAAGCAATAGACACACAGACAGTCAAAAAGAATCTCAAACACAGTGACAAGCAAAGATTCACAAAAATCCCATTTCACAATAAACTCCAGAAACTGCAATGCTGTCCATTTCTTTGCCTCTTCAACGCTGATTTGGCAGCTTCCAAATGCCTCCGAAGTCGTCCAATTTCCACACTGATATCTTCATCAGAGAATTCATCGAAAATCTGAGTCAAATTTGGAATATACTTCCGAAGTTCTTCTGTTGCAACAACCAAAGTGTTTGGCTGAATAACAGCGAAGATTGACAGAATTTGATCCATTGCCTTAGAACGAATCTCCAATTCTTGATGAAAGCGATCAAGACATTCAAACATAGCCCTTTTTTCTTCCTCTGGCAATGTGAGACCAGCATCCTTTGCCATCTCTCCTGGCATCCTTTTTCGGAGTTTTACTCTCCCTCTTATCTCCATAGAAATGTCCATTTTTTCACACTTTCCTCACGCTTTATCATAATTATTTAATGAAACATACCTCATGTATGTGGAGTCACAGTGTCAAGTGAACAAGACTTAGAATGTCAGTTGCAGCCAGCTGGCTATGCTCAACAAACTGATGACTAAAACGTCAACAAACGTTCGCCTTTCGATGTAATTTTTATCAAATATTTAATTTTTCGTTTGTAAATTTTGTATTGCCAATAAAAATAGAAAAATATTTTATAGTGGAAATTAACATTAAGCTGTTGTAATAGTTTGAACATTTAAAAAAAAAATTTCTTACTTTGGCGAATTTTTCATTTGGTTTGAAAACTTGTACTGGTATTTCAACTCTCCCGATGGCACCCCCCTCCTGGCTGTCACCCGGGGCGGACCGCCCCCCTCGCACCCCCCTTAGTACGCCACTGGATTGGACGCATATGTTGATAGATTGGGTATAGTTTAAGGTAGTAAAATTAAGGTTTTTGTGGTTCGGAACCCAAGTAAAATTGTGGGTTCTCTCCGCCACCACGGAGGACATGCACAATACACAATTACGAACACAGTTAGGTAGACCAGCCATGAGTGGATCCTAGGGTCTTTGTTGGTCTGAAACACTGTAACATTATATCTAGTTTTGTGAAATATTTACCCCCAGCAAGAGAGCTAAATAATTCATCAGGCTTGGGTATAGGGTAGCAATCTAGAAGAACTGCTTTATTTGCTGTTAAACATTAACCTACACATAACCGCACTGACTTGGCAGGTTTTAGTACAGGAACTACCGGGGCAGCCCACTTACCATGTGTGACTGGTTCGATAATTTTATCTTTGAGCAGCCTATCAATTTCTAAATCTACCTTCTCCCGCAGTGCATGTAGAATTGAACGAGCCTTACAAAATTTTGGAGTTACATTAGGGTCTACCTCTATACAGACCTGATGGTCTTTTAGTTTGCCTACTTCAGGGCCAAAAAGAGAAGAAAACTCCATTAACAATGAGTCTATGTCAGATGGATATACGATTGTATGCACATCTGCATGACCCTTTGGCAAAATTTTGTCAATAGGCAATTTCAAAGCATCAATCCAATCACGGCCTAGTAGAGTAGGTCCTTGCTCATCCACCACTAAAAGAGTTAAGGGATGAGACAAAGTTTTCTTGTTGAGTGTAACTGTGATGGATGCTTCTCTTCAAATAGGTATTTGTATGTTACCATATTTTTTCAGTATTATTTTCGATGCATGTAGTTTAGGTGTATTTTTGAAAGTTTTGTCAAAAACTATTTTCGACATGACAGTTCGGTATCTAATTCTAGAGGAACTGTAATTCCATTTAGGCCTACATCTACAATATATGGACCTGTATTATCACCACTTTGCTACTCATAAAATAGGTACTGCACTCCAATGTTCAAAGTATTTCCATTTGGATGATTACCACTAGAAATGTTATAATTAGAATTTTCACTCCTTGTTTTCTTTGTAAAACAAACTTTAGCTATGTGGACTATTTTACTACGGTTTCGGAAAACTGCTTCTTTAAAAGGACAGTCCTTCCAATGGTGTTTTCCACATCCAGTACATGGCTTGGAAGGCTTTTCCTCCTGTTTAGCGTTCGAATTAGTAGGTTTAGTAGCATTTGCCGTATACCTTTTATTTGTTTGTCTAGTAGGCTCATTAGGTCTGCCAGGCCTAGAAGATTTGAAGCTATTTACGTGTTGGGCCTTATTACTGTGACTGCCAAAAGTTCTAACATCTTTAGCAGCTGCTTCCATAGCCGCAGCAATTTCTACAGCCTGACCAAAAGTTAGGTCCTATATAGCCAATAGGGATCTCTGGGTAGACTCCTCTTTGAGACCCATTACAAACCTATCTCTCAGCATTTCGTCTAATTTGTCCCCAAATTTACAAGTACGGCTATAGGCTTTTATACCTGCAACAAACTCTGCAATGCTTTCATTCACAGCCTGATGCCTCGAATAAAATTTGAAACGTTCATAGATGAGAACTACTCGGGGTTTGTAGTGATTGGTTAGGGCCTGTACCAATTCATTATACAGTAGGTGCAAGTTTCCGGTGCTTTAGGAGCAACCAGGTCCATAACTAAGCAAAACGTTTTAGGGCCTATTATAGTTAGGAAGGTAGGTATTTTCTTAGCATCAGGAATGGAATTTTTCTCGAAAAACAACCTCACCCAACTGCAGGGTCGCCGAGAGGGCGGGGAAGCCGGGTTATATCCCCGGGGCCCGGATCTCTAGGGGCCCGGAAAGAGGGGGTGATAAAATCTAAGAATATTAATGAAACGATTAAATAACAGAGAGGAAATATAGTTAATGAACATACATTTTATAGAGATTATCATACTGTATGTTTTGAATAGTGACTTGGAAGGCCCTGTTATTATTTTTTTATTGGGTTCAAAATCCCAGCTGAGCCGTGAACGGCCAAGCTCTGAAGGGCCAGTTCAACCTACAGCCCAAGTTAAGCTAGATTAAAAACTTACGGACTTGGAGGTACTATTAGGTCCTACCTCAGGGTTGCTGACTCGATGTGGGCCTACCTTAGGCCTCAGTTGCATGAATTTAAGATAAAAAAAAAAAAGTGGCACTATTTATGGTCTTCTTTCTAAACCTTGCAACAACAACACAACCTGCACTATTGCACGATGCAACAATCTTGTATCTAAACAACCAAACTGAATTGCAAGAGAGCTCTCTATAAGACCACACCCTTTAAGTACCGCATTTCACAAACGAGTAGAAAAGACGCGCAGCGCCCCAAAACATTATGCCACAAGAGTGCCCAAACAATGATGCCACAAGAGCCCAAAAATGCTAGCTCTAAATTAAGTGAATTTTTCACTAACCTTACAATTATGAGATGGATATATATACACCTTAACTTTATATATACAAGAAATGCTGCATCAATCAGCTTAGTCATTATATCGCCTTGGAACAACAATGGTTCTACCTCTTCTAGATTTTCTAACACTCCCCACCGAAGAGGCATTGTTGTCATTACCTTCTGCAAATTTAGCCGAGCCTTCTCCATGAGGCTGTAACTCAAATGTTTCATCTTGACTAACCGTGTTTTTGCTGATTTCTAAAGCATAGAGTTTTTGTATAGGTCTCTTTAATTTTTCTCCTGAAGTCTTTACCAGTGCAGACCTAACTAAATTGTCTTTGCCAACAAACAACTCTTCAATTATGCCAAGCTTCCAGCATTGCCTTGGTCTTTCATCCCCCAATCATTACCACTTCTCCCACCTTGAAACAATTTGCATTGGAGCCCTTTACATTGCCTGATGGGTAATAATTGAGTTCTGGCAAGTATTCCATCTGCCACCTCTTCCATAACTGATCTTGTAGCTCTTCAAGGTACCTGAACCTTCTGGTTAACTCTCCTTGAGTGCTCTGGATAGGCTGCAAGTCTTCTGGCACACTGGGGCTTGATGTTAATCGTTTACCACAAAGAAAATGATTTGGTGTCAATGGCTCTGCATCCTGCATACTGTTATAAACAAAAGTGATAGGCCTACTGTTCACCATTGCTTCTACTTCACACAAAACAGTGCAGAATGCTTCTTTGCTCAAATGAGCATCAGCTAAAAGTTTCTTTAATGGACACTTTACACTTCTCACTAACCTTTCCCAAAATCCTCCCCACCATGGTGCTCTCTCAACAATAAACTCCCACTGTACCCCTTGGTGTGAAAAGTAAGATTGGAATCCTTCCTCTTTTAGCAAGGACCAAACTTCTTGGAATTCCTTTGCAGCCCTTTTGAAGGTTTTTGCATTATCCGATATGATTTTATTTGGCAAACCCCTTCCGTTCACAACCTTTTAATGGTCAAAAGAAATACATCACTACTTAAGTTGCTTACCAACTCCAAATGGATTGCTCTGGTGGTAGCACATGTGAAAAGACATATATAACATTGTTAGACTCCCCTTGCTCATATACAAAGACTGGACCTGCGAAGACTATTCCCACTACATCAAATGGGGCAGTATAGACACACCATTCTCTTGGAAGTGGAGCCACCTTTTCATAATAAGGCTTTGCACTCCAACGCTTGCAAACCACATTTATGCAAGAACGTTTTTACTACTTGTCTAATTTTGGGAATCCAAAACTGTTGTCTGATCTCTATTATCACTTCTCTAACTGTTAGAAAATCTAGAAGAGGAAGAACCATTGTTGTCCCAAGGCGATATGATGACTAAGCTGATTGATGCAGCATTGCTTGTATATATTAAGTTAAGGTGTGTATATATATCCATCTCATAATTGTAAGGTTAGTGAAAAATTCACTTAATAAGAGCTAGCATTTTTGGGCTCTTGTGGCATCAGTGTTTGGGACGCTGGTGGCATCATTTTTGGGGCGCTGCGCGTCTTTTCTACTCGTTTGTGGGATGTCGTACGTACAGGGTGTGGTCTTGTAGAGAGCTCTCTTGCAATTCAGTTTGGTTGTTTAGATACAAGATTGTTGCACCGTGCAATAGTCCAGGTTGCGTTGTAGTTGCAAGTTGAGAAGAAGACCATAACTGTACCCCTTTTATTTACATTAAATTCATGTAACTAAGGTCTAAGGTAGGCCCGCATCGAGTCAGCAACCCTGAGGTTACCCTGAGGTAGGACCTAATAGATCTCAAATCCGTACGTTTTAATTTAGCTTAACTTGGGCTTCAGGTAGAACTGGCCCTTTAGAATTTGGCCGTTCACGGCTCAGCTGGGATTTTGAACCCGACCAATAATAAAATAACATGTCCTTCAGAACCGATTCTACCCCAAGACTGAGTCAGTGACTATTTTTTCGGCAAAGTTCTGATTGTGCAAATTGTAGCCCAATTAGGCCTAGACGGGTTGAGTATTATTGAATTAAGGTCCCAGGTAAAAAGTTTGGTCGCCCAATTGCGAAACTTGGCCAGTCGTCTGTCGTTGTTTTGGCCTACATTTTACCGGTTTGGTTAATTTTGGGTTATTATTGAATTAAGGTCCCAGGGTAAAAAGTTTGGTCGCCAATTGCGAAACTTGGCCAGTCGTCTGTCGTTGTTTGGCCTACATTTTACCGGTTTGTTAATTTTGGGTTATTATTGAATTAAGGTCCCAAGGTAGAAAGTTTGGTCGCCCAATTGCTAAACTTGGCCAGTCGTCTGTCGTCGTTTTGGCCTACATTTTTACCGGTTTGGTTAATTTTGGGTTATTATTGAATTAAGGTCCCAGGGTAGAAAGTTTGGTTGCCCAATTGCGAAACTGGCCAGTCGTCTGTCGTTTGTTTTGGCCTACATTTTACCGGTTTGGTTAATTTTGGGTTATTATTGAATTAAGGTCCCAGGGTAGAAAGTTTGGTTGCCCAATTGCGAAACTTGGCCAGACGTCTGTCGTCGTTGTTTTGGCCTACATTTTACCGTTTGGTTAATTTTGGGTTATTATTGAATTAAGGTCCCAGGGTAGAAAGTTTGGTTGCCCAATTGCTAAACTTGGCCAGTCGTCTGTCGTTGTTTTGGCCTACATTTTACCAGTTTGGTTAATTTGGTTTATTATTCGTAGGCGAAGGTTGCAGACCAGTGCGCCAGTTACTTGGGTGGAAAATTTGGTATTCCATACTGGTGTTGGTTAGTACCCCACCTAGCAATTCAGTTTATTTGAAAGTAAAATTTGCGTTTGATCAGTTTGGTTAAGTATTTCTGCCAATTCAGCTTATTTGGCATTGAGCCCAATTGTTGTTTGCATTGAAGATGAGTGCATCTGAATTGAACAATTTATAAAAGGAGAAGCGCCTACAAAGGTCTAATTACAAAGGTCATTGCCACTATAGATTCTGCCATAAGCAGAGGATTTACGCTTAGTGACTGCGCAGCTTTCCATATTAGAAACTAAAAAGGTTGCTCTAAGTGAGGTAAATGTTAAAATTGAGGCTCTTATAGAAGAGGATGAAATAGAAAATAACATAATTTACTTTGAAGAGATTATTGATGATATAATTAACGTAGGCCTCCCAGCAAAAGAGTTTAGTAGCTCAGTACAGTTAGAGACCAGGTCTGATAATGAAAAACAACACTCAACAAATGATGTTTGTGAAGTTAAGGTTAACAGATCTGTAGTTCAATTACCGAGGCTTGTACTCAAAACATTTTCTGGGAGTATTCAGGAATGGCAAGGATGGGCAGACAGTTTTCAATCAGCAGTTCATTCTAGTCAAGTGTTAAGTGCCGTGGAGAAGTTTAATTATTTGCGGTCCCTCTTGGAAGGGGAGGCAGCAAAGACTATAGCAGGATTAGCATTAACAGAGGCTAATTATAATGTGGCTTGGGATATATTAAAGAAACGGTTTGGTAAGCCAGAGATCTTAATTAAAAGCCACCTCCGTGCACTTTTAGCTATACCTCCTGTTAATAATCCTAATAGTGTCAAGGAGTTACGGCAGTTTATATGATGAATTTGAAATTAGAACTAGGTCCCTGGACAACTTGGGTGTAGGAATGGAAAAGTATGGTATAATGTTGGTTCCTACACTGGAGTCTAAATTGCCTAGCTCAATTTTGCTTGAATTAAGTAGGGGACACTCTGCAGAACATGTGTACATCCCCCTTCAGCAGATGTTAAGTCTTTTAGGCACAGAATTAGCAAGACGAGAGGGAGTTGAGTTTGCACAGTGGGATGGTAAACAAGGGGACAAAGGCAGGCACAGCACCAAAGTTTCCACAAAAAGGAATAGCCCAGGTACAGTGTCAGCTCTACATGCCTCCTCTGAGAATAAATTAAAGGGAATCAAGGAATGCATATTTTGCGAAGGCAACCACAAGTCATATAAATGTGAGGTGGCTGAGGCTTTACCTTTTGAGGAGAGAAAGGACAGGGTAACTAAGTCCACAGCATGTTTTAAATATTTTTTGAAGGGTCACAGAGCAAGGCTTTGTAAGTTTAAAATTTTGTGCAAAAAATGTCATGGCAGGCATCGGCCATTATTGTGTGAAAACACTCCTAGTAGGCCTACCCCAGAAGTAGAGACATCAGTGGCACATGCCACTGCTATGCAAGGGAGTAAAAGTAAAGGGGGATTATTGCAAACAACTGCAGCCTTATTAATTGGGAATGAGGGAGAAGCTACTGTAAGAGTGTTGTTTGATAGTGGTAGCCAGTGTAGTTTTATTAAGACCAGAATTTCCAGAAAATTGAAGTTTAAAGAACTTAAGAGGGAAAATTTAAGAATTTCTGGGTTTGGGGGTTCCGTTCAAAACCGAACCAAATTTAAGAAGGAAGAAGTTTTGGTTAAGGGGTTGTTACCGCAAAGTCCCACTATCAAGGTCCAAGCTGTAGAGATTGAGGAACTTTGTACTCCAGTCACTACTTGTTTAGATATGGCATGTGTCCAAGAATTGCAAGTTAAAGGAATTAATTTGGGCAATAATAAGTTTGAGGGAACAAGAATATTATCTTTTGATTGGAGCTGACTATTATTGGGACTTCATCACTGGTAATATTGTCCGTACATCTCAAGCCCGGTAGCTATTGAAAGTAAGCTAGGCTGGATGCTACATGGTAGTTATTGCAATGAAATGGAAGTTAAGGCTCTTTTTGTTAAGATTGAGGAGAACAGCCATCGTCTGGAAAGGCATTTGAAAGCGTTTTGGGAACTTGAATCTATTGGCATAAAGGACAACCAGGCAAGTACAGTGAACAATGATGTTTTAGAGCAATTTGAAAAGGGATTGGGTTTAGAGATGGTTGCTATGAATTGGCCTACCATGGAAGGATTCTTGCAAACCCGGTTCAAACCTTCAGCTAGCTAATCGGAGGTTGGAGACTTCATTGTACAGGCTAAGAAAAAATGAGTTGTTGTTAATTGAATACAATGAGGCCATCCTAAGTTATGTAAGGGAGGGCTATGCTGAAAGGGTGCAAGTTGAGCTGGTGAGCCAGGAGGCACATTATCTGCCACACCATGCAGTGGTACGGCGAGACAAAACTACCACCAAACTGAGGGTAGTTTTTGATGGCTCAGCCAAGGACAAAGGTGGTGTGTCCTTGAATGACTGTTTGGATGCTGGGCCAAATTCAAATGCAGATTTATTTTCCTTGTTACTGAGATTCAGGTTTGGTAGAGTAGCATTGACTGCAGATGTGAAGCAAGCCTTTTTGCGGATAAAGTTAAAACCAGAGGACAGAGATGCAGTAAGGTATCTGTGGGTGGATACGAAAGACTTGTTGGAAAATGAACCTAAGGTTCAAGCATATAGAATGAAGCCAGTGTTGTTTGGCCTCAGCTCTAGTCCATTTCTGTTGGCAGCTACTATGCAGTACCATTTTAAGAAATATTTTGAAGTCTATCCTAACACTATTGAACACATAAGGAAAAATTTTTATGTTGATGATTTGCTGTGTTCCGTGGATAATACAGAAATGGCTAAACAGATATTCATGGAGGCTAGAGCTATAATGAGGGAGGCTGGCATGGAGCTTAGAAAATGGCAGACCAATCATTCGCAATTACAAGAGTTTATGAGTCATTCCTGTGTAGTACCTGATGCAGCAGAAAGTATTGAGGATTCTGGTATTAAGGAGTTGTGGGCAATAGACGCAAAGGTGCTAGGCATTGTTTGGCAGCAAGATGATGATTTGTTTACCTTCAATGGGAAATCTTTAGTAGAGCTGGCTGAGAATGAGACAAGGTGGACAAAACGTACAGCTCTTAGTTTGGCTTCAAAGGTCTTTGGTCCTCTTGGATTCCTGGCTCCATTTGTGATAAAGTCAAAAATTTGGTTTCAGAGCCTCTGGGAAATTGGACTTGGTTGGGACCAAGAGTTATCTGATCATATGGTGGTAAGGTGGAAATATTGGTTCAAAGAATTGGCACATCTTGGAGACATTGAAATCCCAAGATGGTACTTTGGAGAGTTGAACAATAGTCCAGACAATTTGGAGCTGCACATCTTTTGTGATGCAAGTGAGGAAGCCTATGCAACTTGTATTTATATAAGAGGCGCATTGCAAGAGGAAGTAAGTTGCAGGTTGGTTGCTGCAAAGAGTAGAGTAGCACCTTTGAAAAGGCTTTCTGTTCCAAGGTTGGAATTGATGGGTGCCGTTATTGCTAGTCGGCTTGCAATTACAGTGCGAAAGTCTTTGGCCCTCTATGAAATTCCAAGCTATTATTGGACAGACTCCACTATAGTTTGGCACTGTTAAGAAGCCAGGCAAGGAAATGGAAACCATTTGTTGCCAATAGGGTGGAGGAAATTCAAGCGCACACAGATCCCAAGCAATGGAAGCATTGTCCAGGCATCCAAAACCCCGCTGATTTACCAACACGAGGAATTTCAGTGAAAGATCTTTCACAGTCAAGTTTGTGGTGGAATGGGCCGGAGTGGCTAAAACTTGGAAGTGAAAACTGGCCTTCTAATCAGCCTATTGTAGGAGAATGCCAGGCTGAAGAAGCATGGGTGAGTGAGGTGAGAAAATGCGCTGTGAACAGTTGTCAAGTTATGCAGCAGGACCCATATTGAGGCTTGAGGACATTAGCAGTCTGAAAAGATTGTTAAGAGTGACAGCATGGGTATATAGATTTACCAACAACATTAAGGGAGAAACAAGAAGGGAAGGAATTCTGAACAGTAATGAGATTCAGCAAGCCAGGAAATACTGGGTGGTATATATGCAGAAGGAAAAATTTGGTGAAGAGAGAGAATTGCTCACCAGCCATCCATTACAGGTTCTACCAACACATTCTGCGCTCAGGGGTTTGGATGTGTTTTTGGATCAGGATTTATTGAGAGTAGGAGGTAGACTACAGTTTTCTGGGCTTCCAGAGGAGAAAAGACATCCAATTTTGCTACCTTCTGGGGGGCACTTTGTGGCCTTTTGATCCTGGATACTCATCATAAGCTGTTACATGCGGGAGTTAGAGAAGTGATAATTGAGATTAGACAACAATTTTGGATTCCCAAAATTAGACAAGTAGTAAAAAAGGTCTTGCATAAATGTGGTTTGCAAGCGTTGGAGTGCAAAGCCTTATTATGAAAAGGTGGCTCCACTTCCAAGAGAACGGTGTGTCTATACTGCCCCATTTGACGTAGTGGGAGTAGACTTTGCAGGGCCAGTCTATGTGTATGAGCGAGGGGAGTCTAACAAACGTTATATATGTCTTTTCACCTGTGCTACCACCAGAGCAATCCATTTGGAGTTGGTAAGCAACTTAAGTAGTGAGTATTTCTTTTGGCCTTTAAAAGGTTTCTGAACAGAAGGGGTTTCCCAAATAAAATCATATCGGATAATGCAAAAACCTTCAAAAAGGCTGCAAAGGAACTCCAAGAAATTTGGTCCTTGCTAAAAGAGGAAGGATTCCAATCCTACTTTTCACACCAAGGGGTACAGTGGGAGTTTATTGTTGAGAGAGCACCATGGTGGGGTGGATTTTGGGAAAGGCTAGTGAGAAGTGTAAAGTGTCCATTAAAGAAACTTTTAGCTAATGCTCATTTCAGCAAAGAAGAATTCTCTACTGTTTTATGTGAAGTAGAAGCAATGGTGAACAGTAGGCCTATCACTTTTGTTTACAACAGTATGCAGGATGCAGAGCCATTGACACCAAATCATTTTCTTTGTGGTAAACGATTAACATCAAAACCCAGTGTGCCAGAAGACTTGCAGCCTATCCAGAGCACTCAAGGAGAGTTAACCAGACGGTTCAGGTACCTTGAAGAGCTACAAGATCAGTTATGGAAGAGGTGGCAGATGGAATACTTGCCAGAACTCAATTATTACCCATCAGGCAAGGTAAAGGGCTCCAATGCAAATTGTATCAAGGTGGGAGACGTGGTAATGATTGGGGATGAAAGACCAAGGCAATGCTGGAAGCTTGGCATAATTGAAGAGTTGTTTGTTGGCAAAGACAATTTAGTTAGGTCTGCACTGGTAAAGACTTCAGGAGGAAAGTTAAAGAGACCTATACAAAAACTCTATGCTTTAGAAATCAGCAAAAACACAGATAGTCAAGATGAAACATTTGAGTTACAGCCTCATGGAGAAGGCTTGGCTAACCTTGCGGAAGGTAACGACAACAATACCTCTTCGGTGGGGAGTGTTAGAAAATCTAGAAGAGGAAGAACCATTGTTGTCCAAGGCGATATGATGACTAAGCTGATTGATGCAGCATTGCTTGTGCGAAAAATGCTCTGTATGAATTGGTCCACAATTAACCCACCCCTTATATCTCCAGTCTAACTATAGAGTAGATCAAGTCTAGCCTAGAGGGGTCAGCCTAGAGATTCCGGAAATGGTCCAGAGCGGGCAGATAAATTGAGGTCCACAGTAGGATTCCTCACAAGATTAGGTTAGGGCAATCTACCTTCACCTTTGTTAAGCTATGAGTTGATGCTGGGTCTTAGGCCACAATGTAGGCCTAACTTGTCTGACCCAGCTTAATTTAATGTGATTAACTTACTGGTGTAAAAACTCAATCAGTCACTTACTTTTAGTTATTGGAGTCTCTCCCTTCTCCGGTTGTGTAATTGTCGAGAGCGTACTTGCTGGTACGTCTTCTCGCCCCGTTCTTCGTTTTCGTTCTCCCCTTGTTCTCCTCTTCGCGGGGCTTTTTTCACCAGCGTTCTCTTGGTTTTTTCCTCGGTTGGTTGAGCGGTAATGTATCTATTACCGAGCACGCTCCTCCCACACAGTATATAAATACTAGTGTGGAGAATAACTCTGGTGAGCAACCAATTGGTTTCATCCACCCAGTTATTGACATAAAAGGAATTTAATAATTGTTAGATTAACTACCTACCTACTCAGTGAACCATTTTCGTTACCTCCCAACTACCCACTCATCAGTTTTCCATATACTGGGGGCCCCGGGAGATAAAAATTTTGGTGTCATTGTCACCAATTTTTGTGTCTGAGTGTAGACTAGCTAACTATTTAACTGTAAATGCCTGTTAATCTGATTAACAGTGCCTATCCTCACCTTCTCATGGAGAAGGGTGTAGCATTTAATTAGAAGAGAAAATATACATCCATAGGATGAAACTGTCTATGGTCTTTACCATAAGAAAAGAAAAATGAAAGTTAGAAGATAAAATTACAATTCCCCAGCATCTATTTTTTGTTGTAAAAATAGTCGCGCCTTTAATGCTGTTTGTCGCTGAGGTCTTGTGTCTGTCAATGTTGTAGTAGGATGCGTTACCACTCCTACTGTCAAAGGAATAGTTACTGGAAGTTCAGTGTCTCCAGTTGTTACTGTCAGTGGAGAAGGTTCTCCAAAGTCCATTGTTTTGGGTCCAGACTCTAAAGGGTACAAAAGAGAAATGTCTCTTGTTGTGTCACCCGTTGAAGTCCTTAATTTGACCACTCTTGTTACCCCGTCTGTCCCTGGTCTGAGTTCTGAAACTCTAGCCAGAGGCCAGTATTGTCTTGGAGTACTGTCATGTATGAGAACAAGGTCCCCTACCTTAATTGTGTCAGACCAATCCTTCTTAGTCATTTGTTTATGTCTCTCCCTTAGACCCATCAAGTACTCAGTTTTCCACTGTTTAATGAAATGAGCTTTAACTCTAGTTAAATGTTGTAACTTAGTCTGGAGCTCATCATGTCGTTGAGTCCAGTTTGGGTCTTCTGAAGAGTCTATATTGTAGTCCGGCAGGAGACTAACTTGTTCTCCCCGAATCAAATGATTTGGAGTTAATGGTTCCGGGTCATTAATGTTGTCACTCACATAAGTGAGTGGTCTATTGTTGATGATGTTCTCAATCTCAGCCAGGAGAGTGAGTAACCCAAATAAGTGTATCTGTTTTTTGCCAATTGCTTTCTTCAAGCAATTCTTTACTGTTTGTATATTCCTCTCCCAGATAGAACCATACCAAGGAGATGCAACCGGAATATACTTCCACTTTATGTTTGAATTTTGTATATATAATTGTGTGATTTCATTGCTTAACAAGTCGTGGATAACTTGTTCACCAGCTTTGAAATATGTAGCATTGTCAGTCCAAACTGTCTTTGGTACTGAATGTCGTGCACAGAATCTCTTAAAGACAGCAACAAAAGATTCTGCTGTAAGGTCCTCCACAACATCCAAATAAACAGCTCGTGAGGCAGCACATGTAAACAGTACAATGTACATTTTTTGTTCAGTGTCACCCACCCCTACAGTCAATGCTCCTGTATAGTCAATGCCTACAGTCTCAAAGGGTCTGTTGAGAGTAACTCTCTCCTCTGGCAAAGCAGGAGGATTTGGTTTCCTATAGGGCCTAGCATGAATACGCCTACATGTGACACACTCACTCAGGACTGTTTTAACAGTGATCCTTCCCTTGGGTATCCAATAAGTTTTTCTTAATGTAGTTAGTGTCTGTGGTACCCCCATATGATATACATCATTGTGTGTTTTTCTGATGATTAATGTTGTCAAATAGCTAAATCTAGGTAAAAGGATTGGATTTTTGCTTTTGTATGACAGTTTTGATTTGTCTAATCTCCCTTTACACCTTAGAAGGCCTTCCTCATCTCTGAACAAGTTTAGATCCACAACTACTGATGGTACAGGTTCTTTTGTTTGTTTCCCATTAGTTAAGAATTCTAACTCTTTATTGTACTCTTTTTGTTGTGCTTGGCCTATCCAGTATTTGGTTGCAACTTCTGTATAATTATGATTATTTTTATTTAGCTGTTTGTTAATTGTAGCTAAACAGTTGTGAGCAAACCTCAAACAGTAGGCTGTAACCCTGACAAGTTTGTTGAAATCAGAATACTGTTCATAATTAGTGATTGGTTCAACCTTTTCATTTGAAAAGATTAAATTTAATGTCAAGTTAACTTGTTCCACAGGCCATTGGTCTGTATTACAGAGCCACTTAGGTCCCATAAACCAAGTTTTGTTTGACTTCAACAACTTGTAGGATAAACCTCTGGTCAGAAAGTCTGCTGGATTTTGTTTAGTTGGAACATAGTGAAAGTTTACTTGTAGGCTTTCATTAGCGTTAGCTATTTCTTTTAGCCTATTTCTTACAAAGATATTCTTACTATTAATGCTATCATTCCGTATCCAGGCAAGACAAATCTGACTGTCAAGCCAGACGTGGATATGAGTTAAAAACACATCATAGTAAGCATCCTTAAGCAATGAAATGGTTTTAATGGCTAATGTATTAGCCAATAGTTCCAATTGAGGTATGGTTCGGGTTGGTTTGAGAGGTGCAACTTTCCCTTTTGCATAAATTAGATGACTTTCTGTAGGGCTTACAAGATACGCACAGCACCCATAAGCTTGTGTGCTTGCATCAGCAAACACATGAAGTCTCTGGGGCTTATCCCTAAACCACACAGCACCTTTTAATTTTAATGTTCTGCACTTTTGTTAAATCAGTAGCTAACTTCTTCCAAGATTTTTGATTTTCATTTGTTATTGGATCATCCCACCCAACATTTGTCCTCCAAATTTCTTGGAGGAGAATCTTTGATTTTATTGTTGAAGGCAGGAATAGACCCATAGGATCAAAAATTTTGGAAGCCTCTGATAATATTTGTCTTTTAGTATTTGCTTCCTCATCAAGTTTAAAACCTTTAGTACAGATTGAATCATGACTGTTAGAAGTTGCATCCAAATACCAGTTCATACCTAAAGTTTTAACTCTCTGTCTGATGGCTCAGTAAGACCATTATTATCCTTTAAAATCTTTTTGTTTAAATCCTCATCATTTGAAATCCACTCTCTAAGTTCAAAGTTACCTTGTTGCATAATGTTTTGAGAGTGTTCATAGACTTCAGATAATTCAGATTTTGTTGTCGTTGAGCCTATTAGATTGTCTACGTAAAAATGTTCCTTAAGGAAGTTCAATGTTAGAGAGTTATTAACTGGTTTAAATGATGTCTAATTGTCAATGCTAATAGGCTAGGTGAGCAATTGGCTCCAAACAACACAACATTAAATCTATAGGTTATGAACCCTTTATTCAAATCAAATGGATCCTTGAACCATAAGAACCTAAGTTGGTTCTTATCATATTCATTTTTAAGATTTATTCTCAAAAATGCCTTTGAAATGTCACTTTGTACAGCATATTTGTCTAACCTGAACCTCAGTAAGATCTTCACAAGGTCAGAAATGAGATTAGGACCCTCAATCAAGCAATCATTCAAACTGTGTTTATCACTGTCTTTGAGGCTACAGTTATATACTACTCTGAGTTTTGTTGTTGGGGCATCTTGTCGATAAACCCCCCTGTGGGTTAAATAATGACAACCATCTTTTTTAAAAGGGTTATTTGTACTTCTTCAATGAAGCCTTTCTGTAGCTGTTCTTTGAAGACATCATTATATATTTTAATATTATTATCTTGTTTGAGTTTTTTCATTACTTTATATAAATGTCCTTTAGCTACTTTGAGATTGTCTCTTAAAGTTGGACAATTTATTTTCCAAGGTAACTCAAAAATAACTATTGTCTTTGCACTGAATGGTGTCTTCAAATCTTTCTACCATTAACTGATCTTCTGAAGTTTGATTTGTGTCATGTATACCCACAGATTCTAGCAACCATAAAGTTTGAATTGCCTCATCCAAAGTTTCATTTGATAATGATGAATTAATGTTCTCAGTTGAGATAATATTATTCAAAGTGTTGCTATTCTTACAGGTGTTATGTAGGACTGAGTTGAGGCACATAGTATTTGTTGGTCATGCTGTTTTGGTTTAGGTCTAGGTTGTATTCTGATAGGTCACCCAAAGGGGCTATCCCTGATGGAGTCTGAATAGCTATACCATTACCTATCTCTACTATGCCCTTATGAATAAGATTAATATAATCTGCCCCTATTAGCATTTCAATGTTAGCTACTGTGTTGTTAGTGATATGTCTATCAGCTATTTTGTAGTGTTTTCCCAAATGATTTATGGTTTGTTCTAGTTTGGGTATAACCAGTTTGTTTTGTCCTACTTTAGAAATAATAACTGCTTCAATTTTCTTGAATTTACTTTCTAAATGTAGTTCCAGGTCAATTGTCTTATAGCTATTTTTGTCCGAGTTATCCTTAACAAAGGACGCAATATTGAGGTTTTGTTCATTCGGGTTTGGTGTCAAACCCAATTTATTAACTACATTTTTTGAAACAAATGTTTGTTGAGAACAACAGTCTATAAGACATCTCACTGGAGTGGTACTACCCTCACTATTCACTAAGTCCAAAGTAATAGTTGGTAAAAGAATCTCAGTGTTTCTTGTTACATTGTTTGAACAAGCAGAATGTCCCATGAAAGTGGCATTTTCTTGATTACCTTTGTTTGGGGGAGGTATCTTTTGAGTTTGAGTACTATTGTTTGGACACTTTGGTGAATCACACATTGATGAGACATGTCGTAAACTTTTACAAAACTTACACTTGAATCTTAACCTAGATTTACAGTCTTTCTTATAATGTCCCTGGCCAGTACACTTTTTACACAGGTTCAACTGTTCACATCTTTTAGCCCTTTGGTTAAAGTCTGAATATTTGTCACACCCAGTACTACTGTGTTCATTACTTGCACAAAATTTGCAATGTGGTGTGTAAGTTGAGGCAGCAGTTACATTAAAGTTCTGTAATGTAGGTGTTCGTGTATTATAGTTGGTCACATTTGATTCTACAGTATCAAGTTTTGTCTGTTTGGCTGTAGCTAGTTGGTCTCTGGGAACAGTCTTTGGTTTATCCATAGTCTGGGTCTTATGTGTTGGAAAATCTCTCAAGTTGTAATTAGTTAGGATATTGGGGAAGTGTTTTCTTATTTGTTCTAAATTAGGATAATTTTCTCCCGTCTTTAGAATTAAATATCTTTAACCCTCGAAGGAAGGCACCTAAGTACTATGCTTTGTATAATCCAAGATGAAGTTTTATCTATCTCATTGCTAACCAGTTGTCCTATAATAGCTTCTAATTTTGTATAAAAATTTCCATATCACTATGGTTATCTTTTATGGGTGCAAATTCAAAAATTTGTTGAGATAATTCATATACAAATCATCTTTATTAATGTAATTACGTTTTAAAAGATCAATAGCTACTTCATATGAATCCCCTACGGCTGGTAAATAGGCTATTAGGTTATAGGCTGGGCCTTTAAGGGAACTAGTTAAGTAACTAAACTTTTCAACAGTTGAAATATAAGGTTTATTACCTATTAAATTCTCAAATTTGTCAATGAAAGATGGGAATTGTACCGTGTCCCCTTCAAATGTTGGTACTAGCAAAATGGGTAACTGAGCCCTCAATTCTTGTGACTCAGGATTTTGCATGCCACTTAAATTTTGTTGAAGGTTAGCCCTACTTTGATTAAAATCAGAATTAGGTTTTTTTGGTGTTAAGTCAGTCAACGAGACCGTAGTCTCCTTATTTGCTGTTCAATTGAGCTTACCTGATCATCATCATCAGCGTAAAGGTCTATCAATTGTTCTTCAGCCATTTCGGATTCAACTAACTCTGAAATACTCTCATTAATGGCTATTATTTCCTTCTTTTTAATTTCCAATTTAATAATTACACTCTCTAATTTTCCTTACCTGGTTGTGTAATATTGTTAAAAGTGTTCACAGCCTTTGTAACAGCTCCCAACTTTGCCCCCCTTTTCTTTTTTAACTTTTTCAATTCCGCACTGTCCATGTCTAAGTCAAAATTGTTTAACTGGGGATCGTAATGAAATAGAGGACAAGAAGAAATTACCAGAGAAGAGAGAGCACAGACAAAACAGTCAAGTTTAAATTTGGTTTAATCCCCCCCAAGACTTATGTCACTCAGGTCTAAGCTTATAAGAGAATGAGACTCCTTAAATGTAAATGTTTCCTAGTTAGGCCCTAGGTTGTAGACCTAATTAGGCTTGATTAGCTTAGGCTTAGGCTTAAGCTAGACCATTTAGCCTAATTCTGCAATTTTTGTTAAGTAAGGTTAAGGTTTGTAAATTCCCCACACACGGACCACCAATGCGAAAAATGCTCTGTATGAATTGGTCCACAATTAACCCACCCCTTATATCTCCAGTCTAACTATAGAGTAGATCAAGTCTAGCCTAGAGGGGTCAGCCTAGAGATTCCGGAAATGGTCCAGAGCGGGCAGATAAATTGAGGTCCACAGTAGGATTCCTCACAAGATTAGGTTAGGGCAATCTACCTTCACCTTTGTTAAGCTGTGAGTTGATGCTGGGTCTTAGGCCACAATGTAGGCCTAACTTGTCTGACCCAGCTTAATTTAATGTGATTAACTTACTGGTGTAAAAACTCAATCAGTCACTTACTTTTAGTTATTGGAGTCTCTCCCTTCTCCGGTTGTGTAATTGTCGAGAGCGTACTTGCTGGTACGTCTTCTCGCCCCGTTCTTCGTTTTCGTTTCCCCTTGTTCTCCTCTTCGCGGGGCTTTTTTCACCAGCGTTCTCTTGGTTTTTTCCTCGGTTGGTTGAGCGGTAATGTATCTATTACCGAGCACGCTCCTCCCACACAGTATATAAATACTAGTGTGGAGAATAACTCTGGTGAGCAACCAATTGGTTTCATCCACCCAGTTATTGACATAAAAGGAATTTAATAATTGTTAGATTAACTACCTACCTACTCAGTGAACCATTTTCGTTACCTCCCAACTACCCACTCATCAGTTTTCCATAGCTTGTATATATTAAGTTAAGGTGTGTATATATATCCATCTCATAATTGTAAGGTTAGTGAAAAATTCACTTAATAAGAGCTAGCATTTTTGGGCTCTTGTGGCATCAGTGTTTGGGACGCTGGTGGCATCATTTTTGGGGCGCTGCGCGTCTTTTCTACTCGTTTGTGGGATGTCGTACGTACAGGGTGTGGTCTTGTAGAGAGCTCTCTTGCAATTCAGTTTGGTTGTTTAGATACAAGATTGTTGCACCGTGCAATAGTCCAGGTTGCGTTGTAGTTGCAAGGTTGAGAAAGAAGACCATAAATAGTACCCCTTTTATTTACATTAAATTCATGTAACTAAGGTCTAAGGTAGGCCCGCATCGAGTCAGCAACCCTGAGGTTACCCTGAGGTAGGACCTAATAGGATCTCAAATCCGTAAGTTTTAATTTAGCTTAACTTGGGCTTCAGGTAGAACTGGCCCTTTAGAATTTGGCCGTTCACGGCTCAGCTGGGATTTTGAACCCGACAAATAAATAAAATAACACTAACTCCAGCATGTAACAACTTATGATGCGTGTCCAGGATCAAAAGTTCCACAAAGTGCCCCCCAGAAGGTAACAAAATTGCATGTCTTTTCTCCTCTGGAAGCCCAGAAAACCTGTACTCTACCTGCTACTCTCAATAAATCCTGATCCAAAAACACATCCAAACCGTTGAGAGCAGAATGTGTTGGTAGAACCTGTAATGGACGGCTGGTGAGAAATTCCCTTTCTTCACCAAATTTTTCCTTCTGCACATATACCACCCAGTATTGCATGGCTTGCTGAATCTCCTTACTGTTCAGAATTCCTTCCCTTCCTGTTTCTCCCTTAATATTGTTGGTAAATCTATATACCCATGCTGTCACTCTCAACAACCTTTTCAGACTGCTAATGTCCTCAAGCCTCAATATGGGGTCCTGCTGCACAACTTGACAACTGTTCACAGTGCATTTTCTCATTTTATTCACCCATTCTTCTTGAGCCTGGCAATCTCCTACAATAGGCTGATTAGGCCAGTTTTTGCTTCCAAGTTTTAGCCACTCTGGCCCATTCCACCACAAACTTGACTGTGCAAGATCTTTCACTGAAATTCCTCGTGTTGGTAAATCAGCTGGGTTTTGGATGCCTGGACAATGCTTCCATTGCTTGGGATCTGTGTGTGCTTGAATTTCCTCCACCCTATTGGCAACAAATGGTTTCCATTTCCTTACCTGGCTTCTTAACCAGTGGCAAACTATAGTGGAGTCTGTCCAATAATAGCTTGGAATTTCATAGAGGGCCAAAGACTTTTGCACTGTAACTGCAAGCCGACTAGCAATAACTGCACCCATCAATTCCAACCTTAGAACAGAAAGCCTTTTCAAAGGTGCTACTCTGCTCTTTGCAGCAACCAACCTGCAACTTACTTCCTCTTTCAATGTGCCTCTTATATAAATACAAGTTGCATAGGCTTCCTCACTTGCATCACAAAAGATGTGCAGCTCCAAATTGTCTGGACTATTGTTCAACTCTCCAAAGTACCATCTTGGGATTTCAATGTCTCCAAGATGTGCCAATTCTTGAACCAATATTTCCACCTTACCACCATATGATCAGATAACTCTTGGTCCCAACCAAGTCCAATTTCCCAGAGGCTCTGAAACAACCAAATTTTTTACTTTATCACAAATGGAGCCAGGAATCCAAGAGGATCAAAGACCTTTGAAGCCAAACTAAGAGCTGTACGTTTGTCCACCTTGTCTCATTCTCAGCCAGCTCTACTAAAGAATCCTCAATACTTTCTGCTGCATCTGGTACTACACAGGACTGTCTCATAAACTCTTGTAATTGAGAATGATTGGTCTGCCATTTTCTAAGCTCCATGCCAGCCTCCCTCATTATAGCTCTAGCCTCCATGAATATCTGTTTAGCCATTTCTGTATTATTCACGGAACACAGCAAATCATCAACATAAAAATTTTTCCTTATGTGTTCAATAGTGTTAGGATAGACTTCAGAATATTTCTTAAAATGGTACTGCATAGTAGCTGCCAACAGAAATGGACTAGAGCTGAGGCCAAACAACACTGGCTTCATTCTATATGCTTGAACCTTAGGTTCATTTTCCAACAAGTCTTTCGTATCCACCCACAGATACTTACTGCATCTCTGTCCTCTGGTTTTAACTTTATCCGCAAAAAGGCTTGCTTCACATCTGCAGTCAATGCTACTCTACCAAACCTGAATCTCAGTAACAAGGAAAATAAATCTGCATTTAAATTTGGCCCAGCATCCAAACAGTCATTCAAGACACACCACCTTTGTCCTTGGCTGAGCCATCAAAAACTACCCTCAGTTTGGTGGTAGTTTTTTCTCGCCGTACCACTGCATGGTGTGGCCGATAATGTGCCTCCTGGCTCACCAGCTGACCTTGCACCCTTTCAGCATAGCCCTCCCTTACATAGCTTAGGATGGCCTCATTGTATTCAATTAACAACTCCTCATTTTTTCTTAGCCTGTACAATGAAGTCTCCAACCTCCGATTAGCTAGCTGAAGGTTTGAACCGGGTTTTCAAGAATCCTTCCAAGGGAGGCCAACTTCATAGCAACCATCTCTAAACCCAATCCCTTTTTCAAATTGCTCTAAAACATCACTGTTCACTATACTTGCCTGTTTGTCCTTTATGCCAATGGATTCAAGTTCCCAAAACGCTTTCAAATGCCTTTCCAAACCATGGCTGTTCTCCTCAATCTTAACAAAAAGAGCTTTAACCTCCATTTCATTGCAATAGCTACCATGTAGCCTCCAGCCTAGCTTACTTTCAATAGCTACCGGGCCTCGAGATGTGTGGACAATATTACCAGTGATGAAGTCCCAATAATAGTCAGCTCCAATCAAAAGACTAATATCTTCTGTTCCTTCAAACTTATTATTGCCTGAATTAATTCCTTTAACTTGCAATTCTTGGACACATGCCATATCTAAACAAGTAGTGACTGGAGCACAAAGTTCCTCAATTTCTACAGCTTAGACAACTGTACTGAGCTGCTAAACTCTTTTGCTCGGTGGCATACTTTAATTATATCATCAATAATCTCTTCAAAGTAAATTATGTTATTTTCTATTTCATCCTCTTCTATAAGAGCCTCAATTTTAACATTTACTTCACTTAGAGCAACCTTTTTAATTTCTAATATGGAAAGCTGCGCAGTCACTAAGCTTAAATGCTCTTGCTCTATGGTAGAATCTATAGTGGCAATGACCTTTGTAATTAGACCTTTGTAGGCGCTTCTCCTTTTTTTAAACTTGTTCAATTCAGCTGCACTCATCTTCAATGCAAACAACAATTGGGCTCAATGCCAAATAAGCTGAATTGGCAAAAATACTTAACCAAACTGATCAAACGCAAATTTTGCTTTTTACAAATAAACTGAATTGCTTGGTTGGGGTACTGACCAACCACCAGTATGGAATACCAAATTTTCCACCCAAGTAACTGGCGCACCGAAGTCTGCAACCTTCGCCTACGAATAATAAACCAAAATTAACCAAACCGGTAAAAATGTAGCCCAAAACAACGACAGACGAGTGGCCAAGTTTTGCAATTGGGCGACCAAACTTTCTACCCTGGGACCTTAACTCAATTATGCTCAACCCGTCCAGGCCTAACCTGGGCTACAATTTGCACAATCAGAACTTTGCCGAAAAATAGTCACTGACTCAGTCTTGGACTAGAATCCGGTTCTGAAGGACCATGTTATTATTTTTTGATTGGGTTCAAAATCCCAGCTGAGCCGTGAACGGCCAAGCTCTGAAGGGCCAGTTCAACCGACAGCCCAAGTTAAGCTAGATTAAAAACTTACGGACTTGGAGGTCCTATTAGGTCCTACCTCAGGGTTGCTGACTCAATGTGGGCCTACCTTAGGCCTCAGTTGCATGAATTTAAGATAAAAAAAACAAAAGTGGCACTATTTATGGTCTTCTTTCTAAACCTTGCAACAACAACACAACCTGCACTATTGCACGATGCAACAATCTTGTATCTAAACAACCAAACTGAATTGCAAGAGAGCTCTCTATAAGACCACACCCTTTAAGTACCGCATTTCACAAATGAGTAGAAAAGACACGCAGTGCCCCAAAAAATGATGCCACAAGAGTGCCCAAACAATGATGCCACAAGAGCCCAAAAATGCTAGCTCTAAATTAAGTGAATTTTTCACTAACCTTACAATTATGAGATAGATAGATATACACCTTAACTTAATATATACAAGCAATGCTGCATCAATCAGCTTAGTCATCATATCGCCTTGGGACAACAATGGTTCTTCCTCTTCTAGATTTTCTAACAGGCCCAAATCTTGTCTCAGATCTTGTAAAAATTCTTCTTTGCTTCCGTTTAGACAATTATGCGGTACAGAGTGACATAGAAAAAGCATTCCTCTGTATAAATTTGAAGCTTGAGTATGATAAAATCATTCAGGTTTTTGTGGTTTAATGATCCACATGATATTAACAAAGGTTTCAAAACATTTTCTTGCTTTAACAATTAAAAACCACCTAAATTTATTTCAAGAGAACTTAACAGTTCAGTTTTTAAAACAAAACTTTTATGTGGATAACCTCATTGGTTCCACTGTAACTGAAGAGGAATTGCTTGAAATTTACAAAATGTCACAACCCATAATGATTGCATGCTTCACGAACAACAGAAGTATCAGGTTGATTAACAAGGAAACTCCGAAGATATTCACAGTATATGAAGAAACTCTGAAGAAAGTTCGCATGAGGAAAGTACCTGATTATGTTGAAACTTTACATTTTGTGCTTCACAGTTTTAACTTTGTGGTGCTAAATTCTTCCCAAGAAAATTTCTGTATTGGATTTTACACATATTTCTAGTGAAAATTAAAAGAAGAAGAAAGAGAAGAAACAGAGTCCATGTTAGAACAATTTAGCAGACAGGCGGGAAATACATTTTCAGAACTCCAACAAAGAGAGCAACACAAAATTGCAGACGAAGGATAAGCACAAAATAACAGAGAATGTTCTTTTAGTAGATTCACAGTAATAACTGAATCCACACACAGTATTAAAACCAAAAGTTAGCCGCTGACGAGGAAGCTTCTAACAGTGGCTGTATCCTCCAGCGCGGGACACGTCAACGCGAAATGAGGCGACGTCAAACCGAAACATCAACGCGCTGGTGGCCAAACTTCCTCAAATCTCCGTGCAGCGGGTTGTCTACGGTTGGCCAGACTGGCAGTCGACGGCCTGTTGCGTGGCACGGTCAAAGTGCTGATCGGCTCTAGGGCCGGACCTATACCAGCGTGCTATTTTTTCATTTACGGGGAGCATTTGCTTGCTCCCCGGACTACTCTTACTCTCCGGCGACATTAAGACTAATCCAGGCCCCACTACGACTTACACATGTCACCATACACGAAGACATAGACACAATAGGACCATCAAACACATACAGAAGCATAATATTAACATATTACAGTACAACGTAGATGGCCTCACAAACAAAATCATGCAGCTTAGGGAATTCGTACACAAACAGAACATTCACGTAGCACTTATACAAGAAACAAAACTAAAACGCACACCCAAAACACCCACCATCCCTGACTTTACGGCGATCCGTCAAGATAGTACTGGGGGTCACGGGGGTGGACTCATCACTTACATAAGTAAAAGCATTAGCTACACTGATGCCACCTAAAACATTACGGACACAATCCAAGCAGATAACACGATAGAAATACAGGCAGTTAACATTAAAACACACTCAAAACACAACACCACACTCATGAACATTTACAACCCACCAGATAGTTCACCTCAAGTGCCAGCCAATTACAATCCACAGTTACACAATCTGGCCTCTTTTACTAATGTCATCTTATGAGGAGACTTTGTAAGGGTCCTATTTATTATTACCGACCTTTACAAGTTTACGTAGATAATTAACTAAATGCCAGGGTCACCAGCGCCCAAATACTAGATTGGCATCCAGCACTGCGGCGCAAAAATTAATTTTAATAAAAGAAGGGAAGGACTGATTATGAAATCATCAACATGAATTTTATATTTTATTGACAATTAATAAACTATATGCAACAATTATTTATAAATGCAAAGGGGATTTTTACCCGTAACAACTTTGATTGACATGTAAATGCTAAATTAAATAATGGCACCGTTTAGCTAATATATAACAGTCTGCAACTAATACTGATAAACAACTAATGGAACTAATATTAATATACAAATAATATTAAACAACTAATAATATTGTGCAAATAATATACAAATAATATTAATATATAAATAATGTAACACTAATAATAATAAACAACTAATAGCCACACTGACAACCTTGTCTGCAAAGAGACAGACAAGAATACTGTAAGTGATATTTCAGAGAAAAAGAATAATAAAAATGGCAAAAATTAATAATTAAAAATACATATGCTATATAGGCCCAGTAACCTGCAGATGATAAATTACAGTTAATTGTGCTAAGTTGAACAGGAAAGCTAAGGAAGTATGTAGGCCACAAATGACTAGTAGGCCATCTGCTAAGAAAATACATGAAACATAATAGGCTTATAAAGTAAGATATACTAAGAAAATTAATGGGCAGGCCTATGCCTCTTCAATATAGTGGAGCTGAGGTTAACTATTTAAAACAAAGGCTACGGTAGGCCTCAGCTAGGCTAGAGTAATTCACAATTTGGCTTTTGCCTAAATAGACCTAACTTAGCCTAAGGTAATTTATTGTATGACTCTTACAGTACTATTTATAGTATGAATCTTTCATTACTAATTACAAACAATATAAGGTTTGTTAATGTCTGCAGTATGCGGTATTGCATACTGATATGCAATAGTAAAAAATATAAACATTATAAATACAAAACATACCACAGAATTTTTGCTTGCTGGCGCTGTCCCTTTAGATCATAAAATGTGGAAACAGCGTCCCTTGTGTTGTCGTTGCACACAAGTTTGTTTTTACTTAACAATTTTACCAACAAGCCAAAATAATCCTTAAAAACAAATGGTATTTCACTTGTGCCAACTTGTGGCTATTAGTTGTTTATTATTATTAGTGTTACATATTATTTATATATATTAATATTATTTGTATATTATTTGCACAATATTATTATTATTATTAGTATCAGTATTAGTTGCAGACTGTTATATATTAGCTAAACGGTGCCATTATTTAATTTAGCATTTATATGTCAATCAAAGTTGTTACGGGTAAAAATCCCCTTTGCATTTATAAATAATTGTTGCATATAGTTTATTAATTGTCAATAAAATATAAAATTCATGTTGATGATTTCATAATCAGTCCTTCCCTTCTTTTATTAAAATTAATTTTGCGCCGCAGTGCTGGATGCCAATCTAGTATTTGAGCGCTGGTGACCCTGGCATTTAGTTAATTATCTACGTAAACTTGTAAAGGTCTGTAATAATAAATAGGACCCTTACAATTGGTGACCCCGGAGTGACCAATTGTAAGGGTCCTATTTATTATTACAGACCTTTACAAGTTTACGTAGATAATTAACTAAATGCCAGGGTCACCAGCGCCCAAATACTAGATTGGCATCCAGCACTGCGGCGCAAAATTAATTTCAATAAAATATAAAATTCATGTGACCCTGGCATTTAGTTAATTACACTAGGCAACAAAGATTTTGTTACAGAAGACCAAATAGGTGCTCCTAGCTAATTTCGGTATGCTGATTTCAAATCTATAATTAGATTTTTTCTATCACGTCTAGATTTTGTGTAAAATGCAAATCACTTTTAGTAAAATTTTCTACCACGTCCAGATTTTGGTTTTAATCGGCTTAATGCCAGTAATATGAAACTTGCTTTTCAAGGTTAAAGCAATTTTTTTTGCCAACTATATACAAATTCGAACAATTTTGATAAATAAAATTTATCCCGAGTTGGCAACACTGAGTCAAGAGCATAGTAACGGGCAACGGCCCAACGGTCAGTCGCTACGTGACAGTCAAGCAGAACGGTTGTTGAAGCTCTCTGCTGATGAGCAAGTGACAGGTTGTGGTGACGTGTGTTTTTATAGCATTTGTTTTGTACTACGGTGTGTATTTCTTTTTATTTTGCACATCGTAATAATTACTTTCTACGTTTTTTCAGATATTGTATGGTAATTCAAAATGGCATCAAATAGACGTGCTTGTGTAAATCACCCAGACAACTTCTGCTTTGTCTGTGGACAATATACACCTAAGCCACAACGTAGAAACATAACAACAAAGATTAAACTTGCCTACAAGTGTTATTTTGACTGTAAGTTAGGAGACCAACAGAGGGACTGGGCACCACATATTTGCTGTGCACAGTGCAATGCAATGTTAATAGCTTGGATGAATGGTAAAAGAAAAGCTATGCCGTTCTCAGTCCCCATGGTTTGGCGTGAGCCGAAAAATCACTTCAATGATTGTTATTTTTGTTTGACAAAGATTGCTGGTTTCACAAAGAAAAACAAATCAAAGATCACGTACCCAAACTGCGAATCAGCAATGAAACCAGTACCACATGATGAAACAAATCCACCACCAGTTCCACCAGCAACGATAACAGACAGCAGTTCATCCGAAGATTCTGCTAGTGATATAGAAACAGGGAAAGATGGCATATATGTTCCAGATGCAAATATTTCCCCACATTTGTTAAGTCAAGCGGAGTTAAATGACTTAGTGCGCGATTTGGAATTACCAAAAGAAAAGGCAGAGTTGCTTGGTTCAAGACTTCAAGAATTTAATCTTCTCCAACCAAACACCAAAGTTTCCCATTTCCGCCATCGCCATTTGCAGTTTTCATCATTTTACTTACAGGAAGAAAACGTTTGTTTCTGCCACGTTATCAGTGGTCTGATGCAAGGGATTGGCTGTCGCTATGATCCAAAAGAATGGAGACTGTTCATTGACTCTAGTAAAGCTAGCCTTAAAGCTGTATTACTGCACAACGGCAATGAAAAACCTTCAATACCTGTAGCACATGCCACTGGCCTTAATGAGACTTATGAATCGATGAAACTGCTGCTAAGACTCATCAAATATAAGGACCACACATGGAATATTTGTGGCGACCTTAAAGTTGTATCATACTTCTTGGGTTACAGTTGGGCTACACAAAGCATATGTGCTTTTTGTGTCTATGGAACAGCAGAGATGACAAGAACCACTACAAAAAACATGATTGGCCATCTAGAACTGAACATGTTGTTGGTAAATACAATGTGAAACACCCAGCACTTATTGACCCTCAGAAAGTACATCTTCCACCACTTCACATTAAACTTGGCCTTATGAAAAATTTCGTGAAGGGTATGGATCATCAAGGTAGTGGTTTCCAATATTTAAAGGATAAATTCAAAGGAATATTGACAGATGCTAAGCTAGAAGCTGGAGTTTTCACTGGACCACAGATCCGCAGTGTCATCCACGACTCATCGTTTCCATCTAACCTAAATGAGAATGAACTAGGAGCATGGACATCTTTCGTTGAAGTTGTCAAAAATTTTCTTGGAAACCACAAAGCTGAAACCACCGTAAACTCGTAGAAAATATGCTTAAATCTTATGAAATAATGGGATGCAGAATGTCTTTGAAAATTAATTTTTTACATTCTCATCTTGACTTCTTCCCGGCCAACCTTGGGGCTGTAAGTGACGAGCATGGTGAGCGCTTCCACCAACAGATCTCAGTTATGGAAAACAGATACCAAGGTAATTTCAACCCAAATATGATGGGAGATTATTGTTGGTTCCTGCAGAAGGAGAGCTCGTCATCCTACAAGCGACAAAGGAAGAGGACACACCAAAGTTTCACTTAAGAACAGGAATTTGCCTTTCAGTAGTAACAACAAAATACTAACGCGCTTTGGGTGGATGGTTGGGCGCAGGGGTGGTAACTCCGCCAGCGGAATTCCGCTGTCTGTCTTAAGCCAGAATAAAGGAGGAAAGACATCCCTGTTCACTAATTATTTAAGTATGCTTAACATAAAACGTGGCACGGAAAAGTAGCTTAGACGGCTTTCGTAATAGAAGCGGGTGAGAAAAAAAATGAAAAATAGGGGTTTTCGGTTACACAAAATCTGGACGTGATAGAGAAATTTTGATATCAGATCTGAAATCAGCATCACCGCTTTAGTAGGAATCAGTAGTTCACGTGTCTGTAACAAAAAAAAAGTTGAAATTTGTTGCCTAGTGTTATCTACGTAAACTTGTAAAGGTCTGTAATAATAAATAGGACCCTTACAATTGGTGACCCCGGAGTGACCAGCGCCCAAATACTAGATTGGCATCCAGCACTGCGGCGCAAAAATTAATTTTAATAAAAGAAGGGAAGGACTGATTATGAAATCATCAACATGAATTTTATATTTTATTGACAATTAATAAACTATATGCAACAATTATTTATAAATGCAAAGGGGATTTTTACCCGTAACAACTTTGATTGACATATAAATGCTAAATTAAATAATGGCACCGTTTAGCTAATATATAACAGTCTGCAACTAATACTGATACTAATAATAATAATATTGTGCAAATAATATACAAATAATATTAATATATATAAAAATATGTAACACTAATAGAATTAATATTAATAGACAAATAATAATAAACAACTAATAGCCACAATGACAACCTTGTCTGCAAAGAGAGAGACAAGAATACTGTAAGTAATATTCTAGACAAAAAATGATACAAAAATGGTAAAAATTGATAATTAAAATATATATGCTATATAGGCCCAGTAACCTGTGGATGGTGAATTACAGTTAAACCTCATTATGGGATTGTGTTAAGTTGAACAGGAAAGCTAAGGAAGTATGTAGGCCACAAATGACTAGTAGGCCATCTGCTAAGAAAATACATGAAACATAATAGGCTTATAAAGTAAAATATACTAAGAAAATTAATGGGCAGGCCTATGCCTCTTCAATATAGTGGAGCTGAGGTTAACTATTTAAAACAAAGGCTACGGTAGGCCTCAGCTAGGCTAGAGTAATTCACAATTTGGCTTTTGCCTAAATAGACCTAACTTAGCCTAAGGTAATTTATTGTATGACTCTTACAGTACTATTTATAGTATGAATCTTTCATTACTAATCACAAACAATATAAGGTTTGTTAATGTCTGCAGTATGCGGTATTGCATACTGATATGCAATAGTAAAAAATATAAACATTATAAATACAAAACATACCACAGAAATTTTGCTGGCGCTGTCCCTTTAGATCATAAAATGTGGAAACAGCGTCCCTTGTGTTGTCGTTGCACACAAGTTTGTTTTTACTTAACAATTTTACCAACAAGCCAAAATAATCCTTAAAAGCAAACTCACGTCTAGTCACACCATGCCCCCAAAATTTACATTGTTTAGAAAGCACAAAATATATTTTTATATTTGCTTTGAACTTCTTTAATGATTGCACTTTAATTTTTAACTAAATTACTATACACTGAATGCTTAAGAATTAAATTTGATCACTGGACATGTTTAACTTGTATTTATTTATTTAGACAAAATATTTCACTTGTGCCAACTTGTGGCAATTTTCACTAGTAAAAGATAATTTTGTGGTGCAAGGCACTACAACTTCAACGCTAAAGACTAGTTGGTACCTGCACAACCAAAACAACACCAGAGGCGCCAACATAGCCACACACCTAAACAACCTCTTCATTCTTAACAACACAGAAGAACATACACACATACCACATCAAGCAGGATACTCAAACTCCTCCCTAGACATAACGTTCTGTTCCACCTCACTAGCAACACATACACACTGGAAAACAGAAAAACAACTGTCATCAGACCACCTGCCCATCATCATTACAACACGTTCTACACTCTGCCCCACCAGCCTTAGGCACACTTACAGAAATTACAAGAAAGCTGATTGGGAACAGTTCAAAATACAGACTGAGGAACAATTCACCACATTAAACAGCACACCCATCACACATCATGGATGGCATCAACTCCAGACGACCAGCTCAACGTACACTATTAGCAGAGCTGGGCAGTATTTAAATACATTTGTATTTAAATACGTATTTAAATACATTTGTGTATTTAGAACTGTATTTATAAATACATTGTTTTTCATGTATTTAAATATAGTATTTAAATACAATGTATTTAAATACTCAAAATATAAAAATGTAAATACTTTTACTGGTTTAATACACGTTCTGTACTAGCACAGTACGACGCGTCGACAGTGTAGTACAGCATGGTTCATGTTTCAACGTGTCAGTTCAATCAGTTGTGTGCCACTCTTAGTCGAAAGCGGTTGATTTCTTTATCGTGTGCATGTCATGGCTTCAACAAGCAAATTTGTATGTATTTAAAATGTATTTACGAATGTATTTAAATACAATTGATGTATTTTGTATTTAGTATCTAAATACATTCGTAAAATGTATTTAGTATTTAGCATTTAAATACATTTCTCCCATGTATTTAGTATTTAGTATTTAAATACATTCAATGTATTTATTGCCCAGCTCTGACTATTAGCAACAATAGACATTAGTAAAGCATTTGATGCTGTCCCACGCTTCCCTCTCATAAACAAAATACTGAACACAAACATGCACAATAACACCAAAAGGTGGCTGAGCAACTATCTTTCAGGAAGATACTCACCTGTCACATTTAATGGCAAATCATCCAAAAACAAGCTTTTTCCGAACGGGACCCTCAAGGCTCTCTTCTCTCACCAACACTGTTCAACTTATACATGCATGACATTCCAACACCCATAGATAACAAGCTTACTTTATCATCATATGCAGATGACATCACTCTAAATCCACCCCATCCACCCACAACAACATCAACACCGCTACAAATAACCTACAACCTTACATACAAGACTGGCTCACACACAATAGACTCAAACAAACACATTGTATCGGTGTTTCAGAGACACTACCACCGGACTTCCGGTAGCTTCCGACTCAAAGTAGTACCCACAAAATCAACCATCACCTTGCTAAAAAGCAACACAAAAGAACACCAGATAACTCCACAGCTTACACTAAGCAACACCAACATTCCACACACTCACAGGACCAAAATATTTGGGATCACATACAACACATCATTATCTTTTGCAAACCACATTCAGGACATTAAAAACAAATGTACGTCAAGACTTAACACGCTTAGGGTACTAACAGGCACAAACTTTGGACACCAGCAGGAAACAACGTCACTCATATACAAACAATATATTCGCTCAGTTATGGACTATGCTAGCCCATGCTGGGCACCCATTATCTCAAACACACACGTAAACACCTTACAGATCAATACAAAACAATGCACTTTGTATCATTACAGGATGTACTCAAACAACACCAATAGAACACCTGTACACAGAAACAAAAATACTGAAAGTTAGGGAACATTTAGATATGAGGGGAACACAATTCATGGCAGCAGCGACAACTAACCCACAACACCCTTTCCACTACATGTACAATCATGCACCAACACCTCGCACCATTAAGGTAACACCAGAGAGACAATATAACCAAATACTCCATTCCACACCACGCCCCACAGACATCACACAGTACAGAAAAAAAAACACACACACCACACACCTAACCCACAAAACAATGACACGACTCGGTCCGAATGCGGTCCTAGGTGCAAAGCCGCCACCCATTGACAGGTCAGAGACCAGCCTGAGCAGATCGGATCGAGTTAACTTAATACGATTCCGATGTGGACATCACCTCAACTTACAGACATATAAACACAGATTAGACAACTCCACAGACGACACCTGCCACCTGTTGCCAGGACACACCACAAACAATTGAACACATTATGACAGACTGTACCCTCCGGAGAGGGCGATCGGTTACTTGCGTGCCGCCGGCTTGCTCGATCAGGGTGGGCTGATCGGCTAACCAACAACAACAACAACAACACAACCCATAATGAAGCAAGGAAATTTTGGACTGAGAGAGTGTGTTTCTAATTCTCCTTAATTAAATGGGAACATTGAACCTAACAATTACACAAAAACATTTGGAATGCTTTGGTTTTTAAAACAGAATTCCGAACACAATGACACTATTTGGACAAAGAGTTATAACTTAAATCCAAATGCCAATACAATAAGACAAGTGCTTTCAGAATCATCAAATTTTTTTACCCCATTGGATTATATTTACCAGCAACTATAAGATCCAAAATCCTTTTGCAAGACTTATGGAAAAAGAAAATTGATTGGGATGAACTACTTTCAGTGGAAGACCAACTTCATTGGAAAAAATTGGCCACAGATTTAAACAAAGTTCAAAACATTTACGTACCAAGATGTGCTGGATACAAATTGAAACCCCAAACACTACACATTTTTGTAGATGCCAGCACACAAGCTTATGGGTGTTGTGCCTATTTAACAAGTGAAAATGAAAGTAACTTGGTTTATTCAAAGGCAAAAGTGGCACCCTTAAACCAAAAGAAAACTGTACCATAAGTTGAATTGTTGGCTGTCTCATTGGGAGTCAAAACAGCAGACTTTCTCTCACAAGTGTGTAAAGAAGTTGACATAACAGACATTTACTTATGGACAGACAGTCAAATTTGTCTAACATGAATGACCAACACAGATACAACTTCTTGCAAAAACATATTTGTGAAGAACAGACTAACAGAAATCAAAATTGCAAACACATACCTTGGTATCAAATTTAGGTACATACAAACAAAACAGAATCCTGCAGACTTTTGGACAAGAGGGCTCTCTTACAAACTGTTGAAAGCAAACAAAATTTGGAATGAAGGGCCTGAATGGCTAACATGCGAGGATCTTTGGCCAGCCGAAGTAGTTAACCTCACACTCAACTCTACAACAATTGAAAAGATCACTGAGGACAAACCTATTTTTTACTATAAACATTATTCAGCCCTCAACAAACTCTTGAGAATTACAGTCTATTGCTGCAAGTTTGTCGATAGCTACCTTCTCAAACACTGTCCTCAGAAAGCCTTTTCTAACTTAACAGAAACTGCAACAAAATACTGGCTCAAACACATACAAGCATCAGAATTTGACAAGGAGTTGAAGTATCTTAGGTCCAGTGGCATATTAAACAAAGGAATTCCTTCACTTGTCATGGATCTAAGTCTGTACCTGGATACAAAGGGTCTGATAAGGTGTAAAAGAAGACTCAACAAGTCAACTTTGACTTACAACTCTACGCACCCAGTTCTTCTTCCGAGGAGGAATCACTTCACAAATCTCATCATCAGGGATACCCACAACAAAATACACCACATGGGGGGTTCCACAAACCCTGACAGAGATGAGAAAAACTTACTGGCTACCAAAGGGTAGAACTGAAACAAGAAAAATTTTAAACACATGCATTCCTTGTAAACGTATCCATTCACGACCCTTTAAGACCCCAAGCCCTCCGGACCTACCTGTGGAACGAGTAACATTTATTCAGCCATTTAAAACCACAGGTATTGACTACACTGGAGCGGTGAATGTGAATTTTGGAGACAAAATGGATTCAAAAGAATACGAAGTGTACATTGTACTCTTCACCTGTGTGTAACACGTGCCTGCCATATGTCTAGACATAGTAGAAGATCTGACAGCAGAAGTTTTTATTGCTGCTTTCAGACGATTTTGTGCACACAATTCTGTACCCAAAACTATATGGTCAGACAATGCCACATACTTCAAATCTGATGAAAGAATTATTCATCAGATTTGTGACAGTGAAACAGAACAAACTAATTTAATCAAACAATATAACCTGGAAGTGCATTCCTGTTAATACACCATGGTATGGTTCCATTTGGGAAAGAAACACAGACTGTAAAGAACTGCCTTAAAAAGACTATTGGGACCAAACATCTACAACTTTTTGAACTCATGACTATTCTGTCAGAAATTGAAAATGTTATCAACAACAGACCATTAACTTATGTGGGAAATGGTATTAATGAGGCAGAACCTCTCACACCAAACCACCTAATTAAGGGAGAAACAGTAAACATGTTACCAGAATATGAACATAACAGTACAGAGGATCCAGATTGGGTAATAGGACACAAAGAACTCAACACAAAATACCAACATTTGACACAAATCAAAACTCAGTTTATAACAAAATGGAGAGAAGAATACTTAACAAATCTTAGAGAAAGACATAAACAATTAACAAAACAAAATTGGAATGATTCAGTCAAAATTGGGGACATTGTGTTGATACATGACAAGACTCCAAGACAACATTGGTCAATGGGAAAAGTCTTAGAACTCAAAACTGGTGAAGACGAAATTACCAGGGTTGTAAAACTGAAAACAGCAACTGGTGAAACCACCAGAGATATCACATTACTATATCCTTTGGAGTGTGGGGCTAAGTTAGAACCATTACCCCAAAGGATGGATCAGGATACTATTGAGGAGGAATCTCTCAATGTACCTGATGTAACTCAGACTAAACCAGACAGGCCTCAAAGAAAGACAGCTTTGAAAGCCAGAAAACTCTTACAAGAAAAAATTAAGACTGGTGACTTATAAACCTTACACAACTAATGAGGAAAGTTAAAATGATTAATACTTTTACTTTAATTCCATTAATTTCCTATACCTAAGGGGAGTCAAACTGATTGACATAACTTTAAATAAACTTGAGAAGTTGGCCTCTTGAACTTTTAAATTTAAATAGGTCTTGAGTAACCTTTCTCTTTCTATGTTCCTACTTCATTCCTTTTGACTCATTTCATATGGTTTGAAAAACATTTTATAAAAAATTTAATGTATAACATACAAATTTTTCCTTCGGGCCTCCCAGTATATGAGAAAACTATACATGTTTACAATATGGTATCGTATGTGATACCTTTATTTCTTACTTAATTACAAATTATTAATTTATTGAATTAAATAACTTCAAAATTGCCTCGGGATTGGCGACATAGCCTATTGGGAATGAAATTAATTGCCATACATAGAACCAGTGGTGAGCTGGAGCCGGTTCGCACCAGTTCGCGCGAACCGGTTGTTAAAATTTTGAAGCATTTTAGAACCGGTTGTTAAAAATTGTTACGAAACAAATATTGTTATAAAATTATCTTAAAACCAAATAATATTATAAAACGGTGTACAAAATAAAACGGTGTACAAAATAATACGGCGTACAAAATAAACTTCAAATGCAAAGGTAAAATAGCACTATCTGGCCATTTGGAAATTACTACCTAATTAGTATTAAATAAGGTATGTATGATATTTAAATGTTCTTCAAAATAATAATTTCTTTCTTTGTGTTATCTTGAAGCTATTTTGTAATTACTACCTAATTAGTAGTAACTAATATACTTAAATATTCGTCATATTTTCTTCTTTTCAAATTTATTCTAAATTTTTTTTTTTTTAAGTACGAGTATAACTCTCAATGACACAATGCATTGCCACTTCTTATGGAGAAAGGTACAAAAACTATAAACTGTGGCACATCCTTTAAATCAGAACTTTTTATATGTTGTATTTTGCTTTATTGGGCCTATTTTCAGCTACTGTATCATTATTAGTATTCTTTATTAGTATTCTTTTCTCTATACCTTATTAATGTTCGTATGTGTTATTAATTGTTCTTTTCTGTTCTTTTCAGCTGTAATGTTGATTTAGTTGAATAAACCCTTACTATAGGGATTTCGTTTGATTGAAACCTACACCACAATACACTACAATTTATTCAACTAAATGGATAAAGTTATACGCCTGGACAAGTTTGACGTGGTTACTCTGAGTCTGATCCTCATGCTGCAAAGCTATGGAAGTTATGGTACAGGAATTTTCGATACTTTCTCAATACTATTTCTGAACTGACACCAAACAGGCTGGAAGTAGGCTACTGTATCTGTACATTGGGCCCAATGTTGCAGATATAATTGAGGGATGTACAGACTACTCCAGGGCTATTGAACTATTGCACGCTGCTTATGTGAAAACTCCCAGCGAGATTCACACTCGTTACTTGCTTTCAACCTGAGTGCAACTACCAGATGAGTCAATCGACCAGTATCTCCAAGCACTCAACGGCCTTGCTGTGGATTGCAGCTTCAAGGATGTGACTGCTGCAACCTATCGTGATGAGTCTATCAGAGATTCATTTATACGCGGCCTAAAGTCTCCGAATATTCGTGCACTGCTGCTTGAGAATCAGCAGCTTGACCTAGCAACTGCTCCGCAGCAGGCCCGAGCGCTGAAGCAGGCGCTGCTGAGATCGGAGTCGTACTTGGCACCGCCATGCGCGGCTGGACCTACAGCGGCTGCAGCATCTAGCGATTCTGTTTTGGCCGCCGTTCCGAACAGTGATCATGAAGACGAAGTTAAACCTTTGGCTGCCACTGCTGCCTCAAAACTCACTGCGAAAAAGAGGCAAGCATGCTACAATTGTGGTGGCCCACGTCATCCTAGAAATAATCGGCAGCTTTGCCCTGCACGTGACGTTGTGTGCCACAAATGCGGAAAAGTTGGGCATTTCGCTAAGGTCTGCCGTTCTAAAGTACGCTTCCCTTCGGCTACATCCTCAGCTATAGTGTTGGCGTCTACTTGTGCTACTGGCGACTTACTACCATCTACTGTTGCTGTCCAGGTGAATGAGAATGAACGATTACTACGAGGGCTGATCGACACCGGTAGCTCGGAGAACTTCATCAACGAGACAGTAGCGTCATCTATGCGGCTTCTCATACATAAGCGCCCGTCTGTAGTTTCTAATGGCTTCTGCGTCTTTTTCGGCTATTGCGTCGCCAATCTGTCACTGAATGGCCGTGTTTATGACAACGTCAAACTGACTGTGCTTCCTAATTCATGCGCTGAAATTATTCTCGGCTTGCCTTTCCTGAAACTACACAAAAGCGTCAGCGTGAACTATGGCGGTGGTGAACCGTCACTAAGTGTGTGTACTCTATCTAAGCTTAAAATTCCGCCCGTGAAACTGTTCAAAAATTTATCACCCGAATGTCGCCCGATTGCTACTAAATCCCGCAGTTACAATGCTGCGGATAACGCATTTATCGAATGTGAAGTTAAACGCCTGCTTCAGGAAGAAGTGAATGAAACGAGCGACTCGCCATGGCGCGCTCAGGTGGTGGTTACTTCAAGTGAAAATAGAAAGAAACGTATGGTAGTGGACTTCTCCCAGACGATAAATCGGTACACTCTTCTCGATGCCCATCCTCTGCCAAGGATCGAAGACGTGGTCCATAGCATCGCGAAGCATCGCTTTTTCAGTATTATCGACTTATCTAGGGCTTATTACCAGATTGAAATTTGCCCCAATGATCGCCCGTACACCGCGTTCCAAGCTGGAAATAATCTTTACCAGTTTAAACGAATACCAATGGGTGTTACCAATGGGGTCTCAGCTTTCCAACGCTTCATGAACAAATTCATCGCTGATAACAACCTATCCGGTACGTATACGCCTATCTTGATGATATTACTATCTGCGGAAAGACGAAGGAGGAGCACGATCGCAATCTGGCTCACTTCATGCAAGCCGCTTCCCGTTACAACCTCTGTCTCAATTCAGACAAGTCAAAGTTTTCACTAACCTGCATCGATGTTCTGGGCTATCGTATTTCTGACGGTGTTCTGAAACCAGACCCGGAACGAATGAGGCCGCTATTGGAGTTACCTGTACCTTCCAGCAAAAAATCTCTCCAGCGCTGTTTAGGCTTATTCGCCTATTATGCTAAGTGGGTGCGTAACTACTCGCAGAAAGTGCGTCCGCTAGTAGAATGTCACCGGTTTCCGTTGTCCTCTGCTGCCATTCTTGCTTTCGAAACTTTAAAGGGTGACATCGCCGAATCCTCAGTGAAAGTAATCGACGAGCAGCTGCCCTTCTCCATTGAGTCTGATGCATCGGATGGAGCAATCGGTTCTGCACTATTACAGTCCGGCCGCCCGGTTGCCTTCTTTTCTCGCTCATTGAATCGGGCTGAAATGAGGCACCACATCGTTGAGAAAGAAGCGTATGCGATAGTAGAAAGCGTACGCAAATGGAAACCGTTCTTGGCTGGCAGACATTTTACTATTGTTACCGATCAGAGAGCCGTATCATTCATGTTCGATACTACCGCTAGGGGTAAAATTAAAAATGACAAGATAATGCGCTGGCGCATGGAACTTTTGCCGTTTTCATTTGACATCCGCCATCGGCCAGGTCACGAGAACATCGTTGCTGACGCTCTTTCGCGAGCACACTGCAGCGCCATCTCTGGTGTTTGTGACTTAAAATCACTTCATGAACGCCTCGTTCACCCAGGTATCCAGTGTATGTTGCATTATGTCCGCGTCAGAAATTTACCCTACTCGATCGATGAGATCCGACGTGTTACGTCTGAGTGTCAAGTGTGCGCTAGGATCAAACCGTGCTTCTACAAACCTGACGATACTGCTTTGGTACGAGCGACTGCACCATTTCAACGTCTTTCTATTGATTTCAAAGGGCCGCTTCCGGTCTCACCACAGTCTTGTCGCTACATGCTTACTGTTGTCGATGAATATAGCCGCTTCCCATTCGCGTTCCCATGTCGTGACATTTCATCCAAAGTGGTGATCGATTGCCTCATGAGTCTCTTCACCATGTTCGGTCTACCAGCATATATTCACTCGGACCGCGGCTCCTCCTTTATGTCCAATGAATTGAAACAATGCCTGCTACGCCTTGGCGTCGGCGCTAGTCGTACCTGTCCTTACAATCCGCGTGGTAATGGCCAATGCGAACGCTATAATAGCATCATTTGGAACACTGTCAAGCTGGCTCTCGAATCTCAAGGGCTAACGATGAATACCTGGCAGGACGTTCTGCTTGAGGCATTGCACGCCATACGTTCCTTACTATGCACGGCTACTAATGCTACCCCGCATGAAAGACTTTTTACTTTCGAAAGACGTTCTGTTAGCGGCTCTGCCTTGCCTTCATGGCTGTTGGAGCCCGGCGAGGTTCTTCTAAAACGTTTTGGAAACCGTAATAAGTATGATCCTGCCGTAGATGTCGTGGAGCTAATTGATGTCAATCCTACTCACGCGCGTGTGAAATTCTGGGATGGAAGAGAGGACACTGTCGCACTCCGCAACCTGGCACCTTGCCCCAGAAAGGCTGATCTTGAAACTTCCGATACCCGAGACTCGGATCGCCCCAATAATGTGGACTCAGGGGCATCGCTCAATGAACTGGACTCGAATCGCCCCAATAATGCGGACTCAGGGGCACCACTCGACGAACTGGACCGCACGGACTTGCAACTCAATACTAGCCCGCAACAGGACCGAGCCCAGGCTTCGGATGGTCCCAGTCCTGGTGGACCCGCAGTTCCGACTTCTGAGACGTCAGTCCCCAGACGGTCTTCACGTGTACGCAAACCAGTGCATCGCTTGAACTTATGAGTTGCTTATCTACGGCCGCGCATTACAAACCTATTTAACCCCGCTAGTTTTTTTCTTCTAATATTTGTATATTAATCTATTTATTGCATTCTATTTTGCGGGGGCGAGTGTTGTGTGTTTTGCTTTATTGGGCCTATTTTCAGCTACTGTATCATTATTAGTATTCTTTATTATTATTCTTTTCTCTTTACCTTATTAATGTTCGTATGTGTTATTATTTGTTCTTTTCTGTTCTTTTCAGCTGTAATGTTGGTTTAGTTGAATAAACCCTTACTATAGGGATTTCGTTTGATTGAAACCTACACCACAATCAGTGATGGGCTGTATCTAGATACATGTATCGCCGATACGTATCGATCGATACTTTTGTATCGGTATCGCTTTAGCTACTTGACAAAAGTATCGATTTATCGGTATCGCTAAGGTCAATTTTCTTAAATGTATCGAAAAAAATCGATACTTCGATACATCGATACATTAATAAGAATTTTTAAATATTTAAATAGATGTTATAATACTGTTATAATGCTGTTAAGAGCCTCAGCGAGCAGACCCCCCAGCAACAACTAAGTGATGCTGCATCTGACGGAAGTGCAGATGATTTCTTCTGTTATGAGTCTGCTTCCACTAATGTCTCTGCAACCCAAGATTCCACTGAGATGGAAGTTTTACAGTATCTGGGTGACGGAAGTCATTCTCTCCAATCTCTGAGGCAGTACCCAGGAATTCTACGGGTCTTCCTGAAGTATAACACACCACTACCATCCTCTGCTCCTGTAGAACGGTTGTTTAGTTTGGCTGGTCACATTCACGCTCCAAAAAGGAATAGACTGTCTGACCAGATGTTTAGCCAGCTGGTATTTTTGAAGGGTAATAGTAATTACTTTTAATTGTTAGTGTAATATTTTCAGTCATTCATGTATCCTACAAAATTAAAACATACTTTCATTAAATAAAGCAATTGTTTTTATTTACATCTATAAAACCCATTAAAATGTCGTTGATTTTACTTACAGTGCGTACAAATTACTAGTATAAACAATAATATCTAATACCTACATATTAAATGAATAATTATAAAAATGTACTGGCGATACATGTATCGGCTATGCATGTATCGGTATCGCTTAAGACATCTAGAAAGTATCGGCGTATCGGTATCGCCTAAGACGTTCTTCATGTATCGATGTATCGGTATCGCTTTAGCGATTTTCATGTATCGATGCCCATCACTGACCACAATACACTACAAGGGAACCGGTTGTTAAAATTTTGGCAGCTCATCACTGCATAGAATCCCATATGTAGGCATTGGGCCTGCATGACAAGAAGAAAACCAAATTTATTATTTCATATTCAAAATTTTCCACTGCTGACTCATGAAAAGTCAACGAACTTTGCAAAATCAGCAGATTCCTAAGGACGATTTATATTATATTGGCGGCGCTCTGAGCTTGCTTATGTTACAGCGATGCTTTAAGCAAGGGAGACGTACTTAATTTTCCTATAAGTTCCGAGTGAATACCTCATAATATAAAACTAATAACACAAAAGGATAGGCCTATTCCTTCAGGTATTTAAGTGTAGTGAATGCCTATAATAATTAATCCGAATAAACTCGTTGTGTAACTCCATCGTACCGCGGCCTTACATCGAAACAGAAGCGAGGCCCAACGAAATAACAAGGTAAGATGATTTCTTTCTTTACCATTAGGCAGCGCTAAAATACTGAAGGCAAATAAATTTAATGAGGTCCTTTGAAGATCTACACATATATAACTCTTTAACGAAAAATCTTAGGGTTTTTGTCGTTAATCCTCCACTGAAATCTGTTGGAAATTTCCAACGGATGAGGGTAACAGGCAATCAACCCATAACCCTATATAGTTTTTTCACAGGTGCCATACTGCTCTCTAAGGTAATAGCAAAACAACGGTAAAATACGACAAAAACAATCCAATACAACTTCACTGAACTTAACGCGTTAGCGGGGCTGAGACAAAGGGTGATGCGAGGGGTGATGCGAGAGGGAGGGAGATGCGGGAGTGTTGGAGAGTGTAGGAGAAAACACTAGAGCGCGCATTGGCACGCGTACAGTACTACTATATTAGAGCGTGTTTGGCGGACCGTGTATATTCAAATTTTCCGCTTTCGGCAAATAATTGTTTGCATTTATTTTTCCGTGTACAGCAATACCTCGCTATTCGCAACCCCGCTTATTCGCAATTGATATTCAAACACCCATATTCGATATTCGCCAAGCATACCCCGCTTATTCGCAAAGTGAATTAGTGTGTCTGTGACCTTGGACGAATTGTAGTTGGTGGCTCAAGCTGCGCAGTGACGTGTTTTTGCTGTGTATTCAAAACCCCACCGTTCCAGTTCTGAGGAAGCTTCTTTCTTCATTCGAGACGGCACTGGACATAGCAGTGGACGTTGACCCGAATGTGGAGAGGAGCACCACTGTCATCCACAACGTCAAGACGACATTCGAGCCTACTATGAGTTTCTGGAGGAGAAGAGGAAGAAGGCTCGCCAACCGACACTTCATGCATTTTTCCAGCCCAAATCCTCCCCTTCTCCTGATGTAGCTGCCACTCCAACTTCTTCAACCTCTAAGTCCGCGTTCCATAGGCTTTTTAGTCCTCGTTCCTACAGCAGCAGTGTCACTGCCGTCTCGAGTGGGGAGGCCGATGACTCTGGCTCCTCTTCACCCCATCACCCCAGTAACTCCTCAAAGGAGTTTAACTGTTTTACACTCATTGTAGTTATGGATCTTTTCGGTTTGACGGCCTGTAATATTTTTTAATATTACTTGTTTTTTATTGTCCAGTTTTAATCAAGGATTTAAAAAATAACATTCATGTTTTAGAGAAACAAATAGTGAGGCAGTTATATGCAATTTAAGGATCTTTTCGGATTGACGGCCTGCGAACCCCCTCCCTCTAAAAACTCCCCCCCAGATATTTTATATAGTTAAAACTAACGAAAATATGACGACTTAACCTAACCAATCGTCAAGGGCGCACAGGTGACCTAACCGGGCATTCAATAATTTTCCTGTAAGTTAACCCTGTTGATTGTACTAATTGATTTGTTAAGTTTCATAAAAATCTGTAGCAGTCCGCCAAACCGAAAACATACTCAACAAGTAGAAAGTACGTGGAACGTACTTAAGAGACGTAACAAACGCCAGTGTGGGACGAAGCGCGAGATGATTGACTCCTATCTTCGCGAATTCATGTGGCGTCGCCGAAACGAAACAACTGATCTCTTAAAGAAAATGTTGAACGATATTTCCAACTTTTCATTTAATTAAATATTTCTTCAATAAATGAATGTCCTCCAGTAAATGAATGTTATTTTTAAGTCCTCGATTAAAACTAGACAATAAAAAACAAGTAATGTTAAAAAATATTACAGGCCGTCAAACCGAAAAGACCTGTAGTTATATTGTAGCATGTAGGGGAACGTATCCCCCCTAATTACATTGATTCTTATGGGAAAAATTGGCCGATATTCGCAAATTCGTTATTCGCAATGACTTTTAGAAACGCATCCTTTGCGATAACTGGGGTATTGCTGTATAAGCAAATTCGCGCTGGATAAACACGCGTTGACGAGGGTTTACATTAAGAAAATGTATTTTTTCGTGCTAAATTTCCTGTCCCATGATCCACTTACTGACATCACCAAAAACATTGAAATAAGAAAATAAAAAAAGTAAATAGGAAGTATAAAATTTCCAACCACCTAACATCAACAAAAACCTCGAAGAACCTTTCACAAATTCACAACCTTACAGTTCAGTTCATGTTTCGTGAAACTAACAGGACTCATGTTCATCCCTTTCCGAGTGTTCTGGAATTGGCCCCAGAACTGAAGAGGGTAATGGTGTGCTTTCTCTCTTTCTGTCTCATTCAAATAATAATAGACCCAGCACTTGATGTAGGAACAGCCGAAGTTCTCCCGTGGAACAAGGTGTTTTGGTCTTGGAGGATGTAAATAGCCTTATTGGCTGAGCTCCTCCATATAAAACTTCAATCAATCAACCTTACAATACTACCTCACTAATAATCTCAGTTTGCATAATGCTCGAAATGAGAGATGTGTTTAGCCTTCTCCAAGTTTTGTGGCAAGTGCCCTGAACTATTATTAAAAGGTAAGCCTAGGCCAAGGTTGCCAGGTAGTGCCAAATTTGGCATTTTTTGCCAAAATTCTAGGGTCTTATGAAAAATTGCTATTTTCATTTGGCAATAAATAATTGCTGCCAAAGAAATGTCAATTCGCAACATTTTGTTGCCATTTTCTGCCAAATTTAGGACAGCTTATGCAAAAGTATTTGTACGCCAATTTTAATGCAAATTAGCAATAATTTGTCATAGTTCAAGTCTCTGTGCTAAGTACCATTTGCAGAATTTCCTACAAATCTTGGTGTTTTGCTCAGTGAATTTTCAAAATGGTTCGGGGAGAAGTGATTATGATAAGTTGTTTGAGGTCATGAATTCTAACATTCCTAATTTGCATCCTACTAAATTTGTTACTGCATCAGCAACTAGGTGGCTAGTGACAGGAAAAGTGATATACTCAATTATCACACAATGGCATGAACTTGCTGCATATTTCAGATCCATCAATTATGTAAAAAATTATGGTGAATATTCGTTTTAACACCACTCTAAATTTTAGAATAAGAAAGTACTTTTAGGGTAATTTTGATGTGTTATACACAAATTTGACTTCTATTTTCTGTGCAGATATATAGTTCTTGAGATACAAGCAAATAAAATTATAAGTTAGATGATAAAAGTTGTGGCCTAGATGGCATATAAGCAGAACATTTAAAATGTTGTAGCCCTTATATAATATCTATGCTTGCAATGTGTTTCAAAGCAAGCTGTACGATACATGGGTACCGTACTTGCCACAGTTTATTTTGTTAGTTGTATTATTGCCAGTTATTAAAAATAAGAGTGCTAGTATCTATGATAAGAATAATTATAGGCTAGTAGCACTTGCCAGTAACTAGTATACTTTCTAAGGTGTTAGAATGTCATTTATAATAGGATAAGTACTTACTTGCAGACTTATGATAATCAGTTTGGCTTTCAAGTGAAACATGGTAGTAACATGCGTATTTATATGCTAAAGGAAGCCATCCTAAAGTACAAGATGTCAAGTAGCAATGTATATTCCTATTTTTTGGATGCATCAAAAACATTTGATAGAGTTAACTATCACAAACTTTTCAAGAAACTCTTGTGTTGAGGGGGGTAATTATTAAATATTTCACCAATACTGAAATTAATATCCAGAACATATGTTTCTAATATATTTTGGTGTGTTCTGTTCAAATATGACCTTCATATCTTGCGCAAATGAACTGAAAGTTTTCCTATGTTTTGGTTAATTTTCACTAGAAATGAAGATCATATATGAACCAAAAACACTAAATATATATAACCTAACCTAACCTTAACCCGTGTATTCTCGAATTGTGTGTGCTAACTGGGGGTAGGGGGGGTAATGGTAAAACTTTACAAGACACTCGCATTGCCATGAAATATGCTACAGTAATGAAACATATATCAATTGATAGAGCAGAAAAAATGGTGCAAGCAGCTATGTATCATTTTGAAAATATTAGAAAATAGTTATGACACTGATGTTACTAGGCTTATCATAGCTTACACCACCTGAGTTGGTTTTATTGGTTTTTTAAATGTTTACTTTCTGTCAGGATATTTTTCATTGGATGTGTATTAGAAGTGTACTTTAGGTAAGTACGACTCTATATACCTACCTACTTTTGCCACTAATCATTGCAAGTGTTACATACAGTATTTTTTTTTAAATATATATTAAATATACTGTATACATTGAAAGGGTTATTTAGTTACCTAGTAGACTAGGCTAGTGGCAAATAAAAAAGAAAGATTTTATAAGTTAAACTGAAATTATTTTATAGTGATTAAAATTTATGGCTTCTAACTTGGGTCAAAGATATATAAAATTTTAATATCAGCTATTAACTATTCATAATTATTTAAAACTATAGTGAATGAAATAATAGAATTACTAATCCATTATATATAATATTTACATTGAAAAATGCATAAATAAACAAAAACAAATTTGTCTTAAAAAAACCCCCAGGTACATTGGTTTTTTTCCAGCCTTGCCTTGAACTCTCTTCTCTGTATATTTTCTCTTGATTTAGATTTTATTCCTGCCTGAATGAAGAAGGCAGTACAGTCACCAGTTGCCATTCGTAGGTACTTTGTTCTGTGGACACCCAGTGAAGTGTAAAATTTGCAAACCATGGTACAAAGGTTTAATGGGAAAAGGGGGGGTTACATGCCTGGGAACCCTGAGACAACCACCCTAAAATATAAATACAATCATGCCCCTTGGTTTGGTAATTGAGGTTCATGAATTTGCAGTTCCATGCAAGATTTTTTGATACTGGGTACCCCATTCAAGGTTTATGCTCCAATTCTTTGCATTTCCACTCACTGGAATGGTATTGGTAAGTTCTAAGTAAAAAAAATTATCTTGAGTTCTCCAACATCTATAGGCTGAAGGCATTCATTGGAAAAGCATAAGCAAAGATTCCAGAAGCCAGTGCATAATGCATGTGCAGTAGTGACTATCCCAGAACAAGTATCAGGAATAAAAATAAAACCTTATAAAAACATTTTTAAAATACTGTATAGTAAATAAATAAATATAAAATATTCAAATATAAAATATACTGTAATTATTAAAAATTAAAAACCTAATGTATATCAATTTTCAAAAATGTAAATAAAGAAATGTCTCATGCTCTCCAACATACATTGATTGGTAAGTACCATACATAATGTTTTTTTATTTTAATTTAATTTATATAAAAATTTCATCCAGTCACACTAATCCATGGATACGCAAAATTTGCACCTGCAAACTATGAAAAGGGTCACAAATGGTCAATTGCTGATAAACAAAATCTACAAAGTGTGAGTGACAGGTGACTGTACCTTTGAAAAGCTTTGCAATTATGACAGTAGGGTCGTGATTTAGTGCGAGATAAGGACTGGTAATGTTCATGAAGTATGGAATCACACTATATGGTGACAGGTTTCAATGTAAAAAATGAGTTAGGGACTAGAGGCCAAAAAATATAGCAAATAATGCTTGAAAATTTAATTACATGCTACACAATACAGATTTTAAGCTTAGCCCACTGTTCCCCCATCCTAGGACTCATCAGATACATCCTTCACAGGTGCCTCATTGCCCAACTCATCACCTGTATGAATGAAACAGACATAAGTTATTTTTAGGTTTTCTTTCACTCAACACCACACATTTTTTCATTCTTTCACTCATACCACAATTTTTTTCAGTTTTATTTCACTTTGGCCCAGCTGGCCTCATGAAGCATGAAGATATGGGAGTTATATAGGTAGTCGCAAAGTACAGAAATCATTGCTTTAAGTCACACTAAATCACAACCCTACTGTATTTGATTTTAATCTTAATGCTTTTTAAATCTTCTTTTGGACCAAGGCCTACCAGTATATAAAATTTCTTGAATTTCAATTGAATGGCATGGTGCTGTCAGAAGTAACCCAGACTTAGTATCTTGGCCATATACTAATGGATAGTCTTTCAGATGACTGTGATATTCTAAGGTAATGTAGACAATTATACAGGTGACCCTCTGTATACATGGTTTCAGCTATACACTGTTTTGGTATTGCTCCCCACCCCAATGTATACACGGGAGGGGATCTCATCCATACACGGTTTCCCAAGCCAACACAGCTGTGTGTGGTGGCCTGTCGCCCTACCCCTCCCCTCCCTACCCATCCCCTCCCTCCCCTCCCCTCCCCCTCCCCCTCCCCTCCCCCTCCCCCTCCCCTCCCTACCCCTACCCCCCTACCCCTCCACCGCGCACTCAGTCAGTAGTGCACCAGTTACCAGTGTTGCCAATCTACAATACAATTTCCCTAACCAATCCCCCAATATTGAATCTAATTGTGGCAAGGATTCTATTACCAATTTCGCAAATTTACAAATTATACATCACGTAAAGGATGTTATCCAATATTTTAATTAATCATTATGTTAAATATATACATCTCTAATGATTTTAACTTCTTTACAATATATTTTTATACTTTATTAGTACTACAATTAAAAAAATAAATCTCAACAAATAATCACAATAAATAACAACACTCACCAGTAAACATTGTCCGCAGCAACTCTACCCAATCTGCCTACCTTTATTTGTAAGTTAAACTATTTTTTTCTTGTTACTGCAGTAATAATACTATGTGCAGTTAATATATAAATATACATGTATGTGTTTTGGTGTTTCTGTACGTGTTTTAGTGATGTATGAGGAAATATAGTTGGTCATAGGGAGGGGGTCAGTTGGTCTAGGGATTGATTGTATTTTTTCCCATAAGGTAGGCTATTAGTCCCTGTATGCACAGTTTCTGTTTACACAGGCATTTTTAGGAACCTAACCCCGGTGTATACCGAGGGTCACCTGTATGCTCAGGGAAATACTTTGGTTGGAAAATTTCATATATGTACATTAGATAAGTTGATTTTGTTGAAAACTGTTTACACTCCAATGTATACAGCTCATTTGTGGTGGAACTACAGGATGTATAATTTGAGGAAATTATATGTTGCATATAATAATATTTTTAGGAGTTTATTAAGGATTCCAAGATTTGTAAATGGTGCTGCTCCTAGTGTCAGTATGCTGTTTGTAGTCAATAAGGTGCCTAACTGTGCCAGTGTCATTCGCAATTTTGTATTTAGATTTATCACTAGGCTTGGTGAGTCAGTCAATAAGATAATAGAAGCCATGGTTAGTGGACTGGTCTCTGATATATTTTATAAATCTCAAATGTGGAAGCATTGGCTTTCATGTTGTGGGAAAACTGGAGAACCCACCTGGATTTGACTCTGGAAACAGTTCTTCCTATGGTAGGAATCCAATTCTACTGGCCAGCCACAAAGTATATGCAAAGTGAATAGACTGGAAGACAGGAGAGGAAGCTAGACTCGAAGATCTTTTCCCTAGCAGTACACTGGACATCAAGTGAGCAAGGACCATTCACAAAAATGTCAAGCAGGAAAAGCAAGACCACCACTGCATTCAAGCGATGGAAAACAAACAGTATATACACACCGGAATGTTAAGGAGTGGGTGCGAGGAAAAAGGTGTTAAGGAAGAGAAAGGACTTCAGAATAAACAATAAACAGGAACAAGCACAGTACAGGCAAGACCTATGCTACTGAAAGTTAATTCAAGAATTTTCACTTCGACTTGAAAATATCACCAAATTTAGTGAACCTTATTCCAATGTATGACTTTTTATCTAGTCTTATTCCCTGTGATGATCAAATGTGGAACTGATCACCCCATCATGTAACGTGACTGATAATTAATGATTTATAGAAAGCAAACGAAATTTAGGTTTTTCAGTTTTATTTATAATTTGATTTAATCGAACAACTTGGAACCTCCCATTTCTACACTTGAACAACAACTTTAACAGTAATTATTTACAATTTCTGGATGTTCTAGACAATAAGAAACTTTAATCTTGAATTAAATGATGATGGAGTTAATAAGGTTAGTTATAATAATGAGCATATAAGGCGATTTATGTATAAAACCCTAAAATTCTGAATAACTTTCTTGACCTTTGGAGGGTCTTAACTTCCTAGATTTCAACTATTATATTCACTGGAATTCTTCTCACTTGTTTATTTCCCAATTTATCTGGACAAGACAACATGTATAGGCACTTAATGAATTCACATGCAATAGCTTAATTAAAGGTTTATAAGCCAAAGCACACTGGCAATGCTTCAAGAAATTTGGACTAGTGCACAACACTGGATTGTCTGCCTAGAAGGAGCACTTAAGTTCTGGATCCTTAGTGCTAAACTTCAAAACATAGGGTACCTTCTGGCTTCAGTAATGGACTATGATCTTGCCTTTTCTTGAGTTCAACAGGGACTAATCCAGGCTAAATACTGGACAAGGTTTTAACACTAGTCCAGAGCTGTTTCTAGCAAGATGCCCTATTACAATGATTTAAGCACTTTTTCATTACCTAATTACAGTATCTGCCTATGGGGTCATTCTCTGTCAGATCAACCAGTGCCTAACACCCTCATCTCTCAGATTTTGCTGAAATTTGGTTTATAGGGAGTTTGTGGGCCCTGAATCCATTTCTGAAATTATAAGGTCAATCCGACCAATGGTTCAAGAGATATGACCTCGGGAAATTTGAGGTCACTTGCGAGGTCACTAACATTTGGCGACCCATAACTTGGGTAATAATGGTCACAATTATATAAAAGTATATATATTTAGAATCAGAAAATGACAAGGAATCCAAATATGCAGGTTTTAGAACTCTAGGTTGAAAAATAAAAAGTTACACTGTAACCAAAATTTGAGGTCACGATTTGACCTCTGGGGTATCAAATGAGAATTTTTTTTTTAAATGTAAAAAATGAAGGCATAGGTATTGGCTGTTAGAATCAGCAAAAAAAAGTTTGTTTATGTTAGTATTTTTCATGTAACTAACATATAAGTGAACACCATATTCATAAGTTGTGCGTCAATTCTACCTATTTTTTCACACTTAAGCTCATAATTTGACCTATAGAAATTAAAATTACATTTTTTTATAGATATAAAAACAAAGGCAAAAAATGTAAAATTGTATTTCACTGCTAATCTACACTGGCAATAATAGTTATAATAGTGAAAGGGGAAGACCTACTTAGAGGATTCATGTGCTAGCCTAATACAATTTTTGCATGCTCGATGCTCTCATCAATTTCTTTTTGTGGAAAAATGTATTGAATTCTGCTGCCTCCTCTTAGGGTAGGACAACTCATTACAATTAATATATGATGTCCTGGCACTGCACATGAATCCTTGTTTGATGGATAATAATATGCACTTGATCCTGATGACCCAGAGGGATGTAGAAAGTTCACAGTGAAATCATCAAACTCTTCACAATATTCCTCCACAATTCCATACCAAACTTGCATGTCATAAATGCAGCCAACATACTCTCCTGGTTTGACACATTTTAGGTTACCAAGCATTGCAGGTTCATTAGTAAAATGACTTTTCCTTATTCTTTTCTTTTCTCCAATGCCACTTGAAATGGGATACACCATCAGTTCTTCCTTGTTTAGGGGAACAAATCTATGATATTTCTGAGTTCCAGGAATAGCCCTACTATCCTTGAATCGATGTTCCAACCGTTCTTCTGCATCTTTCAAATCAGCTGTAGTTACAAAGAAAAAATTTATCTTCTTGCTCAAGTTTTCTTCACAAAACTGAAACATGTGTTCTGGTGTAAGAATTTGCCTCTCTGTAGTTCTCTGCAAACTGGCACGAGCAGTAGCTCTTTTCACTGTTCCTCCAATCCCATCACATGCATTTTTGCCATGGGATGTAGCAAAGAAGTGCCTTCACAAGACAGACCAAAATCCTCTTCATGGTAACAGAGATTTGTGAAGTTGTATCTGTTCTTATATTGGCCAGCACATCCATCTGAGAAATAGTGCACCTTCTTCAATTGTGGGCATCTGAATTTAACATATGTCATAAGCTTCAATATGAATGAGTAAACCATTATAGTGTTGTGTTTTAGTGATGCAGATAAGAAACAGACACTAAAATGGCTAAGTTCCTGGTCTGCAGATGATCTATAATAGATGACAAAAGGGTGAATTGTCCCAGTGAAACCCTTGGGCAGCATCCTGGACAATGAAAGAATAATTCTCAGAGAAATCACCTACTATAACTACCTCGCTCTGAGGTGGTAGTGTTTCTTTCAACTGCTTGAAGTACTGTGATTGTTGCTGAGCAACAAAGTGATGACGAACCATGCAGGATATTTTCATGCTTAGGGATGATAAGTATTCATGAAGTGGCTCCACCTTATCAACCATTGTACAATGGTCAACAGTCACCCATTGCTTGTAAGATATTTCATTTGGAGCTGATTTCACACTGTCAAGTAACTCAAGAAAATCCAGGACACCCCTCTTCTCTTGGGCAATTGCAAAGTTGCATCATGCAAGTCTCTCTTTCTGTACTGCAGACACTGTAATCCATAAGATCCTTGTATGAAAGACCTCTTTCTCCCAATGCAGCCAGCTGCAATTTTGGATTTTGATGGTATGTGCAGACACAGACAGAATGAGTCCCACCACTACCGGCAAGCACACAATATGATGGCCGTAATTTTGCAAATGTGGAAAATCCTATTTTGGGATTCTTTTCATCATTTTTATATAGTTCAAACATCTCTCTTAAATTCCCGAGGACCAATCGTTTTTGCACCTTCATTGCACCTTCAGCACTGATAACTTTCACGCAATCCTTTTGGCCATGACACATACGACTAACCTCTTCTAACTATATCTTTGTGTTCTTCAGATATCACTTTTCCTTTGCTCATTAGTGGAATCTTCGGAAGGATTCCATGTTCTGATTTAAGTGAACGGCTTCTTTTCACCATGTATGTTGTAGTTTGAAAGAAACTAGCTGTTTTTTCAATTGTGTATGGTGAGAGTGTCAATATTTGTAGTTTGTGATGGTGACATTTGCTCTCCAGGAATGACTGTTTCAATTCATTCATTAATTTGTCTAGATGTTTTTCAGATTTAGTTTCAGGTTTTGAAGTATCACTTACCTCCTCGGTAATTTGAACACCATAACTGAGTTCTAGCCTCTCCTTCAGGTGTTTCTGAGCAGATGATAGCTTACCACGAGCCTTGCGCTTTTTCTGGCTTAATGACAGCCCTTCTGAAAAGAACAGAAAAAAAGGTTTCACACACCTGAATATTAGTAATTAAATATTAATTATAGTACCTTAAATGCTATATAATTGGCTATATAGTAGATCAAACAGACCTTGTAGTAAAGTATAAGTTATTATATTAATTTATTACTTACTTTTTTTAACTGGTGTTTGGTCCAGAAATGCTAGAACTGGTTCAACTGAAGTTGAAGGATTTTCCTTTATCAAGCAATCACTGTCATTGTCCAGATCTTGAATTGAAGAGATGTTACTCAAGCCACTGATAGTAGATGATTCATTTGAATCCTGCTCAGACTCGTTGTTTTCAGTGGTACTAAGTATAGTGGGGTTTTTCATTATCAGTGTCCAGCAGTTCACACACAACAATGAGTCTTTTTTCACTCTTCCAGCACATTTTTCAACAAGTACATCAGTCACTTTTCTAAGATTGATTGTTATGCGTTTCTTGTGTTTTTGAATAGGGTCCTGGCAGTATTTCAAGTGCCGAACCATTGTATTTTGATCTGTAAAGATATAGGATTTACAATTAGGTAATATATATTTTTTAGAAAATATATAGCTATACACACTTAATATTTTAGGCCTTGATAGTCTCTGAGACTCATTAAAACACCATACCCACCAGCCACCCACATGCTGGCTGGAACTGTACTAACCTGTAGACAAGGAATTTTGCAACTATCTGTGTTGATTCTGCACTTAGACAAGTAGCAACATGTTTCAACAGGTTTGTTTAGGCTACATGTGAGCTTAGTCTTCCCCTTTCACTATTATAACTATTATTGCCAGTGTAGATTAGCAGTGAAATACAATTTTTATTAAATTCTTGGAGCTTGAGGTCAAATTGATAGCTAAGATATAAAAATTCCTTGAAATGACAAGCAATTTATAAATATGGTGTTCACTTATAAGTTAGTTACATGAAAAGTACCAACATAAACAAACTTTTTATGATTGTTTCTATTAGTCAAGAACTCTGACTTTGTTTTTTATATCTATAAAAAATGTAATTTTAATTTCTATAGGTCAAATTATGAGCTTAAGTGTGAAAAAATAGGTAGAATTGACGCACAACTTATGAATATGGTGTTCACTTATATGTTAGTTACATGAAAAATACTAACATAAACAAACTTTTTTTTTGCTGATTCTAATAGCCAATGCCTATGCCTTCATTTTTTACATTTAAAAAAAAATTCTCATTTGATACCCCAGAGGTCAAATCGTGACCTCAAATTTTGGTTACAGTGTAACTTTTTTATTTTTCAACCTAGAGTTCTAAAACTTGCATATTTGGATTTCTTGTCGTTTTCTGATTCTAAATATATACTTTTATATAATTATGACAATTATTACCCAAGTTATGGCTCGCCAAATGTTAGTAACCTCGTGAGTGACCTCAAATTGCCCGAGGTCATATCTCTTGAACCGTTGGTCGGATTGACCTTATAATTTCAGAAATGGATTCAGGGCTCACAAACTCCTTATAAACCAAATTTCAGCAAAATATGAGAGATGAGGGTGTTAATTTCAATTTTTTTTGGTTGATCTGACAGAGAATGACCCTATGCTTGACTTAATGAACACTTAACTTGAGGCTGCGAAAGCTGAGTGGCTGGAAAAAAAAACATTAATTTAAAAATAAAAAGACTTGAGAAATGTAAATCAACCAAACCCTACAATGTTCATTATACACAGTGATTCACTGGCCTACTTAGTCAGTGCTCCAGACAAATACCTCTTAATCTTCTATGGACCTCTTGTATAATGTACCTGTTGAGTCTGAAATAGTGTTTGTTTATACTCTATTAAAATTACATACCTATAGTATTTGGTGAGATATAGTGTTGATCAGGGTGAAGCGGACCACAGGGGTGAAGTGGACTGGGTCAATTAAAACTTAAATAAAAACAAATTTTTTTTTTCTTATTTCAGGTGCCTGCCTTCAAGAGTAACTATTTGTGCATCATCTGTGCAAATATAAAGTTGCTGCAGTTAGTTTTCAATGAACGGGAGAAAAATTAGTGAAGTGTGCAAAATCATAAAAAATGAACCTTGCTGGTGAACTTTGTTTTTCAAAAACCTTGATTTGGCAAAGGTTTTCCTGGAGAAATTAATATCCATTGTAAAAGCTGAAAATTTGTGTGGATATTCTTTAATGCTTATACAGGAATATCTCGAAATTCATCGTTAATTCATTCCAGAATAACGCAACAAAATATGAAATGTTTGACGAAATTTGAGGTAGATTACACTGGTCTACAAATTTTGAAAAAGTGTGTGCTTCGGAGATAAAATGTGTTTCCTATTATGGATTTTGGGGTGCTGAAAACGAATATGACCATAAAAACAGTCGATTGGCTACAGTTTCCAAGAAAATTTAAGTTACACATTTTGCGTATATGTATACCATATATTAGTAACATACCTGTATAATGCAGTCACTTATATTGATTCAATCCGTTGCTTCTTTGCTTCTCTCTTGTATTCAACTTCTGGAGCAGCTCTTGTTATTGTCCAGCAGTAGTCTGCTAACAATGATAGACTCCATTTCCCCTGGTAGCATTTCTCCATCGCTGAGCTATCCTGGTGGAAACGTTCACCATGTTCATTGCTGACTGCTCCGCAGTTGGCTGGAAAAAATTCCAGGTGCAAATGGAGGAAATGTATCTTTAAAGACATATTGCAGCCCATTTTTTGATAGGACAACAGCAGGTTTTCCATCAGCTCCCTGTAATTGTCAGCTTTGGTATTTACGAGAAAATTGGTTGCTACTAACCAGAAAGCATTCCACGCTCTCTTCTCCTCACCACCTAGGATATGATCAAACTCCTCATCTCTAAGAAGCTTGTGGATCTGTGAACCAACAAATACACCCTCCTTGATTTTTGCTTCACTGAGCTTTGGGAATTTACCACTGAGGTACTTAAAAGCTGCCCCCGTTTTATCCATAGCCTAACAAAATTTTTCATGATGCCCAGTTTGATGTGTAAGGGTGGTAAAATCTTGCTTGATTCTACAAGTGGAGGATACTGAACATTTTTTGTTCCAGGTTCCAATGAGTGTTGGAGTGGCCAATCCTTGTTGATCTAATGAGAAGTCCTAGCCCGACTATCCCATTCACACAGAAAACAGCAATACTTAATGTAGCCTGGCTGCAGTCCAAGCACGATAGCAACAACTTTCAAGTCACCACAAACCTGCCATTGATGTTTGTCATAGTTTATGCAGTTCAAAAGTTGCTGCTGCTTGTCATATATTTCCTTCATGTGGACTGCATGACCAACTGGAATTGATGGCAATACGTTGCCAACATGCAAAAAAACAGCTTTTAGACTCAACTTCAATGAATCAATGAACAGTCTCCACTCATCAGGATTATGAATGATGTTGAGAGCTGCCATCAGACCATCGATGTCATTGCAAGCTACAAGGTCACCTTCCATGATGAAGAATGGGACAAAATGTTTTTGACGGTCACGAAACTTACACACACTAACATTTTCAGTGAGGAGATTCCACTGCTGTAATCTGGATCCCAACAGCTCTGCCTTACTCTTTGGCAGTTCTAAATCTCTGATAAGGTTGTTTAATTCATTCTGAGTTATCATGTGTGGTTTAGATGATGTCAAGTTATAAACAAATTCAGGGTCTTGTGAAGTTGAAGGCTCACAGGTTCCTTCATTCTCCTCATCCTCTGACTCCAGGGAGAATGAGTGTCGGGGCTCAGGAATGGGTAGTCCTTCACCGTGAGGTACCAGGCGTATAGCAGAGGGAATAATCGGATATTGTAAAATCTACTTTTTCTTCTTGCAAATACCTTTCTTGACTGGAGGCACCATGCAGAAGTAACAATTGCTGCCATGATCTGTTGGTTCCCACCACACCACTGGCACTGCAAAAGGCATAGATTTCCTTTTCCGATTCAACCACTGGCGAAGGTTTGTTGCACAAGTATTGCAGCATATGTGTGGGGCCCAGCTCTTGTCCTGATCTCCAATCTTACAGCCAAAATAAAGGTGATAGGCTTTCCTAATCACAGCGGTTATAGCATGCTTTTGTGATGCAAAAGTCAATTCTCCACAAACATAACAGAAGTTATCTACACTGTTCACTCAATTATGAGGCACCTTTGTTCAAATTAGGCTGAACAAAATTCAGTTTCAAAAGCAAACACTAAAAAGAGTTTGACAAGGGTGCACTGTATGACTTCCGCGAATGAACTGATGCTGTGGTGTAATACTATGTAGATGCCTGTGACACATCGACACCTTGACTCTACTGCACATGCACGGTTATATTTTTTTTTTATTTTAATAAATTAATGTAATTACATTGCATTTTAATAATTTTAAATTAGGTAAGGTTAAGTTAGGTTAGTATTCCATTTATATTAATATCAAAAACATTATGGGAAGCAATATGTTAAAATGATCCAATCTATTTTTTAATAAATAATTTACAAATACATAATGTAATAGATAAATTTAAAATTACATTTTATTTTATATATATATATATATTTTTTTTTTTTTTTTTTTTTTTTTTTCAGGAAGAACCGATTCGCCTCTATTTAAAGGGCATATCTCAGCGGAAAAAGTGAGAGGAAAGACAGAGGAAAAAGAAAGGGTGGAGGGGACAGTCTAAGTGGAAAATCATTTTCGTATTCAGTGACCTAAAATTAGTAAAGATTGACTACTTTTATTTCCGAAGCATTTTGGCTGTAGACCAATGTTATAGCATGTTTCAATGAGAAAACATTTTACTGTATTATGTTATTAAACAGATTAATTAATTAAATTCTACTAATTTTTTGGCAAAATATAATGTATATTGCGTTGGTAAACAGTTGAATTTTGTAGATTTCGATCATTTTTTTTTTTTTTACACTTTTTCAGAAAATGATGAATCTGCGAAAATGGACAATGGATTGTGAAACTATAGGTAGTAAAAGATTGATGAAGAATCTGCTTCTCACAATGTACAGACAAGTGGTCATATTTGCTCCGGCATGTTAACACCTCACTGGGGTGGACTGGACCACCATGATATTTATATTTGATATGTACAATTTTTAACTTGTAATGCGTCTTATTTAATTTTGTAACATTAATAGATGTACTAAGAAGTGTTTTCTTTGTTTCAAATTGCTTTTTTGATTTAGTATAATCAAAGTGGTGAGGTAATACAGGGTGGGGCACGGGAACCAAGTGTTTTTGGAATAATCAGGAAAATGATATTTATTTTTGTAAAGAAAATATATTGGTAGAACAACATTCGTAAGAACATAGCATTTCATGTCATAATAATCATGTACCGAAAATTATATCTGGCATATGATGTCTTTGGCCGTCGACGCATTGTTGAAGGCGTTTACGAAAATTGGCCTCCACTCTTCCCAGCAGGTCTCTGTTGATTTGGATGATTTGTTGATGGATCGCTTCCTTCAATGCATCTAATGTACGGGGCTTGTCCTCGTAGACACGTGACTTGAGGTACCCCCATAGAAAGAAGTCACATGTGGACAAGTCAGGGGACCGAGGGGGCCATGCAATGTCACCAAATCTCGAAATGAGATGGTTGGGAAACAGGGGGAAGAACAGCCATTGACGCTCTGGCGGTGTGTGGCGTGGCCCAATCTTGCTGAAACCACAAATGTCGACGAGCAATACGCCTTCTTCGTAACTCAGGGATGAAAAAGGTGTTCACCATCTCAATGTAACGCCCAGATGTTATGGTAACGGTAACCCCATTTTGTTCGAAGAAATAGGGACCGATGACGCCAAACTTTCCCACTGCGCACCAAACTGTAACCTTAGGGCTATGCAGCGGTTTTTCATGGAGTTGTCGCGGATTTTCAGCAGCCCAATACCGACAGTTTTGATTGTTGACGGCCCCATTAAGGTGGAAATGGGCTTCATCACTCATTACCACCATCATGTTTTCATTCTGCTCATAAAGTGCAAGCATTTCCTGTGCAAAATTCAGTCGTTGGGGGCAATCGTTTACATTCAATTCCTGCACCATCGCTAACTTGTATGGGTGAAAATGTAATTCTTCATGCAAAATCCGTCTAACAGTACGATTGCTGATTCCGAGTGCAGCTGAATGTCTCCGAGCAGAGCAGCCTGGGCTTTGCAACATCGCTTGTCTGACCCTTTCAACGTTCTCTGGAGTACGCACAGTGCGTTGCGGCCCCTTCGGTTTTGTTTTCATTATTGAGCCCCTGTTCGAAGATTGTTAACCCAACGTAAGATTGTGTCACGAGCGGGAATAGAGTCATTTCGATGAATGTTGAATCTGCGGCGAAACGCACGCTGAACTGCTGTCACTGACTTGCCACTCCTAACAAAATGATCATACGCGAACATGCGGTGTTCTAACGTCCACTGCTCCATGATGGCACCTGAAAGATAAAGGTGAGTGTTAGTTAAAGTTAAATGCTATGAACCCAGGAATGGAATGCTACCTACCGCACGCCCCTCCCATTCCTAATGGCCGATTACTAGCTATTCAAAAAACACTTGATTCCCGTGCCCCACCCTGTATAAGAGGAAGCCAGGTTCTGGCCTGGATAAAAACTCTGAAAAGTGCTATGGAAGTAGTAAAAACTAATATATTGTCAATAACTAGTGCTGTAAAATAACTTGAAGTTAGTAAAACAACCCTAAGAGACATCTGAAACATACAAATGGTAAGATTAGAAAACAAGGGGGTAACTTTTACATACTGAAAGAAAGTGAATTAGAACTTGCTGAGTGCTTAATAGTAATGGCAAAGTGGGGCTTTAGCTTAATGCCAAATGAAGTGTGTGAAATTGTGCAGGTGTATTTAAAATAGAATAAGACAGAGGACACTGAATTAGGAGATTATTTACATAAATATAGCAAATTCACAGATGACAAGCTGGGAGAAGACTGATTTATTCTTCATGAAGAGATGGTGAATTCCTATCATCAAAGAAGGCCAGCACCTTAGAAAAATCCTGATGACAGGCAGCAAGTGACCCTAAGATCATTTATGGATTTTATGATATTCTTCAGATCCAGAATTGCCCCAAATGCATCTGAAATATAGATGAGACAAGTCTTTTTACAGATGCCTTGCAAATGAAAGTGATATCACCTAAAGGAAAAAGTCTCAAGAACTACAGCTACATCAGGTAGAGAGGTTATTACTTTGATGAGAGGTGTGTCAGTGAAAGGGGAGCTTCTTCCACCCTTGATTGTCTTCAAGGGAAATACCTACATTTGTCATGGAAAATTGAAAAAGCCTATGAAGTGATAATGTATGCCATGTCAGAGAATGGTTGGACAGTGTCAGAAGTTTTCTTCGATTGGTTCAAGAAGTTTTGCCAGCTTGTCTCTCAATGACCACTCCTCATTTACAATGGACATGCTACACATATCACACTTCCAGTCATTCAACTAGCTAGGAAGGAAAAAATTACGATAATCAAGCTTCCACCACACACCACAGATAAACTGCAACCCTTGGATGTCAGCTGCTTTCATCCTCTCAAAGCTACATGGGACAAGGCAGTTCACAAGTATCACTGCCAGAATCAAGCTAGGCACATTAGCAAATTCGTGTTTGTGGAGATCGTTGGATCAGTGTGGAAGGCGGTGTTCACACTGGACATCTTATCTGGCTTTAGGAAAACTGGCATTTGTCCCTTAGATAGGACCAAATATGATGTTTCATGCTTCAACCCACAGCTCTACAAAGTTTACCAAAGAACCAGAGACATGGCTGACCCTGTAAGTGTGCACAAACCCCCAACTCCATGGAAAGACATTCCCCTCTCTCATGCCACACCCTCTGGAAGTGAATACACATCACCTGGAAGTCAACAAGCAACATCCTCTAAAAGTGCTCAACTCCTGTCAGGCCTGGATCAAGGGGTGGGGGCACAGTGGGCATTTGCCCTGGGCCCCCTGGTGATTTTTCCCTAATACCCCCCCCCCATGAAAATATAAACATATCGGTGGATGATAGATATCAGTGGTATATTGGTGGATCGTTTGGATGAGCAGTGTTGCCAGATTGCCTTTTTTCAAGCTATTTGTAGCCAATAGCTTGAAAATTTGGGCAATGGCTTATGACATTTTTTAGCTTATTTTTAAAAAAAAAACTCAGGGTTAAGATTTGAAAGTATTTTCATCAAACTTTATATTACAAATTGTGGATTTCAAATAAAGTTCAATCTTTCAAGATTTTTGTCATAATTTTGCAGTTTCAGTAATAATAATTGGCAGTGTTGCTTAGTTGACTCTGCATATGATTATGGTTCTGCTGTGCACGTCTTTTTAGTGTTAGTGAATATTTTTGATAAATTATCACTATAGTTGTGGTAACATTTTTCAATTACTATTCATTAATTTTTTAAATGTCTAATAAGTTAATATTTTTTAATAATTTAATTAATATATATTTAATAATTATATTTAATTAATATATATTTAATAATAGGCTTACCATAATTTTCTTTCCTCAAACTAGGACAGTTAGTTAATTAAATGCACACAGTGGCATAACTAAGATTTTGGGGGTCCCAATTCAAAATTGAGTGCAAAGCCCTTACCTCACCAATATTTGTCACAACAAAATATCGCAAATTTAAAAAAAAAAGCAAGCTTATTTTTTTGTTTTCACATATGTTTTAACGATTGTTTATATTAAATTCGCGAACTTGAAAACTAAACTTATGCTTCTAATCCCAATAGAGAAGCAAATTTTTCTGACATTTTTAATGAAACGTTTTTTAGTCACACTCTATTTGAGATTATTTTTCTTGTTTTAGTTAGAGGCGATAATAATTTTAATAAATAGATCTGTAGTTATGTTATATTACATAGGCTAGGTATGCATAAAAGTACAATAAAATGGTTTCATGGGTAGTCCCAGTAAAAAATTAAATGGCTTATTTTTTTTGCTTTTTATTAAAAAATTACATGGCTTTTTGGGCTTACCTTAAGTATGATGGTCCCGCACCACATAAAACAAAAAAATTACTAATATAAGATTGCCAGAAGAAGTGAAGAAATTCATTAGAATTGCATAGATTCTTAATTCTTAATTGGAATTGAGCAAGCATTCCTGAATGTGCATGTGGCTCTCAGAATGTATCTCTGTCTGATGGTAACTAATGCTTCGGATGAGCATTCGTTTAGCAAACTGGCACTCATGAAAAACAAGTTATGCTCGATGATGTATGATAGTAGACTTTCAGCATTGGTCGCACTGAGCATCGAAAGTGATGTCATGAAGAAAATTGATGTTGATCGCACAATTGATGCTTTCTTAGACTACAAGGATAAAAAATCCCACTAATTGAGACTGGTGTTTTTTAAATAAAATCGTGTTAATATGATGAAATATGATAATAAATGATGAT